>OZ014523.1:444191592-444769490 GCA_963966055.1 Lathyrus aphaca
CGGGGAGCAGTATCTCGAACTGGTCTTCCCAGGAAATTATAAGGGTTACTCATGCAGAGTAATTATTATTTCCTGTATTTTTATAGCATGCATCAAAGTCTTGCATCTTGCCCAAGATGACAAGACTCATTTTGTAATCAGGGCCATCTGTACTTTTGTGCAAACAGGATCAATTAATGAAATATCAGACATCTTTTTGCAAACGAGTCTTTTTCTTTTCTGCTCACTGTTTTTCCATTTTTCTTTTTGTACAAAAATAAATGGCGGTGTTTTCAAAATGATAACTTCATTTCACTTTTTTCTAAAGCAAGATTAAATTAATCACTAAAATGAACCAACTTAACCCTTGCAGAGAGTGCCTTCCAGACGGCACCGACAACAGCACGGCTATGACATCGTATGACTTTGACAATCCAATCAATCAAGCTGATGAAGGGGTTGATGAAGAATATGAGCTTCCTGAAGAGTTAGCCAGGTTGTTAAGACAGGAGGAAAAGGTTATTACTCCTCACCAGGAGGAGATTGAAGTGATTAATCTTGGTACTGATGAAGACGTGAAAGAAGTTAAAATCGGGGCCTGCCTGCAAGACTCAATGAAGAGACAACTGATAGATCTGCTTCAAGAGTATGTTGATGTGTTTGCTTGGTCGTATCAAGATATGCCAGGGTTGGATACCGATATAGTTGTGCACAAGCTGCCTCTAAGGGAAGAGTGCCCACCGGTCAAACAGAAGCTGCGCCGAACTCGCCCAGACATGGCTATGAAAATCAAGGAAGAGGTACAAAAGCAATGGGACGCCGGGTTCCTTGCTGTGACTAGCTATCCGCCGTGGGTTGCTAACATAGTACCTGTGCCTAAGAAAGATGGCAAAGTAAGAATGTGTGTTGATTACCGGGACCTGAATAGAGCCAGCCCGAAGGATGACTTCCCATTACCTCACATTGATGTATTGGTGGATAACACGGCTCAGTTCTCGGTATTCTCCTTCATGGATGGATTTTCAGGATATAATCAGATCAAGATGTCACCTGAAGACATGGAGAAGACAACATTCATAACACCTTGGGGCACGTTCTGCTACAAAGTGATGCCATTCGGACTGAAGAATGCTGGTGCCACATATCAACGGGCTATGGTGACATTATTCCACGATATGATCCATAAGGAAATCGAGTGTTATGTGGATGATATGATCGCCAAGTCCCTTACAGAGGAGGATCACCTGGTGAATCTGCTCAAATTATTCAAGCGTCTGAGGAAGTACCAATTGAAGCTGAACCCCAACAAATGCACATTCGGGGTGCGATCCGGTAAGCTGCTGGGCTTTATTGTAAGTGAGAAAGGGATTGAAGTTGACCCTGATAAAGTCAAGGCTATTCAAGAAATGCCTGCACCGAGGACTGAGAAAGAAGTTCGAGGGTTCTTAGGTCGGTTGAACTACATTTCGCGGTTCATATCTCACCTTACAGCAACCTGTGAACCTTTGTTCAAGCTGTTAAGAAAAGAACAGACGACCAGGTGGAATGAAGACTGCCAGAAGGCTTTTGACAAGATCAAGGAGTATCTGCAAGAACCTCCAATCCTCATGCCGCCAGTTGAAGGAAGACCTCTGATCATGTACTTGACAGTATTAGAAGAGTCAATGGGGTGTGTACTAGGTCAGCATGACGAGTCTGGTCGAAAAGAGTATGCAATATACTACCTAAGCAAAAAGTTTACCGACTGTGAACAACGTTATTCACTGCTCGAGAAAACTTGCTGTGCTTTAGCGTGGGCTGCTCGCCGACTGAGACAGTATATGTTGACCCACACTACCTTATTAATCTCAAAAATGGATCCAGTTAAGTACATTTTCGAGAAGCCAGCTCTTACCGGACGGGTTGCAAGATGGCAGATGATTCTCACAGAATACGACATACAGTACACATCTCAGAAAGCCATCAAGGGCAGTGTACTATCTGAATATCTTGCTGAGCAACCCATTGATGACTACCAGCCTATGAGGTTTGACTTCCCTGATGAGGACATCAGGTTCATTAAAGCAAAAGATCACGAAGAGCCTGTTCACACCGAAGGGCCTGACCCGGAGGAAGAATGGACTATGATGTTTGATGGGGCTGTTAACATGAATGGCCGTGGTGTTGGTGCAGTACTCATTACACCTAAAGGAGTTCACATGCCTTTCTCGGCAAAACTCACTTTCAACTGCACTAACAACGAAGCCGAATACGAAGCTTGCATTATGGGTCTTGAGGAAGCCATTGACCTCAGGATCAAAACTTTGACCGTATTCGGAGATTCAGCTTTGGTAGTCAATCAAACCAACGGAAAATGGTACACCCACCAAGATCATCTGATACCTTACAGGGATTATACAAGAAGGTTGTTGACGTTCTTCACAACGGTCAAACTTGAGTATATCCCTCGGGACGAGAATCAGTTTGCAGATGCTCTTGCTACCATTTCATCCATGATCAAAGTTCAAACGGCTAACTTTGTACCTCAGATTTCAGTATCGAGACTCAATAGACCAGCATATGTATTTGCAGCGGAAGTTGTCAAGGATGATAAGCCTTGGTTCCATGACATTAAGTGCTTCTTGGAGGATCAAACATACCCACCTGGGGCATCTTCCAATGATAAGAAGACTTTGAGAAGGCTTGCTGGAAGTTTCTTTCTGAACACTGATGGGTCTTTATACAAAAGGAACTTTGATATGGTACTACTCAGATGTGTTGACAAGACGGAAGCAGATTTGTTGATGCACGAAGTGCACGAAGGATCTTTTGGTACCCATGCAGGAGGGCATGCCATGGCTAAGAAGTTGTTAAGATCAGGCTATTACTGGATCACAATGGATGCAGACTGTTGTGCTTACGCCAGAAAATGCCACAAGTGCCAGATCTATGCAGATAAGGTGCATGTGCCTCCCAACCCTTTGAACATCATGTCTTCACCATGGCCCTTTGCTATGTGGGGCATTGATATGATTGGCAAGATTGAGCCAACTGCTTCGAATGGTCACAGATTCATCCTGGTCGCCATCGACTATTTCACAAAGTGGGTTGAAGCAGCCTCATATGCAAATGTCACAAGGCAAGTGGTAGCCCGATTTCTGAGAAGAGACATCATCTGTCGGTATGGAGTTCCCGAGCGAATCATTACTGATAATGGTTCCAATCTCAACAACAAGATGATGGCTGAATTATGCCGGGACTTCAGGATCCAACATCACAATTCTTCTCCTTACAGGCCAAAGATGAACGGCGCTGTTGAGGCAGCAAATAAGAATATTAAGAAGATTGTGCAAAAGATGGTAGTCACTTATAAAGACTGGCATGAAATGCTACCGTTTGCCTTGCATGGGTACCGCACGTCAATCAGAACATCCACCGGGGCAACACCGTATCAGCTTGTGTATGGTATGGAAGCAGTCCTACCTGTTGAAGTTGAATTACCCTCCTTACGGGTATTGGTGGATGTTAAACTGAGTGAAGCAGAATGGGTTCGGGCCCGATACGAACAACTGAGTCTGATCGAAGAGAAGAGATTGGCTGCAATCTGTCATGGGCAGTTATATCAGAAGAGAATGAAGAAGGCCTTTGACCAGAAAGTCAAGCACCGAGAATACCAAGTAGGGGATCTTGTGTTGAAAAGAATTCTCCCTCCTCATACAGACCACAGGGGCAAATGGACTCCAAATTATGAAGGACCATTCGTTGTAAAGAAAGTTTTCTCTGGTGGAGCACTGATGCTCAGCACCATGGATGGTGAAGATTTCCCGTCCCCTGTGAATTCAGATGCAGTTAAAAAATACTTCGCATAAAATGACCCGCTGGACATAAAAACAGAATGTAAGTCCAGGCAAAAATAGGGCATCCCGGCGAGTCAAAAACAGAATAAAAGACTCGGGCAAAAATAAGGGAAATAAACAAAAAATGTACACCCGCTGAGTTGAAAAGCCGCATTGGACAACTCAGGCAAAAATGGGTATCCCGATGGATTGAAAACCCGAAAGGGCGACCCATGCAAAATAAGGGAACAAGCGAACAACTGCATTCTGAATTCGTCTGTATCACCTACACCTTGGTAAGCTCCAAAGGATCAAGCTTCAATCAGAATCGACTTTCTCCGGAAAGCAAGATGAGAAGAACGTCATTGTCATACGAGTCATAGCAGAAGAGGAAGCTCCTTGAAAGCGTCGTCAACACCGCCAGCACTTTATTTCTCAATTTGTAACAATCTCCTCATTTCAGGAGATATGTTTCTTTGACTGTATCTTGCCAATTCAGGGCACATGAATTAATAAAATCAGATTTTCAGTCATGTTTCGTTTTTTACATTTATGTTTTGCAAAGAATTGTCTGATATCTCTAAAAATATAATTGCATAAGTACAGATGCCTTTCTCTAAAAATAAAAACACATGCTTACAAGGAATATACTTACTCTCGAAAGTACTTATCTCCTATGACGGAATCCAGTAAAGGATACCCCGGGATCATTTGCGCGTTTCCTTATCTTTGCAGGATTGCAGGTATCCAGAACGCAACTTGGGGCATGCAAGTTACGTCTCAGCAAGCTGGCGAATCATTATCGACTCGGTCTATCTTCCACATGGCACTGGAAGGTGCTCACTTCCCCAGCAAAGTTGCCAAATCAACATACACTCAATCCCAGCATCTGAAGTGCTCTATCCCCGGCTGAGTTGCTTCCCATTGCTCTCCCCAGTCGAGTTACCAACCACTCTCCCCAGCTGAATGACTAACAACCTTCCCCAGCCTCTATTCAGAAGAGCAGCGCACGAAGAAGTCACAACAGAGGACAGAAAGCTCCTACGAACCCCAGCTGAGTCCCATTGTAAGGATATGTCAATCAGTGACCTATATCCCCAAGCAGATACCTCATTAGATCTACCAATGATCTCATCCCCAGCTGGGATGTTCACGTCAAGCAGATCAACCAGAGATCTTCACAGCGACGGGACCCGAATCCCGGATCTGTGCCTCTTTGCATAATCATAGCATTCGCATCATACTATCCCCTCAAAGCGTAGCATTCCGTCTAACACGGAGCATTACGGCAAAAATCAAACGCATAGCATAATCATAAGTCATGTTGTGAACTGAACACTTGTAAATATTGACAATCTGTCATCATACAGAATACAATACACAGAAATCCCCACCAGAGTCCCAGCAAAAGCAGCTGCCCTTTCAAATCACAAACACCAATATATACACCTTTTGGCACCCGTCCGTGTCATCACTCCCCAGTAAAGTCGCCTGAACATTCTTTACAAACAAGATCACCCGTATTACAGATACGTCCTGACACCCGTCCGTATCATACCCCAGCGGAAAGCCAAAGACATCCTCTTTGCACTCACATATACCTATATATACACTTTTTTGACACCCGTCCGTGTCATATCCCCAGCGCAGTCGCTTACACCTTTCGTCACCCATACACTTGTTAATATCATACTTTTCTCTCTTGACACTCGTCCGTGTCACTCTGCCCAGCAGATAAACACTTATCTATATAATACTCACTACTCATTGGTACACTTATACAGATACTCGTCCGTATCTTGTATACATCACTCATATCCCCACAGATCCAACAGTAGTCCTTGTTCTTTGTTAACCAGTTGGTACTCGTTAGTACCATCATCTCAGAACATTGCGTCTAGTGTTTGCTTCTACATGATACTCGTCCGTATCATAATCTTAAGGATGCTCGTCCGCATCTTTAATCCATACACCGTGTCAAACATTTATGTCTTCTCGAATATAGATACTTGCCTGTGTCTACTATTCCCCAGAAGGATACTTTCAGATTCAACACTCGTCCGTGTTCTCTGTTAACCAGTTGATACTCGTCCGTGTCATCATCTCTGAACATGTGTTAGTTTGTTTCTACATGATACTTGTCTGTATCATAGTCTTAAGGATGCTCGTCCGCATCTTTAATCTATACACAACACCAAACACTTATACCTTTTGTTTCTTGATTGTAAACGCTCATCCGTATTTACTCTCCCCAGTAGATCGCCAACAATCTTCTTTTTATCTAACACTCGTCCTGTGTTATGATAACCCTGAGAGCAGCCGTACCCTGCTGAGTGGTCGTCCTCCGCTTCTTGATGGTCGTCCTCCATCATGCTCATCCGATGGTCGTCCCCATCGTTGTTTTTTAGCAGCCGTCCCCTGCTAGGTGGTCGTCCTCCACCTCTTGATGATCGTCCTTCATCACTTTATCCAATGGCCGTCCCCATTGTTGATTTTGGTTATCTGACATTCGTCCTATGTTATGATAAACCTCGAGAGCAGCCGTCCCCTGCTGAGTGGTCGTCCTCCACTTCTTGATGGTCGTCCTCCATCATGCTCGTCCGATGGCCGTCCCCATCGTTGACCCTTTCTATCCGGCATTCGTCCTATGTCGCGATATTTTCGGCAGCCGTACCCTGCCAGGTGGTCGTCCTCCACCTTTGATGGCCGTCCCCATCATATTTCTTTTATCCCCAACAGAGCAGCCGTCCCCTGCTAGGTGATCGTCCTTCACCTTTGGTGGCCGTACCCCATCATCTGTTTTTTTCATTTATTCTTTAACCCGATGGCCGTCCCCGTCGTGGTCCCTTTTCTTTTTAGCCCGATGGCCATCCCCATCGCCGGTTATTTTGCTTTATGAACTTGATGGCCGTCCCCGTCATGTTTCATTTGATTCCCAGAGAACTTTACAGCTTTATCTTGATGGCCGTCCCCATCATAATATCCTATTTTCCCCAGCTAGTCGGCCGTCCCCGTTTTAGCTTTACCTCATATCCCCGGCATGTCGGCCGTCCCCGTCATTGCTTTATTTTCCTCACCTTCCCCAGCGTGTCGGCCGTCCCCGTCATTGCTCTTTA
Source organism: Lathyrus aphaca (assembly GCA_963966055.1). Classification (NCBI taxonomy): domain Eukaryota; kingdom Viridiplantae; phylum Streptophyta; class Magnoliopsida; order Fabales; family Fabaceae; genus Lathyrus; species Lathyrus aphaca. Next base: position 444,198,503 of record OZ014523.1, read on the forward strand.
CCCGGCAGTCGTCCTCTGCTCGACGATCGTCCTCCGTCGCCCACTCTACAATATACTTTATTTGCTTTTACAATCTATATCCCTTTTCTTCTTCATTCTGTGAGTGCAAATTTCGGACTGTCTTTGGTATTCAACCACAAGTTATCTTGTTTGCCTGTTAAGCCGTTGCTTACATCCTGCACAGCTAACTCATGTTTGAATAGGGGCAGCTGTAAACACCCCAAATTTTCCCTCACCCATTCACATCATGGCTTGTGATCATCTCATATGCATAAACACCATCATATCATCTCATAGTACATTTTTGATTCACTGGATAGTTTCTAGGGCATCTGCACCTAGGGTTTGTGATCTGAGCAATCCCAAAGCATCTTGAGCCATTCCAAAGGCCACTAATCAACTCAAAGGGGTCCATGTGTGTTCAATCATCATAATACATCCTCTCAAAGTCAAAACTTCAAAGGAATCACAAGAGCTAGGGTTTAAGTGGATGCAGAGCCAGGCTAGACTGCACAGTTGACTGAAAATTAGGGTTTTGGTTTCAGAGGCCATAACTCCAAATTTTTGGGTCATTCTTGTTTCCATTGATCTCTATATGGTATAGGGAGTATGCATATCAATTTTCATGAAGAAATTCCATGGGGAAGTCATCTGATCAAGAGTTGACTTTTCAGACAAGTCAGTGTAAAATCAGGGCATCTGAGGCCCCCATTGACCCAACCAATGGGTGATCTTCATCATTTTGAGTGTATATGATCTTTATTTGATCATGGAAGAAGGTTGAAGTTCATAAAAATCAAGAATTTAGGGTTTTTGCAAATGTTGACTTTTTGGGCATAGTTGACTTTTCAAGAATGCCTCATTTTAGGTCATTTTTCAAGCCTTGATTCTTGATCCAAAAAGGCTTCAAATGGAAAAACTTTGGTCATGAAAGTTGTAGATCTCATCTTTCCCTTTTCAAAAAGTACAAGAACATGATCAAACTCTTCTTGGATCAAAAGTTATGGCAATGCAAAGTTGGCTAAAATCATTGATTTTCAAGGCATGCCCTAAGTGAGAATTTTGCAAAGTCTTGTACCAATGCATATTGTGACCTCTAATTCATTTCAAACCATTACATAAACATTCTATGAGCCTAAAAAATCAGAATTGGATCAAGTTTCTACATAGTTTGGTTTATGTAACAAGACTTTCTTCACATGTGAACCATAAAGCCACAAGTTGCAAAACTCATGATCATGTTTCACCAACTTGCTGCCTTGAATGCTGGACCAAGCCTAGCCTTTCCCTTCACTTTGCTGCGCCAGAACCAGCCCATGTACTTGCCTAGCACTTCACCATACTTCTCTTACACATTAGTTGACCTTTTTGCAAAAGTTAACTTACCAATCAATAAAGCACAAGTCACATCCTCTGACCAATGAGAGAGGTTTTTGTGGACAATTTGCAAGCTAAACATAACACAAGGCAAGGCTGAAACATCCTCATTCATCACATTCACAAAAACACTCCCATTTGCAAGTTGCTTCGAATCTGCCTCCACAGCTTGCAAACATAAAAACCATCTTCACCATTCAACTCAACACACTTCATAGGCCTCAAACCACCAAAGCTCAAGCCTGAAACAAGCCTGACCTGAGCTTCACCATTCCCCACCCTCTGAACCAGTTCTCTTCGAATCTCAATATCCAGCCATCAAACACCTCATCTTTCTTCACCAACAAGACAAGCATACCACAAGGAGTCAAAACCACCCTTTACATTGACTTAAAACAGCCTGTGTACAAAGTCCATTTCCTGCTACACCAGAAACGGATTCCTCAAAGCAGCCTGCCCAAGCTCATTCCAGGCTTTCCATTGGCTTCAGGAGACTCAGGGAAGTTGTTCTGCATCAAAGCCAGGCCAAAAGAGCTCACATTCACAGTTCTTCACCTCAGGTAGTCTCAGACTTCAAACTTTTTAAAGCTTTGATTTTTTGTTATAAACTGAAAGTGCATACTCTGAGGATCATTGTGATGTGTTTAGAATCTAAAATGGTGGAGAAATGAACATTTTGTGAGTGTCTGAAAGTTTGGCACCATTTTTATTTTGTTTCGATTCAGCTTGTTCTTGCTAGTAAAATGATGTTTGACTATTGATTTGAGTTGCTAGAAGTGTGGGGATTGATTCTGGGCATTTAATTTGGCTTGGGGTGGTCTGAATCTTGTTTTAGGGTTTTGGGGTCGCCGGGGAAGACGACCGGAGCTCCCCTCCGGTCGCCTGAATCTGTTTTGCCCTAATTACAGTCATTAAGCCAGTTTGAATCTGGGGCGTTGGATGGGGTTGACTTGTTGACTTCGCGCGTGAGGGAAGGGCTCAGATCACTTTGATTAGCCCTAATTCTTTTATTAGTTTTAATTAAATGTAATTAACCCAGATGCAATCCTGGCCACAGGATCACGCGCCAGTCAACACATTTGAACTCAGAATCAATCTCATCCATCCATCCTGATTACTTCCTATTTTATTTAATTTTTATTCATTTTCTTTTCAATTAACTTGCATATTTATTTTAAAATAGCAAAAATATCTTAAAAATTATGAAACTTTTTCTTAAAAGTTTTATTAATTTTTAAGACCCAAAAATATTTTTATTTTATTTTTTATCATTAAAAAAGTATTTTTAAATATTTAAAAGATTATTTTTAATTGATTAATAGGAATTAATTAATTAAAAATACTCTTAGGTATTTAAAAATTACAAAAAAATTCATGAAATGTTCTAAGACATTTAGAAACATTGTCCAACCTTCAAACCAAATTTCTTTTTTGATCTTGATGCATTTTAAGAATTTTCCATTGAATTAAATCATTTTTTATGCATTAATTTGATCATAAGTTTAAAAATTCATTTCTGCCTATTGGAGAAGGTTGAGACATTGGTTCTTCTTGCATTGTTTTCTATTTAGCATGTAGTTTCTAGGGTTAAATGGCCATGATTTGATCTTGCATTTTCTAATTGTTTGGCATTTCTTTGGTTAAGAACCCTAAAAAACCCTAATAACTTAGAAAATTCATAACTTGAGATTGGTTAAGAGTTGAGAGTTCCCCTTTGGGCAGTGGTTCCTTATAGGTTTAGGGTTTCTTTGGGTACCATTTTCCATTTTTTTATCTTAGGGTTTGCTTCTGTTTTGAGTTTTGGTTTGATGTTTGATTCATAAACCCTAATTTGGGCTTTCTCTTGCATCCTTCTTGCATTCTCTTGCATAACATGACTTGCCTTTGCATTTTGTGCATTCTTGTGTTTCATTTGACATCTTAAGACATGTAGGAAGCATGTTTGATCATTGCATCTCATACTTGCCATGTCATTTGTCTTGTATGCTTCATAACTTTTCATGTTCATTCATGCTCTTTAACTTGCATCATTTGCATTCATAATCTTGTATGAGCATCCCCATACCTTGCCTCATGTTTGCAGCACCTCATAACATCATAATCATCATCAACATGCTTCTGGTTTTGTTTAGCATCATACCATTTCATCTCATCTTGCATTGCATTGCATTTCTTTCTAACATTTCAGGTGGTAAGTAGATTTGGGAAGTGAATTTGCCTTCACTTCTCATAACTTTTCTTTTCATCTCCCTTGCATCTATTGCTGCATTCTTATATGTGTTTGAGTTTGAGCTTGCTCATTCTTCTTCCTCCCACTTTCTTTCTTCAAGTGACTTGACTTCTTGAATGAAGCAAGTCACTTTGCTTCTCTTGATCTTATTCATCTGCTTCCTGGTGGCCCCTCTGAAGATTGTTCTTGAAAACTTCACAAACCTTAGGATCAACCAAGCATGACAATGAATTAGGGTTTTGATTAGTCTCCCCCTCATAGTTTTTCACCTTTGTGTCTCTCTTTGAGTCTTCTCTTCTCATCTCATAATCCGGGACTAAACCCTAAAGGCTTTAAGACTTTATGATTAAGCTTATGCCTGCATCCTTCTCTTAGGATGGTGTGTATAACTTTAATCCTAAGTGTTAAACCCTTAATGTGTTTAAATCTCTTAATCAATTCACTTAATAAGTATCAAGACATCACACTTGTAACTTGGGCCTTGCATTAGGGTTCTAATTCTTCCTTAAGTGGTTAAGAAGGACTAACCCTAGTGTTAATGGACAAGTCCCCCTCAAGTTGTCTTACAAACAATAAAAAACACTTCATCATCATACCATTGAATAAAATCCACTTAATCAAAGGCTTGTTTTGTCATGAGTTTAATCCCTAATCATGGATTAAGTTGAGGAGCTTTCCTCAGCTTAAACATTCTCATCTATCATCCTTCTTTTAGGATGGTGTAATGAGTCTGTTTAATCCCTGATTATGGCTTAACCTCATTACTCAACACTAAACAAAAATCACCAAAAACATCTAATTAATCTCAAGTAGGTCAGTGATCTTAATCCTACACCAAAGGTAATTAAGTGTGAGAATCTGACTTCACACTTAAGGTATTCTCATTACCCTTAATCAGAAGGATGATGTGATGAGTTTACTAACCCATTGGTTTAGGCTTAAGCTCATTAACTTATGACAAACATTCAAAAGCAATAAAAGATTGAAAACACTAAAACAAACAATAAACGTCTCCTCCGGGATTCTTTTCTCATCATCTTCACTCATAAACGAGAGCTTGCTTCTTCCGTCTAATGCAAGACAGTTTGCACCTGAGCCAGACAGGTCTTACACTTGAGCATAGGCAAGTAAGCAGTTCACAAGTCAATTCATCTTTCAGTCTCTTTGGGTCGAACTACGGTGTTCTGACTTCCTCATTGCACGAGAGGATACGTAGGCATAACTTAACAGTTATCGAACAAAAGTCTCTGTATATTCCCCTTTCTTCTAGCATTATTCCTTTAGCCTCATGATCTTGAGCATTTCACTCTTGTCCTTACACTGACACTGTACATTTATACACTTCACACTCTTTTACACTGACACCTGTACATCCTTTTCCAGCTTTTATGCACAGATTGCACTGACACTACCCCCTTTAAAACACAAATCTTTTAAGCGTGGATCCCGTCGAGTACGACGGACAATCTGGGTGCTAATACCTTCCCAGGTTGTAACCAACCCCCTTTCTCAGTCTCTCTGGTTCGCAAACCGTCTTATCCATCCTTTTTCTAGGTCTATGCAGCATTGCCTTTCCTCCGGGATAAAAATGCCTAGCTGGCGACTCTTTTCATCTCCAGTGAGTTCACGGCTGTGTGTTCTCACTGTCCCTCTCGCCGACCGTTCGCGTCTGTACCCTTATCTGACCTGGTGTCACTTATCGGGAGCGACAATGGGAGTAGAGGAGGCTATTAATCTTCGGATTAAGAACCTCGATATATTCGGAGATTCAGCCCTCGTCATTAACCAAGTTACCGGCAAGTGGTATACGCATCAAGAGCATCTAATTCCATACAGGGATTATGCTAGAAAATTGTTGACGTTCTTCACGACAGTTAAGCTTCAGTACATACCACGTGATGAAAATCAGTTTGCCGACGCATTGGCCACTCTTTCTTCGTCTATCAAAGTCTTGTGTTGGAATTATGTGCCCATAATTGACATCTCCAGGCTGGACGCTCCAGCTCATGCCTTCTCTGTAGACGCCGTGTCTGACGAGAAACATTGGTATTTTGATATCAAGCTATTCTTGGAAAAGCAAGAATACCTAGCTGGGGCATCTTCCAATGACAAGAAGACCTTAAGGCGACTTGCTGCTAGCTTCTTCTTAAATACAGAAGGGGTTTTGTACAAGAGAAATTTTGACATGGTCTTGCTCAGATGCGTGGATAGACACGAAGCAAGCCTGTTAATGTAGGAAGTCCACGAAGGATCTTTCGGTACCCATGCAGGAGGGCATGTTATGGCTAAGAAATTGCTGAGATCAGGATATTACTGGATGACAATGGATGCAGACTGTTGTTCATTCGCTCGTAAGTTCCACAAGTGCCAAATCTATGCAGACAAAGTGCATGTTCCTCCTAGCCCGCTCAACGTCATGTCATATCCTTGGCCCTTTTCTATGTGGGGCATTGACATGATCGGGAAGATAGAGCCTACTGCTTCAAATGGTCATCGCTTCATCTTGGTCGCGATTGATTACTTCACCAAATGGGTGGAAGCAGCATCCTATGCCAATGTCACTCGTCAAGTGGTGGCAAGATTCCTGAAAAAGGATATTATATGCAGATACGGAGTGCCCGAAAGGATCATTATTGACAATGGTTCTAATCTCAACAACAAGATGATGGCAGAGTTGTGTCGGGACTTCAAAATTCAGCATCACAATTCTTCTCCTTACCGACCAAAGATGAATGGTGCGGTAGAGGCAGCAAACAAGAATATCAAGAAGATTGTGCAGAAAATGGTTGTCACTTACAAATATTGGCATGAGATGTTACCATTTGCGTTGCATGGATACCGAACGTCAGTCAGGACGTCAACTGGGGCAACTCCCTTCTCTCTAGTATATGGTATGGAAGCAGTCCTACCTGTTGAAGTAGAGATTCCTTCATTGCGTGTGATGATGGACGTGAAGCTTGATGAGGCTGAATGGGTGCGTGCTCGTTACAATCAGCTATGTCTAATTGAGGAAAAGAGATTAGCGGCTATCTGTTATGGTCAGCTTTATCAAAGGAGAATGAAGCATGCATTCGATCAACGAGTACGTACTCGTGAGTATCAAGTGGGAGAGCTTGTGCTGAAAAGGATCATTCCTCCAAGTTCAGATCACAGGGGCAAGTGGACCCCAAACTACGAAGGACCATTCATAGTGAAGAATGTTTTCTCGGGTGGAGCATTGATGCTCACCACTATGGATGGAGAAGATTTCCAATCCCCTGTTAACTCGGACGCAGTTAAAAAATACTTCGCATAAAAAGACCCGCTGGACACAAAAACAGAATTAAAGTCCAGGCAAAAAAAGGGCATCCCGGCGAGCTAAAAACATAATAAAAAGCTCGGGAAAAAATTAGGGAAATAAATAAAAAAAATGTACACCCGCTGAGTTGAAAAGCCACATTGGACAGCTCAGGCAAAAAAGGGCATCCCGGTGGATTGAAAACCCGAAAGGGTGATCCATGCAAAACAAGGGAATGAGCGAACAACTGTGATCCGAGTAATCTGAACCACATCATCGTTTCGTACAACTTGACAATATCAGAAGGATAGGAAATAGTCCCCTCATCCTCTCAGAAAGCAAAAGCAGAATGGAGAGTCTCGAAGACATGTTTGTCATAGCAGAAATGGAACTCATTGGGATGCCGTGCCCATTGCCATTAGGATAGTTTCTTTTCTCAATTTTATGGTGGCTGCCTCTTTCCAGGTGGTTGCTTCCTGATGTAAAATCTTTGCCTATTCAGAGGCCTTTCAATAAAAAGAATATTCAGTCAAAAAGATGTGTGTGTTTATTTTTGTTTGCAAAATATCCTGAATTTTTGGCAAAAATAGCATGGCATTTAAACATGTTGATATTTTGAAAGAAAATGACATGCAGGGAAACGCTTGAAACCCTCTTTGAATGTCGGGTGACTATGGATGAACAGATCATACCATTGCAAATCCTCGGGGTACACTTGTGTTTTCTGTTGTTGCAGGTTGCAGGATGGCGTCACATTCTCCCAAGCAGGAATTCTTCCCCAGCTAAGCCTTGGCAGGTAGCCCAAGCAGTTTCTTATTCCCCCAATGGAGTATGCCCAACCGGAAGCTGAATACCTGAGGTCCCCACAGAGCTCAGAATTAGGAAAATGCTCTCTCCAGCCAGAGTATTGTTAAAGAATCTGTCCCAGCCAAGTCTGAAGAGGATCTTTCCCCACAAAGTTCATATTGGATTTTCACTCCCATTAGTGAAATATTCCCCAGAAAGTTGCCATACTTTTGGTCAATATGATGATACAGTCAGGTATTCATCACCTCAGTCAGAGTTAGGTGTCCAGGCCTTTCAATTTCTTCCCCTGCAGAGTTGTAACTCTCGTGGCCAATCAGGCAGTTGTTAGTTGCTCGTTCGCAATCTCCAGCACTCGTCTGTGTTCGTACTTTGGTTATTGCTCGTCTGCAATTCTCAACACTCGTCTGTGTTTGATATTTGATCTTTGGTTATTACTCGTCTGCAATTCTCAACACTCGTCTGTGTTTGATATTTGATCTTTATTGCTGCTCATCTGCATCTTTCAACACTCGTCTTTGTTATCACTTTGGTATTGCTCGTTTACTTTCCCCAGCAGTGGTCTATGATTACCTTGATATTGCTCGTCTGCAATTTTCCAACACTCGTTTGTGTTTGATATGTACTCTCTGCTATTGCTCGTCTGCAGTTTCCAGCACTCGTCTGTGTTTGGTGTATGAATACTTTGATGTTGCTCGTCCTCACTTCCCGGCACTCGTCTGTGTTTGATATCTAATACTTGTTGTTTGCTCATCTGCAACTTTCAACACTCGTTTGTGTTTAATACTTAATATATGTGGTTTCTCGTCTGCAATTTCCAGCACACGTCTGTGCTTTGAGTTCTAATATCTGTAATCCTTGTGGTTGCTCGTCTGCATTCTCCGACACTCGTCTGTGTTGTTTGTCAGTTTGAAGCTCGTCTGCTTTGTTTGGATACTCGTATGTATCATCCCCAGCACTCGTCTGTGTTGTTTATCAGTTTGAAGCTCGTCTGCTTTGTTTGGATACTCGTCTGTATCATCCTTGACACTCGTTTGTGTTAGATTATATCTGTATGTGTGGATTTGTTGATTATCCTGGTACTCTTCTGTATTGCTACTACAAATGCTCGTCTGTGTTTGAATTTCTGGTATTCATCTATACTAGTTGCTGATACTCGTCTGTATCATTGCCTGAAGCGCTTGTATGTGTTTCTTAGATCATCGTCTGATACTCGTCTGTATCATTGACCTATGGCACTCGTCTGTGTTATCTTGATGATCATCCAATACTCGTCTGTATTGAGGAGGTTTAAAATCCTGGCAGTGGGAATAAATGTCAAAATGGTTACCGGTCCTGGCGTAACAGGATTATACGAAGGAGGCTCGTCTATCTCAGGCACTCGTTATTATTGCACCTGGCGTAACAGGTTTGCTCAGAGAAGGCTCATCTGTCTTATACCATATATCCACGAATAATATATGAAGAAGGTTCGTCTACCTTGATTATGCATGTTTATCCCACAGACTTTAGTGCATCCCGGTCCTGGCGTAACAGGTATATCCGAAGGAGATTCGTCTGTCTCAAGTCATATGTTCTTGCAAAGTGTTGGAGGACTCGTATGTCCAGCTCCTGGCGTAACAGGATTGTTTGAAGACTCGTCTGTCAAAGTATTCTTATTCCAGATATCAGTTTCAACTTGGAAGAAGCTCGTCTGCTTTTTTCTCCCCGTCAGTCACCAAAGCGTCATTTGGTTGGGTTTATTTCCCAGTATTGCATTCTTCGTCAGAGTGCAAATTTCAGGTCTTCTTGGTATTCAACCACAATTTATCTTGAACGGTCGTTAGCCCGTGCTACCGTCCTTTTCAGATTAACAGTTGTTTGAATAGGGGCAGCTGTAACAACCCAAATTTTCCCTCTTCATTTTAAGCATCGTATCACATCATATTCATCATGAACATATCATTTTCTTAGCATCCTAGCATGGAAAGATGAGGCATAACATTCTTCATGTCCTAGCATTAGGCATATGATCGTCTGTGGAGGTTCTTGTGGCATCACAAGCCATGACAATGGGCCCAATGGATTTGTACAAGTCCTATGAGGGTTCTACACTCCATTTACAAGATCAAGTTCATTTGCAAAAGCTCAGAAGATTGAATGATCCCCAGGGATCCAGGATAAGGCAAAGCTCCTACACAAGGCACCCAAACTAGGGTTTGAGATTCAAGCATCAAAACTTCACAACTTTGGCCATTTCATTTGGGCAAAGTCTTCTATATGTCAAGAGGATCCTAGATACCAATTTTCATGAGAAACTTCCTTGTGGAAGTCAGGAAATTCTTCAGTTGCTTGCAGATGAAGTAACTGGTCAACTGTGCCTTTAAAAAGTCAACTGTGTGATTTCAAGGGGTCCAAGCCACTTTTTCTTGCCAAGGGATGTCCTTAAAATGTTATAATAGGTTTGGGATGTTCAAATATCAAGAATCATGGAGATTTGAGGCTTTTTGCAAAATTGGTGAAAACTTGGTTTTAAGGATTTTCCATTTTTGGCAACTTTTGCCCTAAATTTCAAGTGAGCTTAACATGATCAAAAATTCTTCAAATGGACCAAAGTCAAACATGAAAGTTGGAGATTAAGGGCTCCCATTTTCAAAAAGTACAAGTACTTTTTCATGGGATTCATGGTTTCTCCTATAGGCCCTTCGAAAAATTGGACAAAACTAGGACAAAACCAAAATTCCATGCATGCACCCAAAGCCAATTGATGTGAAAATGGATCAAGTCTGTTTCCAATGTTAAAATGCATTCTATTTGGCATATTTTTCTCCAAAGAAAGTCACAAATTCGTGCACCACAAGAAAGTTTCTCCATAAGTGTATATTTTGCAAAATCATGAGGAAAGTGTGATAACCTTGATCTAAGGGCCAGGACTTGTTGGATTATAATCAAGGGATGGATTTGGATTGCACATGGGCTGAAAGGCCAAGGCAAGCATGAGGAGTGCATTCTCTCACACCAATTTGCAAAATTTGCAAATTCACAAATTCTCCTCATTCCCACGTGCAAACTTCACAAGTTTTTCAACATTGGTTTATGGCATGATATAAAACAAGCTAGGGTTTCAGAATTGCTCACCACTCTCTCATTCTCTCATTTACAACTTCTTGCACAATTTTAAATTTCTCTCAAATCTCATCATACACTTGCTCATTTCAAAAACCAGTGGTAGATCCTTGATCAGTGCAAGCTTAGGATCATTAATCACACCATCATTCAAGCTTTCTCTCAAGATCAACAACCTTGCCATTTCAGGGCAGGTGTTGGCAAAGCTTCAGATCCAGCCACATTCAAGGCTTTAGATGCATTTATTTTGCATCTAGAGTGAGTGTAGAGTGATTTGCATCCACTATCTGGTCTTCTAGCACCTTTTATCAAGATCTGCAACTCAGGTAAGCTTCAAAATCTTTGGATTTGGAAATGAAAATGTTGATGTGCATATTAATCCTTGATGTTCACTGAGTATGCTGCAAGTCTTGGTTTCTATTTTAGTGCATTATTGAGTGAGATATTTGAATTCAAAGTTTCTTGGTCAAAACTGTTTTTGTTCGATCCGGTTGTTTCATGGATCCATTGCTCATTTCAATCTTATTTTCGAACTCAGGGCCTATCAATTAGTGAATCTGGATCTTTTTGTATATTTATGTTGTTGTTTGCGTATCTGGTTTAAGTTCCAGTGCCAGAGCCCTAGCTCCGGTCACCGGAAACTGCATTTGCTTGAGTCTAGGGTTTTCATGAAGAAGATGAGTTCAGTGCCATTCGATCTTGCCCTTGTACGCGCAGGATCTTGCCACGCGTTCTAGTTCCCAGCCTCCCTCTCACGTGAATTCTTAATTCTGTTTTAATGCTTTGTGTTTCTCAGCACACACTAATAACCATGGTCCTCCACTCATAACTCAATAGGATGCCACGTCAATTAATGAAGTGGTTTATAAGGCACGCTGGATCAATCTGAAGGCTCTTGTATTTCCCAGTTTATTCCTGAATTTCCACCTTATTTAATATAAACCAGCGCAAATTGGATGGGCCTCTCATGACTATCCGCACCCCACCTTATTCCAGGCCCAATTGTTTTCAACGTAGATCCATGCTATTTTCACCCCACCTCATTCTTCCATTTTATTTTCTTTTCTTTTTTATTTCTTTTATTTCTATTTTGATTTCCTTTTATTAAAAATAGTTCCAAGCTTCAAAAAATCCCAAAATAATTCATGAGTCTTCTTTTGAGTTTCTTTTATTTTTCTACATTTTTAATTTTCATTTATTCCTATTATCCACGTGGCAATTAATTCCTCATTTCAATTATTTGTTTCTTAAGTCCTTTTGATACAATCTGCCTTGTTCATTTTCCCTAGGTTTCATTATTTTGAGTTTTGTGATGGTTCTTTTTGCTTTAGATTCCTAATAAAATGTAGTTCTTGTGTGATTTTTCCCCTGTTTTTTAGAAACTCTTTTATTGGGTCTTGGTCCTTTGACTTGTGTTGGAAGTCATTAACCCTAGTTTGTGTTCTTGTCTTTATTTGACCTACTTGGATTCTGAATTTCTCCCAATCCTTTTGTCTCATTTTTAGACCATGTTTGAAGATCATTTGGCTTAATTTGTGGAAGTTTTAGATGCAATGTTGAATTGATGTGGATTTTTGTTCTCACCTAGTCCCATTTGGCTTCCTTTTGCTCTTTAGCTCTCTTATAAGCTAAGAAGGGCACTTGTGCCAACTTCTTCTTCTCATTTGGGGTCTCTTTAGGGTATGGGAACCTTCCTGGTCTTAGGTTAGGGTTTGTGTCTTGAACTTTTTTGTGTTTGCTTACCTTTTAAGTCCTTTCGTTTCTTAAGTGTATTCACTTCATCTCCTTACTTCTTTCACTTCATATTGTGTGTGTTTGGTCTTGTGTCTCTTTTCTCTTCATCTTTCTTGCTTCTTAAGCCTTTCTTCAACTTGTTTTGGTTCTGTTTATGTGCCTTGAGTCCATGTTTGTGCATTTTTTCCTTGCATCTTTCTTAAGTTTGCATTTGTTTACCATGTGATTAATGTTGCATCATATTGTCTTGCATGTTTCTTTCCTCATTCTTGTGAATTGCATTTGCATTGAGCATTTGTACATATCATTTCACTTCTGTTTGTATGATGTTGGCATGTCATCTTGTTCATCTTGTTTCACTTGTATGCATGTTACTAACCTTACAGGGGCTATGTGTCGCTCCCGATAGGTGGGAATAACCCAAATAAAGGTACAGACGCGAGCGGTCGGAGAAAGAGGGTGCGAGAACACACAGGAATGAACTCACAGGAAATGAATAGAGTCGCCAGCTAGGCATTTTTATCCCGGAGGAAAGGCAATGCTGCATAGACCTAGAAAGATACGGATAAGACGGTTGCGAACCAGAGAGACTGAGAAAGGGGGTTGGTTACAACCTGGGAAGGTATTAGCACCCAGATTGTCCGTCGTACTCGACGGGATCCACGCTTAAAAGATTTGTGCTTTAAAGGGGTAGTGTCAGTGCAATTTGTGTATAAAAGAGCTTGAAAAGGATGTACAGGTGTCAGTGTAAAAGAAGTGAAGTGTATAAGTGAAGTGTCAGTGTTAGAACAGAGTGAAATGCTCAAGATCATGAGGCTAAGAATAATGCTGGAAGGAGGGGGAATATACAGAGACTTTTGTTCGATAACAGTTAAGTTATGCCTACGTATCCTCTCGTGCAATGAGGAAGTCAGAACACCGTAGTTCGACCCAAAGAGACTGAAAGTTGAATTGACTTGTGAACTGCTTGCTTGTTAATGCTCAAGTGTATGATCTGTCTGGCACAGATGCAAACTGTCTTGCATTAGACGGAAGAAGCAAGTTCTCGTTTGTGAGTGAATGAGATGAGAAAATAATCCCGGAGGAGACGATTATTGTTTGTTTTTGTGTTTTCAATCTTTTATTGCTTTTTGAAAGTTTGTCATAAGTTAATGAGCTTAAGCCTAGACCAATGGATTAGTAAACTCATCACATCTTCCCTCTGATTAGGGGTAATGAGAATACCTTAAGTGTGAAGTCAGCTTCTCACACTTAATCACCATGGTGCAGGGTTAAGATCATTAACCTACTTGTGATTATTTAGATGTTTTTGTTGTTTTTGTTTAGTGTTAAGTAATGAGATTAAGCCATAATCAAGGATTAAACAGACTCATTACACCATCCTAATAGAAGGATAATAGATGAGAATGTTTAAGCTGAGGAAAGCTCCTCAACTTAATCCATGATTAGGGATTAACCTCATGACAAAACAAGACCTTTATTAGATGGGTTTTAGTTAATGATATGATGATGAAGTGGATTTTATGGTTAGTAAGACAACTTGAGGAGGACTTGTCCATTAACACTAGGGTTAGTCCTTCTTAACCAATTAAGGAAGAATTAGAACCCTAATGCAAGGCCCAAGTTACAAGTGTGATGTCTTGTTGATTATTAAGTGGATTGATTAAGGAGTTAAACACATTAAGGGTTTAACACTTAGGATTAAAGTTATACACTCCATCCTAATAGAAGGATGCAGGCATAAGCTTAATCACAAAGCCTTAAAGCCTTTAGGGTTTAGTCCCTGATTATGAGGTGAGAAGAGAAGACTCAATGAGACACAAAGGTAAAACTAAGTGGGGAGACTAATCAAAACCCTAATCATTGTCATGCTTGGTTGTTCCTAAGGTTTGTGAGGTTTAAGAAAGAAATCTTCAAAGGAACCACCAGGAAGCAGATGAAAGGAGCAAAGAGAAGCAAAGTAACTTGCTTCATTTAAGAAGACAAGTCACTTGAAGAAAGAAAGTAAGATGAATAAGAAAGAGCAAGCTCAAGCACAAACACATAACAAAATGCAGCAAGGATGCATAAAAGAGATGAAAAGAAATTGTGAGAAGTGAAGGCAAATTCACTTCTCAAAGTTGCTTACCACCTGAAAAGTTAGTGAAAGAAATGCAATGCAATACAAAATGAGATGAAATGGCATGATGCAAATCAAAACCAGAAGCATATATGGGATGATAATGATGCTATGAGATGATGCAAGCATGAAACAAGGCATGGGAATGATCACATAAACATATGGATGCAAATGGAGCATGCTTAGAACCAAGAACATACATGAAAAGTTATGAAATGCAAATGACATATAACATGGCAAATGCAAGAAGCAATGATCAAACATGCTTCTAATATGTCTTAAGATGTCTAATGAATCACATGGATGCACAAAATGCTATGGAAAGTCATGGTATGTGAGCAAATGCAAGATGAATGCAAAAGGAAGCCCAAATTAGGGTTTATGATCAATGCAACAAACAAAAATCAAAACCAGAAGCAAACATCATGATAAAAAATTGAAAATGCATCAAATGGAACCCTAAACCTATACACACTCAATTCCCAAAGGAGGGGTTCTAACTCTTAACCTAGTGAAAGTTATGAATTTCCTAAGATTTCTAGGGTTTTAGGGTATCTTGACAAGAAAAATGTCAAACAAATTGAAAATGAAAGATCAAATCATGCCAATTTAATCCTACAAAGTACATGATATGCAGGACAAAATGCAAAAAGAATCAAAGTCCAACTCTCAAAGACTAGGCAGAAATGAATTTTTGAACATGGGATCAAAATATTGCTTTGAAATGAAATTAATTCCATGAAAAATTGTCAAAATGCATCAAGATCAAAAAATAAATTTGGTTTGAGGGTTGGACAATGTTTCTAAATGATTTTAAAGGTTTCATGAATTTTTTGGTGATTTTTAAATACCTAAAAGTATTTTTAATTAATTAATTCTCATTAATTAATTAAAAATAAACTTTTAAATGATTTAAAAATATTTTTTAATGCAAAAAATAAAAATAAAAAATGTTTTTGGTTTCTGAAAATTAATAAAAGTTTGTACAAAAATTTTCAGAATTTTTAAAATTGTTTTTCTATTTTAAATTAAATGGAGAAAACAAATGCAATTAAATGAAATAAAAACTGAATTAAATGAAAAGTATGTTGATCCAATGGCCAGGATTTGAATTTGGCACGCGGGAATTGACTGGCGCGCGTTTGGATGGCTGAGATTCACTCTAAAATTTGAATTTAATTAATCCTGATTAATTACACAAATGACTGGATTAGGGTTTAATTGGAAGATCTGGTGCGTTCATTCACGCGGGAGTCAACCCCAGTCAACCTATCCTACGCTCCTCATTCAAACTGAGCCCTAATCCTCATTAATGCCCTAATCACTTTCAGGTCACCGGAGACGAGCTCCGGTCGTCTTCTCCGGTGACCTCTCTCCCTGAAAATCTCCAAAACACTCCCTAGGTCAAATCAAACCCCCCAAATCTCCAGAAATGATCCCTAAGCCCTCTAGAACAAGAATCCAATCTCAAAACTCATTTCCTCTTGCTCAAAACCATGATTCGAAACAAAAATGCAAAAATGGCAAAACTTTCAGAGAAGCAATACACATTCAATACTCAATCATTTTCAAAAATAAAAAGTTCAATGAACTCAGGGAAGCATATAGATCATTTCAGAAGCAAGAAAAGAGAGTTCTGGAAAAATGAATTTCCATGGCTACCTGAATCGAAGCTTTGATTTCTGGCACTTTCTGGCTGATGTCTTGCTTGCAATCAACTCCCCTGGACCTCCTGAGAAGCTTTCAAGGCTTGTTTGAAGTTTGTAATGGTTGGTTTGAAAGATAGCTGAAGTTCTGCTCAATGAGGGGCAGAAATCGTATCTTTGATTCAAGGGGTTTTAGGCAATGGTGATTGGTGGTTTTTGGTCAATGGAGTGTGCTGAGTATGTTTGTGAAGTTGGTTTTTATGTTTGTAGCTTGTACAACCAGTTTCGAATGCTTTTGCAAAATGGTGTGAAAAATGAGAGAGCTGTGTTGGAGAGTGTTTCAGGCTGTTGTGTGTTATGCTTTGGCTTATTTTTGATTTGCATAAACTATGGTGATAGGTCAGATGAGGTGATGTGTGCTTTTGTGATAGGTATGGCTCAAGTTGCCAAAATGTCAAAGTTGTGTAAGAGAAGCATGGGCTACTTGCTAGCCAAGGACAAAAGGTGTGTCCTGCGCAGCATGATGTGGGGAGAACCCTAGGATGGTTCATGAAGTCAGCAAGCAAGTGGGTTGTAACTTATGATGAGTTTTGCAAGTTGGTTCACTTTTGCTTCTTATGAAAAATCTTGTTCCATAAGCCATAAAAATGTGTGATTCTTTGGTGCAATCTGACTTTTAGGTTTTGTATGATCATGTTGTGAGGTTTAGAAGTCCATTTGATAACTTAATTTGCCTTGAGAAGTGAATTTGCAACTTTGCCTCTTTGGTGGAAAACTTCAAATTTTGTGATTTTTGCCAACTTTGACAATCCATAACTTTTGATCCAAAATGAATTAGGTCATGTTCTTGTACTTTTTGAAAAGGGAATGATCCATTCTACAACTTTCATGACCAAAGTTTTTCCATTTGAAGCATTTTTTAATCAAAAAGCAAGGGTTGAAAAAGTTTCGTAAAATGGCAATTTCATTAAGAGTCAAACTTTCCCAAAAAGTCAACTTTGCAAAAGACTTGAAATTCTTCAATTTTGTGAACTTCCAACATCTTATATGATCAAATAAAGATCATATACAATCAAAATGATGAAGAACACCCTTTGGTTGGGTCATTGGGGGCCTCAGATGCCCTGATTTTGCACTGACTTGCTGGAAAAGTCAACTCTTGATCAGATGACTTCCCCAAGGAATTTCTTCATGAAAATTGATATGCATACTCCCTATATCATATAGAGACCAATAGAAACAAGAATGACCAAAATTTTTTGGAGTTATGGCCTTTGAAACCAAAACCCTAATTCTAGGTCATCTGTGCAGTCAAACCTGGCTCTGCTTCCATGCCAATCCCAGTTCTTGTGATTCTTTGACATTCTTGACTTTGAGAGGATATAATATGAGGCTTGAACATACATGGACCTCTTTGAAGTGTTTGATGACCTTTGTAGTGGCTCAAGAAGCTCTTGGATTGCTCAGATCACAAACCCTAGATGCAGATGACTTTGAATTTATGCAGTGAATCAAAAATGTGATATGAGATGTTATGATTGAACTTATGCATATGAAAATGATCACAAGCCATGGTGCAAATGGGTGAGGGAAAATTTGGGGTGTTTACAGCTGCCCCTATTCAAACATGAGTTAGCTGCGCAGGTTGTAAGCAACGGCTTAACAGGCAAACAAGATAACTTGTGGTTGAATACCAAAGACAGTCCAAAATTTGCACTCACAGAATGAAGAAGAAAAGGGATATATATTGTAAGGAAAAGTAAATTATATTGTAAAGTGTGGGCGACGGAGGACGACTGCTGGGAAAGAGCAATGACCGGGACGGCCGACATGCTGGAGAAAGAGCAATGACGGGGACGGCCGACATGCTGGAGAAAGTGCGGGAAATAAAGCAATGACGGGGACGACCGACATGCTGGGGATAAAAGATATCATGATGGGGACGGCCATCAAGTAAAGCTATAAAAGTCTCTGGGGATTAATGAAAAATGATGGGGACGGCCATCAAGTTCATAAAATAAAGTAAACAACGATGGGGACGGCCATCGGGCTAAACTGATGAAGGACGATCATCAGGAAAAGGAAAAGGGACCACGACGGGGACGGCCATCGGGTTAAAGAATAAATGAAATAATGATGAGGGACGGTCATCAAAGGTGAAGGACGATCACCTAGCAGGGGACGGCTGCTCTGAAAGGGTTAAGATGAGGGACGATCATCTAAGGTGAAGGACGATCACCTGGCAGGGTACGGCTGCCTAAAGTATCGCGACATAGGACGAATGCCGGATAAAAAGTCAACGATGGGGACGGCCATCGGATGAGCATGATGAAAGACGATCATCAAGAGGTGAAGGACGATCACCTAGCAGGGGACGGCTGCTCTCAAGGTTTATCATGACATAGGAAGAATGTCAGATAACAAGATCAACGATGGGGACGGCCATCGGATAAAATGATGAAGGACGATCATCAAAAAGGTGAAGGACAATCACCTAGCAGGGGACGGCTGCTAAATATCACGACACAGGACGAGTGTCGGATAAAAGATCAACGATGGGGACGACCATCGGATGAGCATGATGAAGGACGGTCATCAAGAGGTGAAGGACGATCACCTAGCAGGGGACGGCTGCTCTCAAGATTTATCATGACATAGGACGAATGTCAGATAGAAAAGAAATTTTGTTTTGCTGGCGATCTACTGGGGAATAGTAAACACGGACGAGTGTTTATATCCAAGAAACAAAAGGTATAAGTGTTTGGTGTTGTGTATAGATTGAAGATGCGGACGAGCATCCTTAAGACTATGATACGGACGAGTATCAGGTAGAAACAAATACTGACACGTGTTCAGAGATGATGATACGGACGAGTATCAACTGGTTAACAAGGAACACGGACGAGTGTTGATTCTGAGGGGACTCTTCTGGGGGATAGTGGACACAGACGAGTGTCTAACTTCAAGAAGACATAAGTGTTTGACACAGTGTATGGATTAAAGATGCGGACGAGCATCCCTAAGACTTTGATAAGGACGAGCATCGGGTAGAAACAAACGCTAGACGCATGCTCTGAGATGATGGTACAGACGAGTACCAACTGGTTAACAAAGAACACGGACGAGTGTCGAATCTGTGGGGATATAAATGGTGTATACAGGATACGGACGAGTATCTGTATAAGTAACATAAGTATGAGTGGTGTGTAGATGAGTGTTCAACCTGCTGGAGAGAGTGACACGGACGAGTGTCAAAAGGAAAAGAGTATAGTATAAACAAGTATCTGATATACAAAGTGTTTAAGTAATTATGCTGGGGAAGGTGACACGGACGGATGTCAAGAAAACTATATATATATGTGTATCTGGTGAGTGCAAAGGGGATGCTTTGGCTTTTTGCTGGGGAAATGACACGGACGGGTGTCACGAAGTATTTGTGTTTGTAAGAGATGTGTCTGGGCTCTCTGCCGGGGAATACGGGGAGCATTCTGTATATTGTTGATGGATTTGTCAATATTCACAAGTGTTTGATTCAGACCATGACTTATGATTATGCAACATGTTTGATTTTTGCCGTTGTGCTCCGTATTAGACGGAATGCTACGCTTTGCGGGGTGAATATGATGCGAATGCTATGATTATGCAAAAGATACCGATCCGGGATGCGGATCCCGTTGCTGTGAAGATATCTGGCCGATCTGTTTGAAGTGGACATCCCAGCTGGGGTTGAGATCATTGGTAGATCTGATGAGATGTATTTGCTTGGGGAAATAGGTCACTGATAGACCCATCCGTGGTAATGAGGGACCCAGCTGGGGTTTGTAGAAGCCTTCGTCACTCTGTTGTGATTCTTTCGTGTGCTGCTCTTCTGGATAGAGGCTGAAACTCTGTGGGGAGATGGTTCCCTGACTTTTGCACTTGGCTGCGGAGAAATAGTAAATGGCAACTCGGCTGGGGAGAAAGCACTTTGGGTGCTAAAGATGTGTGAGTGTTGATTTGCCAGCTTGCTGGGGTGAAGTTTTCATGCCCCATGCTGCGCTTTGAATACCTGCAATCCTGCAAAGATAGAAACGTACAAGTAATCCCGAGGTATCCTTTACTGGATCCCATCATGAGAGTTCAGACACTCCCGGGAGTAAGTATATTTCCTCCAAGCACGCATTCTTTAGGAAGGAAACATCTGTGTTTATGCAATCAGTATCTTTAAAGATATCAGACATTTTGCAAATGAAAATAAAATGTACGAGACGAGACATGACTGGAAATCCGATTTTATTAATTCATGTGCCCTGAATTGACAAGATACAGTCAAAGAAACAAATCTCCTAAAATGAGGAGATTGTTACAAATTGAGAAACAAAATGTTGGCAATGTTGACGACGCTTCAAGGAGCTTCCCCTTTTGCTATGACTCGTATGACTTTTGACTTTCTTCTCGTCTTGCTTTCTGAAGAAGGTTGATTCTGATAGAAGCTTGATCCTTTCGAAGCCTACAAAGTTGTAAGTGATACAGACGAATTCAGAGTGCAGTTGTTCGCTTATTCCCTTATTTTGCATGGATCGCCCTTTCGGGTTTTCAATCCATCGGGATACCCTTTTTTTCCTGAATTGTCCAATGCGGCTTTTCAACTCAGCGGGTGTACATTTTTTGCTTATTTTCCCTTATTTTTGCCCGAGTTTTTTATTTTGTTTTTGACTCGCCGGGATGCCCTATTTTTGCCTGGACTTACATTCTGTTTTTATGTCCAGCGGGTCATTTTTATGCGAAGTATTTTTTAACTGCATCTGAATTCACAGGGGACGGGAAGTCTTCACCATCCATGGTGCTGAGCATCAGTGCTCCACCAGAGAAAACTTTCTTTACCACGAATGGTCCTTCATAGTTTGGAGTCCATTTGCCCCTGTGGTCTGTATGAGGAGGGAGGATTCTCTTCAGCACAAGATCTCCCACTTGGTACTCTCGGAGCCTGACTTTCGGATCGAAGGCTTTCTTCATTCTTTTCTGATACAACTGCCCATGACAGATTGCAGCCAATCTTTTCTCTTCAATCAGACTCAGTTGCTCGTATCGGGATCGGACCCATTCTGCTTCGTTTATCTTAACATCCATCAGTACCCGTAGGGAGGGTAGTTCAACTTCAACTGGTAGGACTGCTTCCATACCATACACAAGCTGATACGGTGTTGCCCCAGTGGATGTTCTGATTGACGTGCGGTACCCATGCAAGGCAAACGGTAGCATCTCATGCCAGTCTTTGTACGTGACTACCATCTTCTGCACAATCTTCTTGATATTCTTATTAGCTGCCTCTACAGCGCCGTTCATCTTTGGCCTGTAAGGAGAAGAATTGTGGTGTTGGATCTTGAAGTCCCGGCATAGCTCTGCCATCATTTTATTGTTCAGGTTGGAACCATTATCAGTAATGATTCGCTCGGGAACTCCATATCGACAGATGATATCTCTTTTCAGAAATCGGGCCACCACTTGTCTTGTAACATTTCATATGAAGCTGCTTCAACCCACTTGGTGAAATAGTCAATGGCTACCAGGATGAATCTGTGGCCGTTTGAAGCAGTCGGTTCGATCTTGCCAATCATATCAATGCCCCACATAGCAAAGGGCCAAGGTGAAGACATCACATTCAGAGGATTGGGAGGCACATGCACCTTATCCGCGTAAATCTGGCATTTATGGCATTTTCTGGCATAGGCACAACAGTCTGCATCCATTGTGATCCAGTAATAGCCTGATCTTAGCAACTTTTTAGCCATGGCATGTCCTCCTGCATGGGTACCAAAGGATCCTTCGTGCACCTCGTGTATCAACAAATCTGCTTCTGCCCTATCTGTAAACACCCCAAATTTGCCCTCACCCATTCACACCATGGCTTGTGATCATCCTCATATGCATAAACACAATCATATCATCTCATATCTCATTTTGGTTCACTGCATAGTTTCTAAGTCATCTGCACCTAGGGTTTGTGATCTGAGCAATCCCAAAAGCATCTTGAGCCACTCCAAAGGCCATTAATCAACTCAAAGGGGTCCATGTGTATACTTATGTCATTCTCCATCTTTTCAAAGTCAAAATGCAGAGGAATCACAAGAACTAGGGTTTGAATGGATGCAGAGCCAAATCAAACTGCACAGTTGACTGAAAATTAGGGTTTTGGTTTCAGAGGCCATAACCCCAAATTTTTTGGTCATTCTTGTTTCCATTGGTCTCCATATGGTATAGGGAGTATGCATATCAATTTTCATGAAGAAATTCCATGGGGAAGTCATCTGGTCAGGAGTTGACTTTTCAGACAAGTCAGTGCAAAATCAGGGCATCTGAGGCCCCCAATGACCCAACCAATGGCTGATCTTCATCATTTTGAGTGTATATGATCTTTATTTGATCATGGAAGAAGGTTGAAGTTCACAAAAATCAAGAATTTAGGGTTTTTGCAAATGTTGACTTTTTGGGCATAGTTGACTTTTCAAGAATGCATCATTTTAGGTCATTTTTCAAGCTTTGATTCTTGATCCAAAAAGGCTTCAAATGGAAAAACTTTGGTCATGAAAGTTGTAGATCTCATCTTTCCCTTTTCAAAAAGTACAAGAACATGATCAAACTCTTCTTGGATCAAAAGTTATGGCAATGCAAAGTTGGCAAAAATCATTGATTTTCAAGGCATGCTTCAAATGGAAATTTTGCAAAGTCTTGAACCAAAGCCAATTGTGACCTCTAGTTCATTTCAAACCATTACACAAACATCCTCTAAGTCACAAAAATCAGAATTGGACCAAGGTTCACATGTTTATGGTTTGTGTAATGAGAGATTTTCATGAAAAAGGCAAAAAGTAACCAAGTTGCAAAACACTCATGACACTTCCCTCAACTTGCTGCCTTGGCCTTTGAACCTTGCTGGCTCTCTCACCACACCATGCTGCGCCAGCCCTAGCCTTTGTACCAAGCTAGTATCAAGCCCATGCCTCTCTTACAAGATTTTTGACTTTTGGCAAAAGCAAACATCCCAATCACCACAGGCCATGTCACATCCTCTGGCCACTTGCATTTGTTTATTGTATCCTTTGGCAAGCCATAACACTAACTAAGCAAGCCTGAAACACACACATTCATCACATTCACAAAAACACACCACATTGCATTTTCTATCGAATCTCTTTCCACAGCCACAAAACACTCAAGCCAACTTCACTAATCATCTTACCTTGCTCCATAGACCACAAAGCATCAAGGACACAAGCCTGAAACAGCAAGAATCCCCCATTGCCATTCTTTACCTCAGCCTGCATTTTCTATCGAATCTCTCTCCACAAGCCATGAACACTTAAACAAACCCCACACACCAACTCACCTTGCATCACTGACCAGAAACCACCCACTACTTTGGCCTGAAACACCCTATATCTCAAATACGATTTTCACACTTCCTTGGTCAGAGCTTCTGCAAACTCTCTCAGGAGGTTGTTTAAACTCCAACTAAGCATCCAAAGCTTCAAAGGGAGATCATTGGGACCTGTTTGAGCCAAAGGACCATCCAAAAAGCTCCTGAATCAGAAGTTCAACCTCAGGTGACTCCATGAACTTTTTTCCCAGAACTCATTTCTCTTGTTAAAATCTTGTTGTGTATGTTACACTGATCATTGGGATCTCTTTACTTTTGAAAATAAGCCAGAAATGAGTATGTAATGCTGTTCTGAAAGTTTGACCTAAAAAATTTCATTGCTTCGATTCTTGTTTGTGTGTGAGTTTAAATGTGATTTGATGCTGGA
Organism: Lathyrus aphaca; assembly: GCA_963966055.1. Lineage (NCBI taxonomy): Eukaryota > Viridiplantae > Streptophyta > Magnoliopsida > Fabales > Fabaceae > Lathyrus > Lathyrus aphaca. The sequence goes on from OZ014523.1 coordinate 444,222,579, forward strand.
TTCGTGTTTAGGGTGAGTGGAAGGTGATTTCTGGAGAGTTAGAGCCTTTGAAATGGCCTAGGGAGAGAGATTGATTCTGGGGATGGCCGGAGAAGACGACCGGAACACTGTTCCGGTCGCCTGATTGTCATTAGGGCACAATTAGGGTTTAATCAGGGTGATTAGCAAGTTTGAATTTGAGCCGTGAGATGTGGCGGGGAGTCAATGCGCGCGCTGGCCAGTTTAAATCTCCACCCTAGGATTTGAATACTTTTCATTAAATCAGATTTAATTCATTTTATTTTCATTTTCTTTTCATTTTATTTGCATATTTATTTTAAAATAGTAAAAAATTCTTAAAAATTATGAAACTTTTTCTTAAAAGTTTTATTAATTTTTAAGACCCAAAAACATTTTTATTTTATTTTTTATCATTAAAAAAGTATTTTTAAATATTTAAAAGATTATTTTTAATTGATTAATGAGAATTAATTAATTAAAAATACTTTTAGGTATTTAAAAATTACAAAAAATTCATGAAATGTCCTAAGGCATTTAGAAACATTGTCCAACCTTCAAACCAAATTTCTTTTTTGATCTTGATGCATCTTAAGAATTTTTCATTGAATTAAATCATTTTTTATGCATTATTTTGATCATAAGTTCAAAAATTCATTTCTGCCTATTGGAGAAGGTTGAGACATTGATTCTTCTTGCATTGTGTTATGTTTAGCATGTAGTTTCTAGGATAAAATGGCCATGATTTGTTTCTTCATTTTCTAATTGTTTGGCATTTCTTTTGTTAAGAACCCTAAAAAACCCTAATAACTTAGAAAATTCATATCTTGAGTTTGGTTGAGAGTTGAGAGCTCCCCTTTGGGCAGTGGTTCATTATAGGTTTAGGGTTTCTTTGAGTGCCATTTTCCATTTTTATCTTAGGGTTTTGTTTCTGTTTTGGGTTTTTGTTTGATGTTTGATCCTTGAATCCTAATTTGGGACTTCTCTTGCATCCTCCTTGCATACTCTTGCATAACATGACTTGTCTTTGCATTTTGTGCATTCTTGTGATTCATTTGACATCTTAAGACATATAGAAAGCATATTTGATCATTGCATTACATATTTGCTATGCCATTTGTCTTGTATGCTTCATAACATTTCATGCTTGTTCATGCTCCTTAACTTGCATCATTTGCATCCATGATCTTGTATGAACATCCCCATGTCTTGCCTCATGTTTGCAGCACCTCATAACATCATAATCATCATCAACATGCTTCTGGTTTTGCTTAGCATCATACCATTTCATCTCATCTTGCATTGCATTGCATTTCTTTCTAACATTTCAGGTGGTAAGTAAACTTGAGAAGTGAATTTGCCTTCACTTCTCATAACTTTTCTTCTCATCTCTCTTGCATACATTGCTGCATTCCTATATGTGTTTGAGATTGAGCTTGCTCATTCTTGTTCTTCCCACTTTCTTTCTTCAAGTGACTTGACTTCTTGAATGAAGCAAGTCACTTTGCTTCTCTTGATCTTGTTCATCTGCTTCCTGGTGGCTCCTTTGAAGATTGTTCTTGGAAACCTCACAAACTTTAGGGACAACCAAGCATGACAATGAATTAGGGTTTTGATTAGTCTCCCCCATAGTCTTTACCTTTGTGTCTCTCTTGAGTCTTCTCTTCTCATCTCATAATCAGGGACTAAACCCTAAAGGCTTTGAGACTTTGTGATTAAGCTTATGCCTGCATCCTTCTTTTAGGATGGAGTGTATAACTTTAATCCTAAGTATTAAACCCTTAATGTGTTTAATCTCTTAATCAATTCACTTAATAAATATCAAGACATCACACTTGTAACTTGGGCCTTGCATTAGGGTTCTAATTCTTCCTTAAGCGGTTAAGAAGGACTAACCCTAGCGTTAATGGACAAGTCCCCCTCAAGTTGTCTTACAAATCATAAAATTCACTTCATCATCATATCATTAAATAAAATCCACTTAATCAAAGGCTTGTTTTGTCATGAGTTTAATCCCTAATCATGGATTAAGTTGAGGAGCTTTCCTCAGCTTAAACTTTCTCATCTATCATCCTTCTTTTAGGATGGTGTAATGGGTCTGTTTAATCCTTGATTATGGCTTAACCTCATTACTCAACACTAAACAAAAACCAAAAACATCAAAATAATCACAAGTAGTTTAATGATCCTAATCCTTCATCAAAGGTGATTAAGTGTGAGAATCTGACTTCACACTTAAGGTATTCTCATTACCCCTAAACAGAGGGAAGATGTGATGAGTTTACTAAATCCATTGGTTTAGACTTAAGCTCATTAATTTATGACAAACTTTCAAAAGCAATAAAAGACTGAAAACTCAAAAAACAAACAATAATCGTCTCCTCCGGGATTCTTTTCTCATCACACTCACTCACAAACGAGAACTTGCTTCTTTCGTCTAATGCAAGACAGTTTGCATCTGTGCCAGACAGATCATACACTTGAGCATAGACAAGCAAGCAGTTCACAAGTCAATTCATTCTTTCAGTCTCTTTGGGTCGAACTACGGTGTTCTGACTTCCTCATTGCACGAGAGGATACGTAGGCATAACTTAACAGTTATCGAACAAAAGTCTCTGTACATTCCCCCTCCTTCCAGCATTATTCTTTAAGCCTCATAATCATGAGCATACTCTTTCTTACACTGACACTATACATATTACACTTCACACTTCTTTACACTGATACCTGTACATCCTTTCCCAGCTCATTTATACACAGATTGCACTGACACTACCCCTTTAGAACACAAATCTTTTAAGCATGGATCCCGTCGAGTACGACGGACAATCTGGGTGCTAATACCTTCCCAGGTTGTAACCAACCCCCTTTCTCAGTCTCTCTGGTTCGCAAACCGTCTTATCCATCTTTTTCTAGGTCTATGCAGCATTACCTTTCCTCCGGGATAAAAATGCCTAGCTGGCGACTCTTTTCATCTCCAGTGAGTTCACGGCTGTGTGTTCTCACTGTTCCCTTCGCCGACCGTTCGCGCTTGTACCTGGATGCAAATCTTTGGGAGCAACAGCTTGGCGACTCTGCTGGGGACCCTTATACTGCAACCAGGGCTTCTGGTTCTTTTTGTGGGTTCCTCCTAGCGCTTGATTGATTTGTGTTTACTGGGGTGTTATGTGCTTATTTGTGTTTGTATATTTGTTTTATTTTTACTGCTTTATGTACAGTTGCTTTATTGCTTTCTTTATTGCTTTTGTATATATCATACTGTCATGCTGCTGGCTGGATCTGGTTTCTTGTTTTGATGGGTGGGTGTTCCATTGAGAGTTAAGGTCCTATACCTGGGACCTGAGTGACACCTAGGCTAGAGTGAATCATATTCTTTCCCATTCCATTTCGGTCTGGTGCGGGAATATGAAACACGGTTCAGATATGGGTTTCTTCTTGAGAACTCTGTGTTGCAGATTTCCTGCAATGCTAGGGCTATCTGGGAAGCCTGCTAAGTCTGGATGACCTTTTAGTATTGACCTTCAGAAACTGAGGTGAATTAGAGGAGGAACTTTTATGGTTATTGTAAACACTGTACCTCCGGGTTAGAAGTGTTTACACTTCTCATAACTGATCCAAGTCTGAGGATCCTTGTTCTAGATCATCACCTGTGAGGGGGTTGGGCTATTTACAGGTTTGCAGGTACCTTGACCTCAGAATACCCTGTTACTTTGACTTTGTTAAGAATGCTCCATGTTGGATAGTTCTTGTGATTCTAAAACCCTGGACATGTGGCTCTTTATTTGAGTCCCCCCACCCTGGTTTACTGGATCTATAAACCTCATCTGGATTTCTTACACACTTGGACCTATATCAGGGCATTTTTGATCAGATCCAGCTCAGTCACAAACCCTTGCATATCATTTGCATACGTACCCATTGCATCATATTAACATTTGCTTATTTGTGTTTCAGGGTATCCACCTTCATCTCTGGTTTTGGTTTTGACCCCATCTGCATTATTAACCTATCTCCACCAGTACTTGCTTCAGCTTGTCAACCATATACTTCAGTTACTTGCACTAGCCAGCCAGTGGCTCACTCCTCAGCATCTTCATCAGCACTTATTCTACTCAGTCTTCAGCACTCATGGCTCCAAAGAAAAGCAACATCACCTACCATTTCTTCCAACCAGACTTATCAGACATCAGGAGGATCCAAACCCTGATCATTCCAGATCACATACCTTTGTTCAGGGAGCATTATGGGGACATACTTGACATGGTTATGGATCTGGACCCTTCTCAGAGAAGCCTGATCCATACCTGTATTCAGTTTTATGACCCCCCATTGAGATGTTTCACCTTTCAAGACTTTCAGTTGGGTCCTCTTTTGGAAGAATACTCATCATTGATTGGTTTGCCTATCAAGAGAGAAATCCCTTTTAACCCTGAAATGGTCTTTCCCAGCAATGGAGAGGTAGCAAAAGCTTTGCACCTGGAATCTGTTTTGATTGAGCAACACATGACCTCTAAAGCTGGGATCCCTGGATTTCATCTGGACTTCCTGATTTCTCAAGCTAGTCTGAAGGCCTCCTTGGGGGAGTGGAAAGCTGTTTGTGCTCTGTTGGCCTTAAGTGTATATGGAATTGTGTTGTTTGCAGATGAGCCTCGATTCATTAGCAAAAATGCAATCCATTTGTTCATCCTGAAGAACCCAGTGCCAACTTTATTGGGAGATCTTTATTACTCAGTGCACCAGAAGAATGAGAAGCAGAGGGGAAGGCTAGTGAGGTGTTGTGCTCCATTATTCCATGCTTGGTTTCTTAAGCATCTACCCAGGACAGATGCATTCCTAAATCCTCATCAGCAGAGCAACTGGGCTAAGAGGCTCACTACTCTCACTTCAGCAGACATCAGATGGTGTACTCAAAGCACCAAGGGCAGAGATATAATCACAAGCTGTGGACACTTTCCCAATGTGCCTTTAATAGGGGTTAAGGGAAGTATCAATTATAACCCTCTGCTGTTCAGGAGGCAATTAGGCTATGCACTGGTTCATATTCCTAGGGAACAAGACTTGGTTGAGACCCTCTACTGTGAGAACAAGATTAGTTTGGCTGTTGTTAGGCAGGCTGCCGGGGCCTGGGATCATGTTCAAACCAAGGGAGTCACCATTCTGGGGAAGTGCAATAATGTGGCATCAGTCCAATATTATGAGTGGTCCCATGCCAGGGCCCAATTCTCTGGAATGCCCTTTACCATAGAAGACATGCCTGAGTCATCTTCAGCACCACCCCCTGCCACTATCAGTCTGGAGGAGTTTGAGAGCTTGAAGGAAAGAAATGAGAGGTTAACCCAAGCCTTGCAGAAGACCCTCCGGGAGAGGAGTGAAGGTGTGAGGGAGATTGAGAGATTGGAGAAGTTGAGAGTGGAACACTTGACTAAGATTGAGAAGTCTGGAGATTATATCAACAAGTCCAAAGCTGGTGAACAAATTCTGAAGAATGCTTGTAAAGAAGCCCAGTTCCAAAGAGCAAGAACAGACTTGTATTTGAAGGAAAGTCAGGCCAGGTGGGTCCGGATCACTGAGGCCCGTACTCTAGAAGACAAGAGAGTTCAGGACAAGATGGAGCAGATGGAAAAAGCCCTGGCAGCAGCCCAGGAGGAAATATCAGAGCTGAAAATCAAAGCAGGAGTGAAGAGGTCTAAGGACCAAAGTCAGAACAAGAAGTTGACTGCAGCTGTTGCAACAAGAAACCTTCTCATCAGAAATCTTACGGAGCATCCGGCTGATCCTGTGACCGAAGCACTTCTTAAGGAAGTTCGTGAGGATGAGTTTGGCCTTAGAGTTTGATCATTTGCTTGTTGTTGTTCCTATTCCATGTACTTTTGTTTTTTTTGTGATGTATTTTGACCCCTTTAAGGGCTTGTGTTGTAATTTGAACAAATTGTATTATTTCACCTTTGTAATATATTTGTGTTGGTTTCTATCTGGGTTCACATCGAAAGCAACTTCAACAGCATCATCTTCAAGGGTCTGGAAGGGTCAAAACTGAAGGCCAAACCGGATACCTTGAGAACAAATAAGCATAACTGCATTGCATGCTAACCCTTTTGTTTGTTTTGTAGGTTTTTGTTTTGTTGTTGCTAACCTCTGTTGTGACATTCAGGAATTATTGCTCGCCGCCGGGTATTTCCTCTCAACAGGCCACACAGGTACCCAACTAGAAACAACCTTCCGGGAATCCAGATGGACCAGATGCAACAAGACCTTACGGAGGTCAGGAACCAGATGGCCAACGAAAGACTGGAGATGAGAACCCAAATAACACAATTCATGGAAGTAATGAACAATTTAGCTCAAAGCCAAGAGAGGCTCAGAGCCTTGGTAGAGGGGAGGAATCAAGATGAGCCCCATGTGGGGACTGCCGGCACAAGTAACAATGAACGGGTGCAACCCCATGTTAACCCTCCTGTGTTTGGCCCACATCTACATCCTGAGATTAACATTCCTGCAAATGTTCAAGGAACAGCCACTGCAGCCAGAGTACTTCAAGAAGATCCTCAGGAGGACCAATTTACAGTAATGGGTGCTGGAGAGGAAACTTATGATAGACGATTGGAAGAAATAGCTGAGAAGTTGAGGTCCTTAGAATCTCAAAACTCTTTGGGCTTCGACGTTATGGACATGGGTTTGGTAGACGGGGTCAGGATCCCCCATAAGTTCAAACCTCCTTGTTTCGAAAAGTATAATGGGACTTCATGCCCCCGGACTCATTTGCAATCATTTCTGGGAAGGCTGAAGGCCTATACAATGGATGAGAAGCTCTGGATGTTCTATTTTGAAGACAGCCTGACTGGAGCATCAAGGGAATGGTATTCCCATTTGACAAGGGCAACTGTAAGATGCTGGAAGGACCTGGCAGAGGCCTTCATTCGACAGTATCAATACAACTTAGACATGGCACCCAATAGGACTCTCCTAATGGGAATGTCACAGTCGTCAAGGGAAAGCTTCAGAGAATATGCCCAGAGATGGAGGCAATTGGCTGCTGCCGTTCAACCACCAATGTCTGAGAGAGAAATGGCAGACATGTTTATGAACACTCTCCAGGGAACGTATATTGACAGGTTGGCTGCTTTCTCCTCCACTAGCTTCGCAGATGTTGTTATAGCTGGGGAGAGAATTGAAAGCCTGTTAAAAATGGGCAAAATTTCCGATAATGGTGCCAGCTCGTCCAGTAGTACAAGAAAGCCTTTTGCAGGCCCGAGAAGAACTGGCGAGACCAATGCCATTCACACCAACAGGGGTAGGCCCCAATATGTTCAAAGGACAATAGCAGCAGTCACTATCCCTGCTCCAGCTCATCCACAGCCAGTCTATCAACCTCCTCAACAAAACTTCCAGCAACAACCTCAGTATCACCAGAATCAATATCCTCCAAGAAACTTCAACAACAACAACACCGACAACAATCAACAGAGGCCATTCCAGCAAAGGCCATCCCAAGCTAACAGAGTGATCGACCCGATCCCAATGCCGTATGCTGCCTTGTTGCCACAACTTCTGAAACTCAACCTAGTTGAGCTAAGAACGTTGGCACCTCCGGATCCCAACAGTCTACCAAGGAACTATGACTCCAATGCTAGGTGTGCTTTTCATTCGAACGCACCTGGTCACAGTACAGAAAAATGCAGGGCTCTGCATATGAAGGTACAAGACTTGGTAGACTCCAAGGCTCTGAATTTTGCACCTCCGCCCAATGTCAATAAAAACCCTATGCCAAACCATGGTGGTCCTCGAATTAACGCTATTGAAGAAGACCAACCGTCTTATTTAATAACCAGTGTGGATCAGATCAGGACGCCATTGGTGGAAATCAAAGCTCAACTCCGTGAAAACCAGATATTTCCGGGGTGTGAACTAGGGTGCCCCTACTGCAATATTTCATGGAATGGGTGTGAGGACCTGAGGAATGGCATTGACAGCCTTATTCAGAGTGGCCTGCTACAGATCACTACATCATTTCCGACAAATCCGACAACTTCATCAGCAACGGTTTCAGACCCTCCTACAACTGCAGCAACTATTGTTCCCGACAATTCATCAGCACCATCAGCAAGTACTTCATCTGTCCTCCCAAATGATCAGTTTTCAACAGTTTCTCCTGCTACAACTTCAGCTTCATTCCATTTCGAATCTCCATCAACAACAACAGTCCTTCCAACAGTACCTCCTACAACTCCAGCAATCAATCACGAAGATGTCTCTACTGTTACCATATTCTACGATCCTGAAAATAATTCCGCCTACCATTCAGAAGGTGCTGCTCCCGCTAGAGCACCAGTTACAATCTTTTATGATCCACAGACAATAACAGTCCCTTCAGCAGCAGCAATCAGTCCAGTCACTGTCACGGTGCCTGGACCAGTACCATATGAAAGCAATAGGGCCATCCCTTGTCACTATGGCTCTGACGTGTACTGTGAAGGGAAAAGAATCACTCTTGAAACATCAGCACCTGCACCACAAGTAGATAATGTGGGGGGAGGCGGAGGCTTCACTAGAAGCGGACGTTTCTTTGCTTCACAAGTCCAAAGACCTACTGCCGAAGCAGAAGCTGCTGCCAAGGCAAAAGGAAAAGGCCCGGTGCAGGAAGATCCAGCTGCCAAAGAAGCCCTGAAAACTCCATTCGATCAGGAAGTTGATGAGTTTATGAGAATCATCAAAAAGAGTGACTACAAAATTGTGGATCAGCTTCACCAGACGCCATCCAAAATCTCTATCCTCTCGCTGCTCATGTGCTCCGAAGCCCATCGGAATGCACTACTTAAGGTCTTGCACGCAGCTTACGTGCCTGAAGAGATTACTGTCAACCAATTGGAAACCGTGGTTGGAAATGTTACTGCTAGCAATGGGCTAGGGTTTACCAATTCTGACTTGACAGCGGATGGCCGCAACCACAACAAAGCCCTGCACATAACCATGGAATGCAAAGGAGCTGCCCTTTCTCATGTGCTGGTGGACACAGGTTCTTCCCTGAATGTCTTACCAAAGAAGGCTCTGGTGAAGTTAGAATATGATGGATTGGCATTGAGACCCAGCAACCTGGTGGTAAGAGCCTTTGATGGTTCAAAGAGATCGGTTCTGGGAGAGATTGAGCTGCCCGTGACAATTGGCCCACAGACCTTTAAAACTATCTTTTATGTGATGGACATTCAGCCCGCCTACAGCTGTTTGTTGGGTAGACCCTGGATTCACGCCGTCGGCGCAATAACGTCTACCCTTCACCAAAAGTTAAAATTTGAGTGGGAAGGTCAAGTTGTCACAATCTGTGGAGAGGAGGACATTTTTGTCAGCCACCTGGCAACCTATAAGTACATTGAAATGGATGGGGAGATCCATGAAACAATGAGCCAGGGGTTTGAGGCTTTGAATGTGAATGAAGCATCTGCTGTATCTGGTACTCCAATGTCATCTTACCAACAAGCCCGGAAGGTTGTTGAAGAAGGAACTGCCCTAGGCTGGGGCAAGGTTTTAGCTGTGGAGGAGAAGAAGGACAAGTTTGGGTTGGGTTACAAACCAACTCAACATCAAGCAAAGGCTGCTGCAGAGCCTGGTTTTGTCAGTGGGGGGATGCTTACCCCCGATGCTATCAACTGTCTGGAAGACGAGCTGGAAGAGGAGCGCAATCTGGAGATTTGGATTCGTCCAAAGATCCCGGGGAGCAGTGTCTCGAACTGGTCTTCCCAGGAAATTATAAGAGTTACTCATGCAGAGTAATTATTATTTCCTGTATATTTTTATAGCATGCATCAAAGTCTTGCATCTTGCCCAAGATGACAAGACTCATTTTGTAATCAGGGCCATCTGTACTTTTGTGCAAACAAGATTAAATTAATGAAATATCAGACATCTTTTTGCAAACGAGTCTTTTTCTTTTCTGCTCACTGTTTTTCCATTTTTCTTTTTGTACAAAAATAAATGGCGGTGTTTTCAAAATGATAACTTCATTTCACTTTTTTCTAAAGCAAGATTAAAATCAGTCACTAAAATGAACAAACTTAACCCTTGCAGAGAGTGCCCTCCAGACTGCACCGACAACAGCACGGCTATGACATCGTATGACTTTGACAATCCAATCAATCAAGCTGATGAAGGGGTTGATGACGAATATGAGCTTCCTGAAGAGCTAGCCAGGTTGTTGAGACAAGAGGAAAAGGTTATTATCCCTCATCAGGAGGAAGTCGAAGTGATCAATCTTGGTACAGACGAAGACGTGAAAGAAGTTAAAATCGGGGCCTTCCTGCAAGACTCAGTGAAGAGACAACTGATAGATCTGCTTCAAGAGTATGTTGATGTGTTTTCTTGGTCGTATCAAGATATGCCAGGGTTGGATACCGACATTGTTGTGCATAAGCTGCCTTTGAGGGAAGAATGCCCACTAGTGAAACAGAAGCTGCGCCGAACTCGCCCAGACATGGCTATGAAAATCAAGGAAGAGGTACAAAAGCAATGGGACGCCGGGTTCCTTGCTGTGACTAGCTATCCGCCGTGGGTTGCTAACATAGTACCTGTGCCTAAGAAAGACGGCAAAGTAAGAATGTGTGTTGATTACCGGGATCTGAACAGAGCCAGCCCGAAGGATGATTCCCCATTACCTCACATTGACGTATTGGTTGATAACACGGCTCAGTTCTCGGTATTCTCCTTCATGGATGGATTTTCAGGATATAACCAGATCAAGATGTCACCTGAAGACATGGAGAAGACAACATTCATTACACCTTGGGGCACGTTCTGTTACAAAGTGATGCCATTCGGACTGAAGAATGCTGGTGCCACATATCAACGGGCTATGGTGACATTGTTCCACGATATGATCCACAAGGAAATAGAATGTTATGTGGATGATATGATCGCCAAGTCCCTTACAGAGGAAGATCACCTGGTGAATCTGCTGAAGTTGTTCAAGCGACTGAGGAAGTACCAACTAAAGCTAAACCCCAACAAATGCACATTCGGGGTGCGATCTGGTAAGTTGCTGGGTTTTATCGTAAGCGAGAAAGGGATTGAAGTTGACCCTGATAAAGTCAAAGCTATACAAGAAATGCCTGCACCGAAAACTGAGAAAGAAGTTCGAGGGTTCTTAGGTCGATTGAACTACATTTCAAGGTTCATATCTCACCTCACAGCAACCTGTGAACCCTTGTTCAAGCTGCTAAGAAAAGAACAAACGGTCAGGTGGAACGAAGATTGCCAGAAGGCTTTTGACAAGATCAAGGAGTATTTACAAGAACCTCCAATCCTCATGCCGCCAGTTGAAGGAAGACCTCTGATTATGTACTTGACAGTATTAGAAGAGTCAATGGGGTGTGTACTAGGTCAGCATGACGAGTCTGGTCGAAAAGAGTATGCAATATACTACCTAAGCAAAAAGTTTACCGACTGTGAACAACGTTATTCACTGCTCGAGAAAACTTGCTGTGCTTTAGCGTGGGCTGCTCGCCGACTGAGACAGTATATGCTGACCCACACTACTTTGTTGATCTCAAAGATGGATCCAGTTAAGTACATTTTCGAGAAGCCAGCTCTTACCGGAAGGGTTGCAAGATGGCAGATGATTCTCACGGAATACGACATACAGTACACATCTCAGAAAGCCATCAAAGGCAGTGTACTATCTGAATATCTTGCTGAGCAACCCATTGATGACTACCAGCCTATGAGGTTTGACTTCCCTGATGAAGACATCATGTTCATTAAAGCAAAAGATCACGAAGAGCCTATTCACACTGAAGGGCCTAACCCGGAGGAAGAATGGACTATGATGTTTGATGGGGCTGTTAACATGAATGGCCGTGGTGTTGGTGCAGTACTCGTTACACCTAAAGGAGTTCACATGCCTTTCTCGGCAAAACTCACTTTCAACTGCACTAACAACGAAGCTGAATACGAAGCTTGCATTATGGGTCTTGAGGAAGCCATTGACCTCAGGATCAAGACATTGACCGTATTCGGAGATTCAGCTATGGTGGTTAATCAGACCAACGGAAAATGGTATACACATCAGGATCATCTGATACCTTACAGGGATTATACAAGAAGGTTATTGACCTTCTTTACCAAAGTCAAGCTTGAGTATATCCCTCGGGACGAGAACCAGTTTGCAGATGCTCTTGCTACCATTTCGTCCATGATCAAAGTTCAAGCCGCCAACTTTGTACCTCAGATTTCAGTGTCTAGACTTGATAGACCAGCATATGTATTCGCAGCAGATGTTGTCAAGGATGATAAGCCTTGGTTTCATGACATCAAGTGCTTCTTGGAGGATCAAACATACCCACCTGGGGCATCTTCCAATGATAAGAAGACTTTGAGAAGGCTTGCTGGCAGTTTCTTCCTAAACACTGATGGGTCTTTATACAAAAGGAACTTTGACATGGTACTCCTCAGATGTGTTGACAAGACGGAAGCAGATTTGTTGATGCACGAAGTGCACGAAGGATCCTTTGGCACCCATGCAGGAGGGCATGCCATGGCTAAGAAATTGTTGAGGTCAGGCTATTACTGGATCACAATGGATGCAAACTGTTGTGCTTATGCCAGAAAGTGCCATAAATGCCAGATCTACGCAGATAAGGTGCATGTGCCTCCCAACCCTTTGAACATCATGTCTTCACCATGGCCCTTTGCCATGTGGGGCATTGATATGATTGGCAAGATTGAGCCAACTGCTTCGAACGGCCACAGATTCATCCTGGTCGCCATTGACTATTTCACCAAGTGGGTTGAAGCAGCCTCATATGCAAATGTTACAAGACAAGTGGTAGCCCGATTTCTGAAGAGAGATATCATCTGTCGGTACGGAGTGCCCGAGCGAATCATTACTGATAATGGTTCCAACCTAAACAACAAAATGATGGCAGAGCTGTGCCGGGACTTCAAGATCCAACATCACAATTCTTCTCCTTACAGGCCAAAGATGAATGGTGCTGTTGAGGCGGCAAATAAGAATATCAAGAAGATTGTGCAAAAGATGGTAGTCACATACAAAGACTGGCATGAAATGCTACCGTTTGCCTTGCATGGGTACCGCACGTCAATCAGAACATCCACTGGGGCAACACCGTATCAGCTTGTGTATGGTATGGAAGCAGTCCTACCTGTTGAAGTTGAATTACCCTCCCTACGGGTATTAATGGATGTTAAACTGAGTGAAGCAGAATGGGTTCGGGCCCGATACGAACAACTGATTTTGATCGAAGAGAAAAGATTGGCTGCAATCTGTCATGGACAGCTATATCAGAAGAGAATGAAGAGAGCCTTCGATCAGAAAGTCAGGCACCGAGAGTACCAAGTAGGAGATCTTGTGTTGAAAAGAATCCTCCCTCCTCATACAGACCACAGGGGCAAATGGACTCCCAATTATGAAGGACCATTCGTAGTAAAGAAAGTTTTCTCTGGTGGAGCACTGATGCTCAGTACCATGGATGGTGAAGATTTCCCGTCCCCTGTGAATTCAGATGCAGTTAAAAAATACTTCGCATAAAATGACCCGCTGGACATAAAAACAGAATGTAAGTCCAGGCAAAAATAGGGCATCCCGGCGAGTCAAAAACAGAATAAAAGACTCGGGCAAAAGTAAGGGAAAATGAATAAAAATGTACACCCGCTGAGTTGAAAAGCCGCATTGGACAGCTCAGGCAAAAATGGGTATCCCGATGGATTGAAAACCCGAAAGGGCGATCCATGCAAAATAAGGGAATAAGCGAACAACTGCATTCTGAATTCGTCTGTATCACCTATAACTTGGTAAGCTACGAAGGATCAGACTTCAATCAGAATCAACTCTCTCCAGAAAGCAAGACGAGAAGAACGTCAAAAGTCATACGGGTCATAGAGAAGAGGAAGCTCCTTGAAAGCGTCGTCAGCATCGCCAGCATTTTGTTTCTCAATTTGTAACAATCTCTTCATTTCAGGAGATATGTTTCCTTGACTGTATCTTGCCAATTCAGGGCACATGAATTAATAAAATCAGATTTTCGGTCATGTTTCGTTTTTACATTTATGTTTTGCAAAGAGTTGTCTGATATCTCTAAAAATACAATTGCATAAGTACAGATGCCTTTCTCTAAAAATAAAAACACATGCTTACAGGGAATGTGATTATTCTCGAAAGTACTTAACTCCTATGACGGAATCCAGTGAGGGATACCTCGGGACCTTTTGTACGTTTCCTTATCGTTGCAGGATTGCAGGTATCCAGAACGCAACTTGGGGCATGCAGGTTACATCTCAGCAAGTTGGCGAATCATTATCAACTCGGTCTATCTTCCACGTGGCACTGGAGAGTGCCCACCTCCCCAGCAAAGTTGCCAAATCAACAAACAGGCTTAACACTCAGGATGTTTTCTCCCCAGCCGAGTTGCCTCTCATTACTCTCCCCAGCTGAGTTATCAACAGCATTCCCCAGCTGTAGTGCCAACCATTCTTCCTCAGCAGAATGCAGAAGTCAGGGAATCATCTCCCCCACAGAATCCCCAGCCTCTATTCAGAAGAGCAACGCACGGAGAAGTCACAACAGAGTACGGAAAGCTTCTACAAACCCCAGCTTGGTCCCATATTATAAGGATATGTCAATCAGCGACCTATATCCCCAAGCAGATACATCATTAGATCTACCAATGATCTCATCCCCAGCTGGGATGTTCACTTCAAGCAGATCAACCAGAGATCTTCACAGCGACGGGATCCGAATCCCGGATCTGTGCCCCCTTTGCATAATCATAGCATTCGCATCATACTATCCCCTCAGAGCGTAACATTCCGTCTAATACGGAGCATTACGGCAAAAATCAAACGCATAGCATAATCATAAGCCATGTTCTGAATTAACACTTGTGAATAATAAACCGTTCATCATCATGATACAGAAAAATCCCCACCAGAGTCCCTGGCAAAAGCAGTTGCCTCACAATCACAAACACCAGTATATACTCCTTTTGGCACCCGTCCGTGTCATCACTCCCCAGTAAAGTCGTCTGAACACTCTTTATAACAAGAGCACCCGCATTACAGATATTTCTTGACACCCGTCCGTGTCATATTACCAGCAGAAAGCCAAAGACATCCTCTTTGCACTCACACATACCTTATATACACTTCCCTGACGCCCGTCCGTGTCATATCCCCAGCGCAGTCGCCTAGACTTTGTATAGCAGATACTTGTTAATATTATACTTTTCTCTCTTGACACCCGTCCGTGTCACTCTCCCCAGCAGTTAACACTCATCTATATAATACAATGCTCATTACTCATGGTACACTTATACAGATACTCGTCCGTATCTTGTATACAGCATCACTATCCCCACAGATTCGACGGTAGTCTTTTTTCTTTGTTAACCAGTTGGTACTCGTCCGTACCATCATCTCAGAACATTGCGTCTAATTTTTGTTTCTACGTGATACTCGTCCGTATCATAGTCTTAAGGGTGCTCGTCCGCATCTTTAATCCGTACACCGTGTCAAACACTTATGTCTTCTTGGATATAGATACTCGTCTGTATCTACTTTTCCCCAGAAGAGTCCTTTCAGATGCAACACTCGTCCGTGTTCTTTGTTAACCAGTTGATACTCGTCCGTATCATCATCTCTGAACATGTGTCAGTTTGTTTCTACGTGATACTCGTCCGTATCATAGTCTTAAGGATGCTCGTCCGCATCTTTAATCTATACACAATACCAAACACTTATACCTTTTGTTTCTTGGATGTAAACGCTCGTCCGTGTTTACTATATCCCCAGTAGATCACCAACAAATTTTCTTTTTATCTAACACTCGTCCTGTGTTATGATACCTTTGAGAGCAGCCGTACCCTGCTAAGTGGTCGTCCTCCACTTCTTGATGGTCGTCCTCCATCATGCTCAGTCGATGGCCGTCCCCATCGTTGATATTTTTAGCAGCCGTCCCCTGCTAGGTGGTCGTCCTCCACCTTTTGATGATCGTCCTTCATCACTTTATCCAATGGCCGTCCCCATTGTTGATTTTGGTTATCTGGCATTCGTCCTATGTCATGAGAAACCTCGAGAGCAGCCGTACCCTGCTGAGTAGTCGTCCTCCACTTCTTGATGGTCGTCCTCCATCATGCTCGTCCGATGGTCGTCCCCATCGTTGACCTTTTCTATCCGATGGCCGTCCCCATCGTTGTTAATTTCGGCAGCCGTACCCTGCCAGGTGGTCGTCCTCCACCTTTGATGGCCGTCCCCATCATATTTTCTTTTATCCCCAACAGAGCAGCCGTCCCCTGCTAGGTGATCGTCCTTCACCTTTGATGGCCGTACCCCATCATCTGTTTATTTCATTTATTCTTTAACCCGATGGCCGTCCCCGTCGTGGTCCCTTTTCCTTTTAGCCCGATGGCCGTCCCCATCGTTGTTTACTTTACCTTTATGAACTTGATGGCCGTCCCCGTCATGTTTTATTAATTTCCAGAGAATTTTGCAGCTTTATCTTGATGGTCGTCCCCATCACGATTTTATTTTCCCCAGCTAGTCGGCCGTCCCCGTCTTAGCTTTACCTTCTATCCCCAGCATGTCGGCCGTCCCCGTCATTGCTTTATCTTCACGCACTTTTCCCAGCATGTCGGCCGTCCCCGTCATTGCTCTTTACCCAGCAGTCGTCCTCTGCTCGACGGTCGTCCTCCGTCGCCAACACTTTACAATATATTTTATTTTCCTTTTGCAATCTATATCCCTTTTCTTCTTCATTCCGTGAGTGCAAATTTTGGACTGTCTTTGGTATTCAACCACAAGTTATCTTGTTTGCCTGTTAAGCCGTCGCTTACAACCTGCACAGCTAACTCGTGTTTGAATAGGGGCAGCTGTAAACACCCCAAATTTGCCCTCACCCATTCACACCATGGCTTGTGATCATCCTCATATGCATAAACACAATCATATCATCTCATATCTCATTTTGGTTCACTGCATAGTTTCTAAGTCATCTGCACCTAGGGTTTGTGATCTGAGCAATCCCAAAAGCATCTTAAGCCACTCCAAAGGCCATTAATCAACTCAAAGGGGTCCATGTGTATACTTATGTCATTCTCCATCTTTTCAAAGTCAAAATGCAGAGGAATCACAAGAACTAGGGTTTGAATGGATGCAGAGCCAAATCAAACTGCACAGTTGACTGAAAATTAGGGTTTTGGTTTCAGAGGCCATAACCCCAAATTTTTTGGTCATTCTTGTTTCCATTGGTCTCCATATGGTATAGGGAGTATGCATATCAATTTTCATGAAGAAATTCCATGGGGAAGTCATCTGGTCAGGAGTTGACTTTTCAGACAAGTCAGTGCAAAATCAGGGCATCTGAGGCCCCCAATGACCCAACCAATGGTTGATCTTCATCATTTTGAGTGTATATGATCTTTATTTGATCATGGAAGAAGGTTGAAGTTCACAAAAATCAAGAATTTAGGGTTTTTGCAAATGTTGACTTTTTGGGCATAGTTGACTTTTCAAGAATGCATCATTTTAGGTCATTTTTCAAGCTTTGATTCTTGATCCAAAAAGGCTTCAAATGGAAAAACTTTGGTCATGAAAGTTGTAGATCTCATCTTTCCCTTTTCAAAAAGTACAAGAACATGATCAAACTCTTCTTGGATCAAAAGTTATGGCAATGCAAAGTTGGCAAAAATCATTGATTTTCAAGGCATGCTTCAAATGGAAATTTTGCAAAGTCTTGAACCAAAGCCAATTGTGACCTCTAGTTCATTTCAAACCATTACACAAACATCCTCTAAGTCACAAAAATCAGAATTGGACCAAGGTTCACATGTTTATGGTTTGTGTAATGAGAGATTTTCATGAAAAAGGCAAAAAGTAACCAAGTTGCAAAACACTCATGACACTTCCCTCAACTTGCTGCCTTGGCCTTTGAACCTTGCTGGCTCTCTCACCACACCATGCTGCGCCAGCCCTAGCCTTTGTACCAAGCTAGTATCAAGCCCATGCCTCTCTTACAAGATTTTTGACTTTTGGCAAAAGCAAACATCCCAATCACCACAGGCCATGTCACATCCTCTGGCCACTTGCATTTGTTTATTGTATCCTTTGGCAAGCCATAACACTAACTAAGCAAGCCTGAAACACACACATTCATCACATTCACAAAAACACACCACATTGCATTTTCTATCGAATCTCTTTCCACAGCCACAAAACACTCAAGCCAACTTCACTAATCATCTTACCTTGCTCCATAGACCACAAAGCATCAAGGACACAAGCCTGAAACAGCAAGAATCCCCCATTGCCATTCTTTACCTCAGCCTGCATTTTCTATCGAATCTCTCTCCACAAGCCATGAACACTTAAACAAACCCCACACACCAACTCACCTTGCATCACTGACCAGAAACCACCCACTACTTTGGCCTGAAACACCCTATATCTCAAATACGATTTTCACACTTCCTTGGTCAGAGCTTCTGCAAACTCTCTCAGGAGGTTGTTTAAACTCCAACTAAGCATCCAAAGCTTCAAAGGGAGATCATTGGGACCTGTTTGAGCCAAAGGACCATCCAAAAAGCTCCTGAATCAGAAGTTCAACCTCAGGTGACTCCATGAACTTTTTTCCCAGAACTCATTTCTCTTGTTAAAATCTTGTTGTGTATGTTACACTGATCATTGGGATCTCTTTACTTTTGAAAATAAGCCAGAAATGAGTATGTAATGCTGTTCTGAAAGTTTGACCTAAAAAATTTCATTGCTTCGATTCTTGTTTGTGTGTGAGTTTAAATGTGATTTGATGCTGGATTCGTGTTTAGGGTGAGTGGAAGGTGATTTCTGGAGAGTTAGAGCCTTTGAAATGGCCTAGGGAGAGAGATTGATTCTGGGGATGGCCGGAGAAGACGACCGGAACACTGTTCCGGTCGCCTGATTGTCATTAGGGCACAATTAGGGTTTAATCAGGGTGATTAGCAAGTTTGAATTTGAGCCGTGAGATGTGGCGGGGAGTCAATGCGCGCGCTGGCCAGTTTAAATCTCCACCCTAGGATTTGAATACTTTTCATTAAATCAGATTTAATTCATTTTATTTTCATTTTCTTTTCATTTTATTTGCATATTTATTTTAAAATAGTAAAAAATTCTTAAAAATTATGAAACTTTTTCTTAAAAGTTTTATTAATTTTTAAGACCCAAAAACATTTTTATTTTATTTTTTATCATTAAAAAAGTATTTTTAAATATTTAAAAGATTATTTTTAATTGATTAATGAGAATTAATTAATTAAAAATACTTTTAGGTATTTAAAAATTACAAAAAATTCATGAAATGTCCTAAGGCATTTAGAAACATTGTCCAACCTTCAAACCAAATTTCTTTTTTGATCTTGATGCATCTTAAGAATTTTTCATTGAATTAAATCATTTTTTATGCATTATTTTGATCATAAGTTCAAAAATTCATTTCTGCCTATTGGAGAAGGTTGAGACATTGATTCTTCTTACATTGTGTTATGTTTAGCATGTAGTTTCTAGGATAAAATGGCCATGATTTGTTTCTTCATTTTCTAATTGTTTGGCATTTCTTTTGTTAAGAACCCTAAAAAACCCTAATAACTTAGAAAATTCATATCTTGAGTTTGGTTGAGAGTTGAGAGCTCCCCTTTGGGCAGTGGTTCATTATAGGTTTAGGGTTTCTTTGAGTGCCATTTTCCATTTTTATCTTAGGGTTTTGTTTCTGTTTTGGGTTTTTGTTAGATGTTTGATCCTTGAATCCTAATTTGGGACTTCTCTTGCATCCTCCTTGCATACTCTTGCATAACATGACTTGTCTTTGCATTTTGTGCATTCTTGTGATTCATTTGACATCTTAAGACATATAGAAAGCATATTTGATCATTGCATTACATATTTGCTATGCCATTTGTCTTGTATGCTTCATAACATTTCATGCTTGTTCATGCTCCTTAACTTGCATCATTTGCATCCATGATCTTGTATGAACATCCCCATGTCTTGCCTCATGTTTGCAGCACCTCATAACATCATAATCATCATCAACATGCTTCTGGTTTTGCTTAGCATCATACTTTTTCATCTCATCTTGCATTGCATTGCATTTCTTTCTAACATTTCAGGTGGTAAGTAAACTTGAGAAGTGAATTTGCCTTCACTTCTCATAACTTTTCTTCTCATCTCTCTTGCATACATTGCTGCATTCCTATATGTGTTTGAGATTGAGCTTGCTCATTCTTGTTCTTCCCACTTTCTTTCTTCAAGTGACTTGACTTCTTGAATGAAGCAAGTCACTTTGCTTCTCTTGATCTTGTTCATCTGCTTCCTGGTGGCTCCTTTGAAGATTGTTCTTGGAAACCTCACAAACTTTAGGGACAACCAAGCATGACAATGAATTAGGGTTTTGATTAGTCTCCCCCATAGTCTTTACCTTTGTGTCTCTCTTGAGTCTTCTCTTCTCATCTCATAATCAGGGACTAAACCCTAAAGGCTTTGAGACTTTGTGATTAAGCTTATGCCTGCATCCTTCTTTTAGGATGGAGTGTATAACTTTAATCCTAAGTATTAAACCCTTAATGTGTTTAATCTCTTAATCAAATCACTTAATAAATATCAAGACATCACACTTGTAACTTGGGCCTTGCATTAAGGTTCTAATTCTTCCTTAAGCGGTTAAGAAGGACTAACCCTAGCGTTAATGGACAAGTCCCCCTCAAGTTGTCTTACAAATCATAAAATTCACTTCATCATCATATCATTAAATAAAATCCACTTAATCAAAGGCTTGTTTTGTCATGAGTTTAATCCCTAATCATGGATTAAGTTGAGGAGCTTTCCTCAGCTTAAACTTTCTCATCTATCATCCTTCTTTTAGGATGGTGTAATGGGTCTGTTTAATCCTTGATTATGGCTTAACCTCATTACTCAACACTAAACAAAAACCAAAAACATCAAAATAATCACAAGTAGTTTAATGATCCTAATCCTTCATCAAAGGTGATTAAGTGTGAGAATCTGACTTCACACTTAAGGTATTCTCATTACCCCTAAACAGAGGGAAGATGTGATGAGTTTACTAAATCCATTGGTTTAGACTTAAGCTCATTAATTTATGACAAACTTTCAAAAGCAATAAAAGACTGAAAACTCAAAAAACAAACAATAATCGTCTCCTCCGGGATTCTTTTCTCATCACACTCACTCACAAACGAGAACTTGCTTCTTTCGTCTAATGCAAGACAGTTTGCATCTGTGCCAGACAGATCATACACTTGAGCATAGACAAGCAAGCAGTTCACAAGTCAATTCATTCTTCCAGTCTCTTTGGGTCGAACTACGGTGTTCTGACTTCCTCATTGCACGAGAGGATACGTAGGCATAACTTAACAGTTATCGAACAAAAGTCTCTGTACATTCCCCCTCCTTCCAGCATTATTCTTTAAGCCTCATAATCATGAGCATACTCTTTCTTACACTGACACTATACATATTACACTTCACACTTCTTTACACTGACACCTGTACATCCTTTCCCAGCTCATTTATACACAGATTGCACTGACACTACCCCTTTAGAACACAAATCTTTTAAGCGTGGATCCCGTCGAGTACGACGGACAATCTGGGTGCTAATACCTTCCCAGGTTGTAACCAACCCCCTTTCTCAGTCTCTCTGGTTCGCAAACCGTCTTATCCATCTTTTTCTAGGTCTATGCAGCATTACCTTTCCTCCGGGATAAAAATGCCTAGCTGGCGACTCTTTTCATCTCCAGTGAGTTCACGGCTGTGTGTTCTCACTGTTCCCTTCGCCGACCGTTCGCGCTTGTACCTGGATGCAAATCTTTGGGAGCGACACTATCAACGCATCTGAGGAGTATCATATCAAAGTTTCTCTTGTACAGGGATCCATCAGTATTCAGAAAGAAACTACCAGCAAGCCTTCTCAAAGTCTTCTTATCATTGGAAGATGCCCCAGGTGGGTATGTTTGATCCTCCAAGAAACACTTAATATCATGGAACCAAGGCTTATCATCTTTGACAACATCTGCTGCGAATACATATGCTGGTCTGTCGAGTCTGGATACTGAAATTTGAGGTACAAAGTTGGCAGCATGAACTTTGATCATTGACGAAATCGTAGCCAGAGCATCTGCAAACTGATTCTCGTCCCGAGGGATATACTCAAGCTTGACCGTTGTGAAGAAAGTCAATAACCTTCTTGTATAATCCCTGTAAGGTATCAGATGATCTTGGTGTGTGTACCATTTGCCGTTGGTTTGATTAACTACCAGAGCTGAATCTCCGAATACAGTCAATGTCTTGATCCTGAGGTCAATGGCTTCCTCAAGACCCATAATGCAAGCTTCGTATTCAGCTTCGTTGTTAGTGCAGTTAAAGGTGAGCTTCGCCGAGAAAGGCATGTGAACTCCTTTAGGTGTAATGAGTACTGCACCAACACCACGACCATTCATATTAACAGCCCCATCAAACATCATAGTCCATTCTTCTTCTGGGTCAGGCCCTTCAGTGTGAATAGGCTCTTCATGATCTTTTGCTTTTATGAACACGATGTCTTCATCAGGGAAGTCAAATCTCATAGGCTGGTAATCATCAATGGGTTGCTCAGCAAGATATTCAGACAATACACTGCCCTTGATGGCTTTCTGAGATGTGTACTGGATGTCATATTCTGTGAGGATCATTTGCCATCTTGCAACCCGTCCGGTAAGTGTTGGCTTCTCGAAAATGTACTTGACTGGGTCCATTTTTGATATCAACAAAGTGGTGTGGGTCAACATATACTGTCTCAGTCGGCGAGCAGCCCACGCTAAAGCACAGCAAGTTTTCTCGAGCAGTGAATAACGTTGTTCACAGTCGGTAAACTTTTTGCTCAGGTAGTATATTGCATACTCTTTTCGACCAGACTCGTCATGCTGGCCCAGCATACACCCCATTGACTCTTCTAATACTGTCAAGTACATTATCAGAGGTCTTCCTTCAACTGGAGGCATAAGGATTGGTGGTTCTTGCAGGTATTCTTTGATCTTGTCAAAAGCCTTCTGGCAATCTTCGTTCCACCTGACCGTTTGTTCTTTTCTTAGTAGTTTGAACAAGGGTTCACAGGTTGCTGTGAGGTGAGATATGAACCGTGAAATGTAGTTCAATCGTCCCAAGAACCCTCGAACTTCTTTTTCTGACTTCGGTGCAGGCATTTCTTGAATAGCTTTGACTTTATCAGGGTCAACCTCAATCCCTTTCTCACTCACAATAAAACCCAGCAGCTTACCAGATCGCACCCCGAATGTGCACTTGTTGGGGTTCAACTTCAATTGGTACTTCCTCAGACGCTTGAATAGCTTCAGCAGATTCACCAGGTGGTCTTCTTCCGTGAGGGACTTGGCAATCATGTCATCCACATAACATTCAATTTCTTTATGGATCATGTCGTGGAATAATGTCACCATAGCCCGTTGATATGTTGCACCAGCGTTCTTTAGTCCGAATGGCATCACCTTGTAACAGAACGTGCCCCAGGGTGTGATGAAAGTTGTCTTCTCCATGTCTTCAGGTGACATCTTGATCTGATTGTATCCTGAAAATCCGTCCATGAAGGAGAACACCGAGAACTGAGTCGTATTATCAACCAATACATCAATGTGAGGTAATGGGAAATCATCTTTCGGGCTGGCCCTGTTCAAGTCCCGGTAGTCTACACACATTCTCACTTTGCCGTCTTTCTTAGGCACTGGTACAATGTTAGCAACCCACGGCGGGTAGCTAGTTACAGCAAGGAACCCGGCGTCCCACTGCTTTTGTACCTCCTCTTTGATCTTCATTGCCATGTCTGGGCGAGTACGGCGCAGTTTCTGCTTTACCGGCGGGCAGTCTTCTCTTAATGGCAGCTTGTGCATGACGATATCGGTGTCTAACCCTGGCATGTCTTGGTAAGACCAAGCAAACACATCCGCATACTCCCGAAGCAAATCAATCAGTTGTTCTTTTACTGAGTTTTGCAGGCAGGCCCCGATCTTAATTTCTTTCACGTCTTCATCTGTACCAAGATTAACTGTTTCAATCTCCTCCTGATGAGGAGTGATAACCTTCTCCTCTTGCCTCAACAACCTGGCTAGCTCTTCAGGAAGCTCATAATCTTCTTCAACCCCTTCATCAGCTTGATTGATTGGATTGTCAAAGTCACACGAAGTCATAGCCGTGTTGTTGTCGGTGCGGTCTGGAAGGCACTCTCTGCAAGGGTTCAGTTGGTTCATTTTAGTGATTGATTTTAATCTTGTTTAGAAAAGTGAAATAAAGTTGTCATTTTGAAAACATTGCCATTTATTTTTTTGTACAAAAAGAAAAATGGAAAAACAATGAGCGGAAAAGAAAAAGACTCATTTGCAAAAGATGTCTGATATTTCATTGATTAATCTTGTTGCACAAAATTACAGATGGCCCGATTACAAAATGAGTCTTGTCATCTTGGGCAAGATGCAAGACTTGATGCATGCTTAAAATATACAGGAAATAATAATTACTCTGCAGGAGTAACCCTTATAATTTCCTGGGAAGACCAGTTTGAGATACGGCTCCCCGGGATCCTTGGACGTATCCAGCTCTCCAGGTTGCGCTCATCTTCCGACTCATCTTCCAAGTTGTTTACTGCATCGGGGGTGAGCATCCCCCCACTGACAAAATTGGGCTTCTTGGCAGCCTCTGCTTGATCTTGTTGAGTTGGTTTGTAACCCAACCCAAATCTATCCTCCTTCTTCTCTACAGGTGTAAACACCCCAAATTTGCCCTCACCCATTCACACCATGGCTTGTGATCATCCTCATATACATAAATACAATCATATCATCTCACATCTCATTTTTTTTGATTCACTGCATAGCTTCTAAGGCATCTGCACCTAGGGTTTGTGATCTGAGCAATCCCAAAGCATCTTGAGCTATTCCAAAGGCCACCAATCAACTCAAAGGGGTCCATGTGTGTTCTTACATCATATTCCATCTCCTCAAAGTCAAAATGCAGAGGAATCACAAGAACTAGGGATTGAGTGGATGCAGAGCCAGGATGAACTGCACAGTTGACTGAAAATTAGGGTTTTGGTTTCAGAGGCCATAACTCCAATTTTTTTGGTCATTCTTGTTTCCATTGATCTCTATATGGTATAGGGAGTATGCATATCAATTTTCATGAAGAAATTCCATGGGGAAGTCATCTGATCAAGAGTTGACTTTTCAGACAAGTCAGTGCAAAATCAGGGCATCTGAGGCCCCCAATGACCCAACCAATGGGTGATCTTCATCATTTTGAGTGTATATGATCTTTATTTGATCATGGAAGAAGGTTGAAGTTCATAAAAATCAAGAATTTGGAGTTTT
The DNA here is from genome assembly GCA_963966055.1 of Lathyrus aphaca. NCBI lineage: Eukaryota > Viridiplantae > Streptophyta > Magnoliopsida > Fabales > Fabaceae > Lathyrus > Lathyrus aphaca. The sequence continues at coordinate 444,247,973 of OZ014523.1, forward strand.
TGCAAATGTTGACTTTTTGGGCATAGTTGACTTTTCAAGAATGCACCATTTTAGGTCAATTTTCAAGCCTTGATTCATGATCCAAAAAGGCTTCAAATGGAAAAACTTTGGTCATGAAAGTTGTAGATCTCATCTTTCCCTTTTCAAAAAGTACAAGAACATGATCAAATTCTTCTTGGATCAAAAGTTATGACCATGCAAAGTTGCCAAAAATCACTTATTTTCAAGTTATGCACCAAGTGGAAACTTTGCAAAGTCTTGGATCAAAACACATTGCAGCCTCTAGTTCACTACAAACCATTACACAAACATTTCCCTAAGTCATAAAATCAGATTTTTGATCAAGTTTGCCCATGGTTTAGTTCATGTAACTTGAATTTTTCACATGTGAACCAAAAGCTAGCCAACTTGCAAAAACCACTCATTTCACTTCCTACAACTTATGACATTGGAAGCTGACTTTGGCTAGCCTCTCCCTCACCTTTTGCTGCGCCAGCCATGCTTTGTCCTTGCCTAGATTTGGAGCCATGCCCTATCTTACACAAAAGTGGTTTTTGAGCAAAAAGTGGTCTACCAATCCATAAAGCACAAGTCACATCAGCCAGCCAATCAGAATTGTTTATGATTTCAATTTGCAAGTTGAACATAACACAAGCCAAGGCTGAAACACACACACTCATCACATTCACAAAAACTCACCTCATTGCAAGTTCCTTCGAAATTCTGTCCACAGCCATAAAACACTCAAACTCTCATCATCATTCAACTCACCACATCTCATAGACAAGAAACCACCAAAGCTCAAGCCTAAATCAAGCCTGAAAACTCCATTGCCATTATTCACCTCAAGCTGCAGATTCTATCGAATCTCTCTCCACAAGCCACAAACACACCAACCAACACCACAAACTTTCTCAACACACTTCATAGATCACAAACAACTCCTTTTCACAGCCTGAAAGTGCCAAAATCATCATGGCCATTGTTGACTGAACTGAAGCAGTTCCATTCGAATCTCCTTCTCCAGCCAACACAAACTCATTTTGAGCATTCAAACACATTTGGGGGATCAAGTAGAGCAGCTTGCATCAAAGGAAGTGGCCAGAAAGTTCCTAAACTGAAAGCTCCAAATCTCAGGTAGCTCGAAATTAATTTTTCCAGAAATGGTTTTTTATGTTACAAACTTGTTCTTCATGATGCACTGATCATTCTGGTACCTTTAGTTTTTGAAATGGTTTTGTTTTGAGCATTTAATTTGTGTTTGAAGCTCACGAACCCTAGAAATTGTTTGCTTCGATTCAGTTGATTTAGGAACTTTAAATTTGTTTTGAGAGAGGGGTTTGGTTCGTGAGAGGATAAGGATCATTTCCCTGGTCTTAGATTTCATTTTTGTAACGTATTGAGAGGTTTTGAGATTTTCAGGTGAGCTTCTGGCCGGAGAAGACGACCGGAAGTCTTCTCCGGCCACCTGAGAGTGATTTGCCCTAATTACAGTCATTAACTTTAGTTTGAATGCTGAGCGTAGATGAGCGTTTAATGTTTGACTTCCCTCCAGTTTCGATGGCCCAGATGCGTTTGATTAACCCTAATCCACGTGTTAGGTCTAATTAATCCATAATTAATTTAATTAAGTCTGAAGCAATCCTGGCCCTCCACTAGCGCGCGCAGTCAACATGTTTGAATCCAGGAGCAATCTCATCCATTCAATCTGATTACTTCTCATTTTATTTGTTTTATTTCATTTTATTTCGTTTAAACTTGCATGATTTATTAAAAATAGTCAAAAATTCATAAAAATTATGAGACTTTTTCCTTAAAGTTTTATTAATTTTTATGACCCAAAAATATTTTTATTTCATTTTTTTTCATTAAAAAAGTATTTTTAAATATTTAAAAGGTTATTTTTAATTGATTAATGGGAATTAATTAATTAAAAATACTTTTAGGTATTTAAAAATTACAAAAAAATTCATGAAATGTTCTAAGACATTTAGAAACATTGTCCAACCTTCAAACCAAATTTCTTTTTTGATCTTGATGCATTTTAAGAATTTTTCATGGAATTAAATCATATTTTGTGCATTATTTTGATCATATGTTTGAAAATTCACTTCTGCCTATTGGTGAAGGTTGAGACATTGATTCTTCTTGCATTGTTTTCCATTTGACATGTATTTTCAAGGATAAAAAGGCCATGATTTGATCTTGCATTTTCTAATTGATTGGCATTTGTTTTAATAAGAACCCTAAAAAACCCTAATAACTTAGAAAAATCATATCTTGAGATTGGTAAAGAGTTGGGAGCTCCCCTTTGGGCAGTGGTTTGTTATAGGTCTAGGGTTTCTTTGAGTGCCATTTTCCATTTTTTATCTTAGGGTTTGCTTCTGTTTTTGGTTTGTGTTTGATGTTTGTTTCATAAACCCTAATTTGGGCTTTCATTTGCATTCTCCTTGCATTCCCTTGCATAGCATGACTTGTCTTTGCATTTTGTGTATTCTTATGATTCATTTGACATATTAAGACATATAGGATACATGTTTGATCATTGCATTACATATTTGCCATGTCATTTGCCTTGTATGCTTCATAACTTTCCATGTTCATTCATGCTCCCTAGCTTGCATCATTTGCATTTATGATCTTGTATGAACATCTCCATGCCTTGCCTCATGTTTGTAGCATCTTATAGCATCATTATCATCATATGTATGTTTCTGGTTGGTCTAGCATCATGCCATTTCATCTCATCTTGCATTGCATTGTGTTTCTTTCTAACATTTCAGGTGGTAAGTAAACTTGAGAAGTGAATTTGCCTTCACTTCTCATACCTTTTCTTTTCATCTCCCTTGCATCCATTGCTGCATTTTTTACTTGTGCTTGAGTTTGAGCTTGTTCATCCTTCTTCCTCCCACTTTCTTTCTTCAAGTGACTTGACTTCTTGAATGAAGCAAGTCACTTTGCCTCTCTTGATCCTGTTCTTCTGCTTCCTGGTGGCTCCTGTGAAGATTGTTCTTGAAAACCTCACAAACCATAGGAACAACCAAGCATGTCAATGAATTAGGGTTTTGATTAGTCTCCCCCATAGTTTTTACCTTTGTGTCTCCCTTTGAGTCTTCTCTTCTCATCTCATAATCAGAGACTAAACCCTAAAGGTTTTAAAACTTTGTGATTAGGGTTATGCCTGTATCCTTCTTTTAGGATGGAGTGTATAACTTTAATCCTAAGTATTAAACCCTTAAGGTGTTTAAATCTCTTAATCAATTCATCTAATAATCATCAAGACATTACACTTGTAACTTGGGCCTTGCATTAGGGTTCTAATTCTTCCTTAAGTGGTTAAGAAGGACTAACCCTAGTGTTAATGGACAAGTCCCCCTCAAGTTGTCTTACAAATCATAAAATTCACTTCATCATCATATCATTAATCTAAAATCCACTTAATAAAGGTTTGTTTCGTCATGGGTTTAATCCCTAATCATGGATTAAGTTGAGGAGTTTTTCTCAACTTAAACATTCTCATCTATTATCCTTCTTTTAGGATGGTGTAATGGGTCTGTTTAATCCTTGATTATGGCTTAACCTCATTACTCAACACTAAACAAAAACCACAAAAACATCTAAATACTCACAAATAGGTTAATGATCTTAACCCTACATCAAAGGTGATTAAGTGTGAGAATCTGACTTCACACTTAAGGTATCCTCATTACCCCTAATCAGAGGGAAGATGTGATGAGTTTACTAACCCATTGGTTTAGGCTTAAGCTCATTATCGTATGACAAACTCCAAAAAGAAATAAAAGACTGAAAACATCAAAAACAAACAATAATCGTCTCCTCCGGGATTCTTTTCTCATCTCATTCACTCACAAACGATAGCTCGCTTCTTCCGTCTAATGCAAGACAGTTTGCATCTGTGCCAGACAGATCATACACTTGAGCATAGGCAAGTAAGCAGTTCACAAGTCAATTCATCTTTCAGTCTCTTTGGGTCGAACTACGGTGTTCTGACTTCCTCATTGCACGAGAGGATACGTAGGCATAACTTAACAGTTATCGAACAAAAGTCTCTGTATATTTCCCCTCTTTCCAGCTTCATTCTTAAGCCTCATTGTCATGAGCATTTCACCTCTTTCTCTTTTACACTGACACATCATTATACACTTCACTTCCTTCACACCGACACCTGTACATTCTTTTCCAGCTATTTTACGCACAGATTGCACTGACACTACCCCTTTAAAACACAAATCTTTTAAGCGTGGATCCCGTCGAGTACGGCGGACAATCTGGGTGCTAATACCTTCCCAGGTTGTAACCAACCCCCTTTCTCAGTCTCTCTGGTTCGCAAACCGTCTTATCCATCTTTTTCTAGGTCTATGCAGCATTGCCTTTCCTCCGGGATAAAAATGCCTAGCTGGCGACTCTTTTCACCTCCAGTGAGTTCACGACTGTGTGTTCTCACTGTTCCCTTCGCCGACCGTTCGCGTCTGTACCTTCATCTGATCCTTTTTTCATTTGTCGGGAGCGACAGCTTGGCGACTCTGCTGGGGATTCTTCCATTGCAACCAGGGCTTCTGCTTCTTTTTGTGGGTTCCTCCTAGCGCTTGATTGATTTGTGTTTACTGGGGTGTTATGTGCTTATTTGTGTTTGTATATTTGTTTTATTTTTACTGCTTTATGTACAGTTGCTTTATTGCTTTCTTTATTGCTTTTGTATATATCATACTGTCATACTGTGCTGGCTGGATCTGGTTTTTCTTTGGTGGGTGGGTGTTCCATTGAGAGTTAAGGTCCTATACCTGGGACCTGAGTGACACTTAGGCTAGAGTGAATCATATTCTTTCCCATTCCATTTCGGTCTGGTGCGGGAATATGAAACACGGTTCAGATATGGGTTTCTTCTTGAGAACTCTGTGTTGCAGATTTCCTGCAATGCTAGGGCTATCTGGGAAGCCTGCTAAGTCTGGATGACCTTTTAGTATTGACCTTCAGAAACTGAGGGGAATTAGAGGAGGAATTGTTATGGTTATTGTAAACACTGTACCTCCGGGTTAGAAGTGTTTACACTTCTCATAACTGATCCAAGTCTGAGGATCTTTGTTCTAGATCACTACCTGTGAGGGGGTCGGGCTGTTTACAGGTTTGCAGGTACCTTGACCTCAGAACACCCAGTTACTTTGACTTTGTTAAGAATGCTCCATGTTGGATAGTTCTTGTGATTCTGAACCCTGGACTTGTGGCTCTTTATTTGAGTCCCCCACCCTGGTTACTGGATTTTTAGACCTCCTTCTGGAATTCTTGAACACACATGGATCTATACCAAGGCAGTTAATCAGATCCGGCTCAGTCACAAACCCTTGCATTTCATTTGCATACATACTCATTGCATCATATTAACATTTGCTTATTTGTGTTTCAGGGTATCCACTTCCTTCTGGTTTTGGTTTTGACCCCATCTGCAGTATTGACCTACCTCCACCAGCACTTGCTTCAGTTTGTCAGCTATATACTTCAGTTACTTGCACCAGCCAATCAGTGGCTCATTCTTTCAGCATCTTCATCAAGCACTCTACTCAGTCTTCAGCATCATGGCTCCAAAGAAAAGCAACATCACCTATCATTTCTTCCAACCAGACTTGTCAGACATCAGGAGGGTCCAAACCCTGATCACTCCAGATCACATACCCTTGTTCAAGGAGGGTTATGGAGATATACTGGACATGGTTATGGATATGGATCCATCTCAGAGGAGCCTCATCCACACCTGCATTCAGTTCTATGATCCCCCATTGAGATGTTTCACCTTTCAAGACTTTCAGTTGGGTCCTCTTCTGGAAGAATACTCATATTTGGTTGGTTTGCCTATCAAAAGAGAAATCCCCTTCAACCCTGAAATGGTCTTTCCCAGCAATGGAGAGATAGCAAAAGCTTTGCACCTGGAGCCTGTTTTGATAGAGCAGCATATGGCCTCTAAAGCTGGGATCCCTGGTTTTCATCTTGATTTCTTGATCTCTCAAGCTAGTCTGAAGGCCTCCCTGGGGGATTGGAAAGCTGTTTGTGCTCTGTTGGCCTTAAGTGTGTACGGAATTGTGCTGTTTGCAGATGAGCCTCGGTTCATCAGCAAGAATGCAATCCACTTGTTCATCCTGAAGAACCCTGTGCCAACTTTACTGGGTGATCTCTATTACTCAGTCCATCAGAGAAATGAGAAGCAGAGGGGAAGGTTAGTGAGGATGTGTGCTCCATTATTCCATACCTGGCTCCTCAAGCATCTACCCAGAACAGATGCATTCCTGAATCCTCATCAGCAGAGCAACTGGGCTAAGAGGCTCACTACTCTCACTTCAGCAGATATCAGATGGTGTACTCAAAGCACCAAGGGCAGAGATATGATCACCAGCTGTGGGCACTTTCCCAATGTGCCTTTGATAGGAGTTAAGGGAAGTATCAACTACAACCCTCTGCTTTTCAGAAGGCAATTAGGCTATGCACTGGTTCATACTCCAAGGGAACAAGACTTGTTGGAGACCCTCTACTGTGAGAACAAGATTAGTTTGGCTGTTGTTAGGCAGGCTGCCTGGGCCTGGGATCATGTTCAAACTAAGGGAATTACCATTCTGGGTAAGTGCAATAATGTGGCATCAGTCCAATATTATGAGTGGTCCCATGCTAGGGCCCAATTCTCTGGAATGCCCTTTACCATATAAGACATGCCTGAGTCATCTTCGGCACCACCCCCTGCCACTATCAGTTTGGAGGAGTTTGAAAGCTTGAAGGAAAGAAATGAGAAGCTAACTCAAGCCTTGCAGAAGACCCTCCGGGAGAGGAGTGAAGGTGTGAGGGAAATTGAGAGATTGGAGAAATTGAGGGTAGAACACTTGACTAAGATTGAGAAGTCTGGGGAGTATATCAACAAGTCTAAAGCTGGTGAGCAGATTCTGAAGAATGCTTGTAAAGAAGCCCAGTTCCAAAGAGCAAGAACAGACTTGTATTTGAAAGAGAGTCAGGCCAGGTGGGTCCGGATCACTGAGGCCCGTACTCTAGAAGACAAGAGAGCTCAAGACAAGATGGAGCAGATGGAAAAAGCCCTGGCAGCAGCCCAGGAGGAAATATCAGAACTAAAGATCAAAGCTGGGGTGAAGAAGTCCAAAGATCAAAGTCAGAATAAGAAATTGACTGCAGCTGTTGCAACAAGAAACCTTCTTATCAGAGGTCTTACGGAGCATCCGGCTGATCCTGTGACCGAAGCACTTCTTAAGGAAGTTCGTGAGGATGAATTTGGCCTTGGAGTTTGATCATTTGCTTGTTGTTGTTCCTTTTCCTTGTACTTTTGCTTTTTGGCCCCTTTGAGGGTTTGTGTTGTAAAACGAACAAGTTGTATTATTTCACCCTTTGTAATATATTTGTGTTGGTTTCTATCTGGGTTCACATCAAAAGCAACTTCAATAGCATCATCTTCAAGGGTCTGGAAGGGTCAAAACTGAAGACCAAACCGGATACCTTGAGAACAAATAAGCATAACTGCATTGCATGCTAACCCTTTTGTTTGTTTTGTAGGTTTTTGTTTTGTTGTTACTAACCTCTGTTGTGAATATCAGGAATTATTGCTCGCCGCCGGGTATTTCCTCTCAACAGGCCACACAGGTACCCAACTAGAAACAACCTTCCGGGAATTCAGATGGATCAGATGCAACAAGACCTTACGGAGGTCAGAAACCAGATGGCAAATGAAAGGTTAGAGATGAGAACGCAGATGACGCAGTTCATGGAAGTTATGAATAACATGGCTCAGAGCCAGGAGAGACTGAGGGCCATGGTGGAGAGGCAAAATCAAGAGGAGCCTCATGTAGGAACTGCAGGCACCAGTAATAATGAAAGGGTGCAACCCCATGTTAATCCTCCTGTGTTTGGCCCACATCTACATCCTGAGGTTAACATCCCTGCAAATGTTCAAGGAACAGCCACCGCAGCCAGAGTACTTCAAGAAGATCCTCAGGAGGACCAATTTACAGTAATGGGTGCTGGAGAGGATGCTTATGATAGGAGATTGGATGAAATAGATGAGAAGTTAAGGTCTTTAGAATCTCAAAATTCTTTGGGCTTCGACGTCATGGACATGGGTTTGGTTGATGGGGTCAGGATCCCTCACAAGTTCAAGCCTCCATGTTTCGAGAAGTATAATGGGACTTCATGCCCCCGAACTCATTTGCAATCATTTCTGGGAAGGCTGAAGGCCTATACAATGGATGAGAAATTGTGGATGTTCTATTTTGAAGATAGCTTGACTGGAGCATCGAGGGAATGGTATTCCCATCTGACAAGGGCAACTATTAGATGCTGGAAGGACCTGGCAGAGGCCTTCATCAGACAGTATCAGTATAATCTAGATATGGCACCCAACAGGACCCTCCTAATGGGAATGTCACAGTCGTCCAGGGAGAGTTTCCGAGAGTATGCCCAAAGGTGGAGGCAACTGGCTGCTGCTGTTCAACCACCAATGTCTGAGAGAGAAATGGCAGACATGTTTATGAACACTCTCCAGGGAACGTATATTGACAGGTTAGCTGCTTTCTCTTCCTCTAGCTTTGCGGATGTTGTTATAGCTGGGGAGAGAATTGAAAGCCTGTTAAAGATGGGAAAGATCTCAGACAACGGTGCAAGCTCGTCCAGTAGTACAAGAAAGCCTTTCGCAGGCCCGAGAAGAACTGGCGAGGCTAATGCCATTCACACCAACAGGGGTAGGCCCCAATATGCTCAGAGGTCAATAGCAGCAGTCACTATCCCTGCTCCAGCTCATCCTCAGCCAGTCTATCAACCTCCGCAACAAAACTTCCAACAACAACCTCAGTATCAGCAGAATCAGTATCCTCCAAGAAACTACAACAGTAACAACACCAACAACAGCAATCAACAGAGGCCATTCCAACAGAGGCCATCCCAAGCTAACAGAGTGATCGACCCGATCCCAATGCCGTATGCTGCCTTGCTGCCACAACTTCTGAAACTCAACCTAGTTGAGCTAAGAACGTTGGCACCTCCGGATCCCAACAGTTTACCAAGAAACTATGACTCCAATGCTAGGTGTGCTTTTCATTCCAACGCACCTGGTCACAGTACAGAAAAATGCAGGGCTCTGCATATGAAGGTACAAGACTTGGTAGATTCCAAGGCTCTGAATTTTGCACCTCCGCCCAATGTCAATAAAAACCCTATGCCAAACCATGGTGGTCCCCGAATTAATGCTATTGAAGAAGACCAACCGTCTTATTTGATAACTAGTGTGGATCAGATTAGGACACCATTGGTGGAAATCAAAGCTCAACTCCGTGAAAACCAGATATTTCCGGGGTGTGAACTAGGGTGCCCCTACTGCAATATTTCATGGAATGGGTGCGAGGACCTAAGGAATGGCATTGACAGCCTTATTCAGAGTGGCCTACTACCGATCACTACATCATTTCCGACAAATCCGGCAACTTCATCAACAACGGTTTCAGACCCTCCTACAAATACAGCAACTATTGTTCCCGACAATTCATCAGCAACATCAACAAGTACTTCATCAGCTCTCCCAAATGATCAGTTTTCAACAGTTTCTCCTGCTACAACTTCAGCTTCATTCCATTTCGAATCTCCATCAACAACGACAACAGTCCTTCCAACAGTACCTCCTACAACACCAGCAATCAATCATGAAGATGTCTCTACTGTCACCATATTCTACGATCCTGAAAATAACTCCGCCTACCATTCAGAAGGTGCTGCTCCCACTAGAGCACCAGTTACAATCTTTTATGATCCACAAACGATTTCAGTCCCTTCAGCAGCAGCAATCAGTCCAGTCACTGTCACGGTGCCTGGACCAGTACCATATGAAAGCAATAGGGCCATCCCTTGGCACTATGGCTCCGACGTATACTGCGAAGGAAAAAGAATCACTCTTGAAACATCGACACCTGCACCACAAGTAGATAATGTGGGGGGAGGCGGAGGCTTCACTCGAAGCGGACGTCTCTTTGCTTCACAAGTTCAAAAACCTACTGCCGAAGCAGAAGCTGCTGCCAAGGCAAAAGGAAAAGGCCCGGTGCAGGAAGATCCAGCTGCCCAAGAGGCCCTGAAGACTCCATTCGATCAGGAAGTTGATGAGTTTATGAGGATCATCAAAAAGAGTGATTACAAAATTGTGGATCAACTTCACCAGACGCCATCCAAAATCTCCATCCTCTCACTGCTTATGTGCTCCGAAGCCCATCGGAATGCACTACTTAAAGTCCTGCACGCAGCTTACGTGCCTGAGGAGATTACTGTCAACCAATTGGAAACCGTGGTTGGAAAAGTTACTGCTAGCAACGGGCTAGGGTTTACCAATTCTGACTTGACAGCGGATGGCCGCAATCACAACAAAGCCTTGCACATAACCCTGGAATGCAAAGGAGTTGTCCTTTCTCATGTGCTGGTGGACACAGGTTCTTCCCTGAATGTCTTACCAAAGAAGGCTCTGGTGAAGCTTGAATATGATGGATTGGCATTGAGACCCAGCAACCTGGTGGTAAGAGCCTTCGATGGTTCTAAGAGATCGGTTCTGGGAGAGATTGAGCTGCCTATGACAATTGGCCCACAGACTTTTAAAACTATCTTTTATGTGATGGACATTCAGCCCGCCTACAGCTGTTTGTTGGGTAGACCCTGGATTCACGCCGCCGGCGCAATAACGTCTACCCTTCACCAAAAGTTAAAATTTGAGTGGGAAGGTCAAGTTGTCACAATCTGTGGGGAAGAGGATATTTTCGTTAGCCATCTGGCTACCTACAAATACATTGAGATGGATGGGGAGATACATGAAACGATGAGCCAAGGTTTTGAAGCCTTGAATGTCAATGAAGCATCTGCTGTATCTGGAATCTCCATGTCATCTTACCAACAAGCCCGGAAGGTTGTTGAAGAAGGAACTGCCCTAGGCTGGGGCAAGGTCTTAGCTGTGGAGGAGAAGAAGGACAAGTTTGGGTTGGGTTACAGACCAACTCAACATCAAGCAAAAGCTGCTGCAGAGCCTGGTTTTGTCAGTGGGGGGATGCTTACCCCCGATGCTATCAACTGTTTGGAAGACGAGCTGGAAGAGGAGCGCAATCTGGAGAATTGGATTCGTCCGAAGATCCCGGGGAGCAGTGTCTCGAACTGGTCTTCCCAGGAAATTATAAGTGTTACTCGAGCAGAGTAATTATTATTTCCTGTATTTTTTATATAGCATGCATCCAAGTCTTGCATCTTGCCCAAGATGACAAGACTCATTTTGTAACCAGGGCCATCTGTACTTTTGTGCAAACAAGATTAAATTAATGAAATATCAGACGTCTTTTTTGCAAACGAGTCTTTTCCTTTTATGCTCACTGTTTTTCCGTTTTTTCTTTTTGTACAAAAATAAATGGCGGTGTTTTCAAAATGATAACTTCATTTCACTTTTTTCTAAAGCAAGATTAAAATCAATCACTGAAATGAACAAACTTAACCCTTGCAGAGAGTGCCTTCCAGACTGCACCGACAACAGCACGGCTATGACATCGTATGACTTTGACAATCCAATCAATCAAGCTGATGAAGGGGTTGATGAAAAATATGAACTTCCTGAAGAGCTAGCCAGGTTGTTGAGACAAGAGGAAAAGGTTATTACTCCTCATCAGGAGGAGATTGAAGTGATTAATCTTGGTACTGACGAAGACGTGAAAGAAGTTAAAATCGGGGCCTGCCTGCAAGACTCAGTGAAGAGACAACTGATAGATCTGCTTCAAGAGTATGTTGATGTGTTTGCTTGGTCGTATCAAGATATGCCAGGGTTGGATACCGATATTGTTGTGCACAAGTTGCCTTTGAGAGAAGAGTGCCCTCCAGTCAAACAAAAGCTGCGCCGAACTCGCCCAGACATGGCTATGAAAATCAAGGAAGAGGTACAAAAGCAATGGGACGCCGGGTTCCTTGCTGTAACTAGCTATCCGCCGTGGGTTGCTAACATAGTACCTGTGCCTAAGAAAGATGGAAAAGTAAGAATGTGTGTTGATTACCGGGATCTGAATAGGGCCAGCCCGAAAGATGATTTCCCATTACCTCACATTGACGTATTGGTTGATAATACGGCTCAATTCTCGGTATTCTCCTTCATGGATGGGTTTTCAGGATATAACCAGATCAAGATGTCACCTGAAGACATGGAGAAGACAACATTCATTACACCTTGGGGCACGTTCTGCTACAAAGTAATGCCATTTGGGCTTAAGAATGCGGGTGCAACTTATCAACGGGCTATGGTAACATTATTCCACGATATGATCCATAAGGAAATCGAGTGTTATGTGGATGACATGATTACCAAGTCCCTTACAGAGGAAGACCATCTGGTGAATCTGCTGAAGTTGTTCAAGCGTCTGAGAAAGTATCAACTAAAGCTGAACCCCAACAAATGCACATTCGGGGTGCGATCCGGTAAACTGCTGGGCTTTATTGTAAGCGAGAAAGGGATTGAGGTTGACCCTGATAAAGTCAAAGCCATCCAAGAGATGCCTGCACCGAAAACTGAGAAAGAAGTTCGAGGGTTCTTGGGTAGATTGAACTACATTTCACGGTTCATATCTCACCTCATAGCAACCTGCGAGCCCTTGTTCAAGCTGTTAAGAAAGGAACAAACGGTCAGGTGGAACGAAGATTGCCAAAGGGCTTTTGACAAGATCAAAGAATATCTGCAAGAACCTCCAATCCTTATGCCTCCAGTTGAAGGAAGACCTCTAATCATGTACTTGACAGTATTAGAAGAGTCAATGGGGTGTGTGCTGGGCCAGCATGACGAGTCTGGTCGAAAAGAGTATGCAATTTACTACCTAAGCAAAAAGTTTACCGACTGTGAACAACGTTATTCACTGCTCGAGAAAACTTGCTGTGCTTTAGCGTGGGCTGCTCGCCGACTGAGACAGTATATGTTGACCCACACTACCTTATTAATCTCAAAGATGGACCCAGTCAAGTACATATTCGAGAAGCCAGCTCTTACCGGACGGGTTGCAAGATGGCAGATGATTCTCACAGAATACGACATACAGTACACATCTCAGAAAGCCATCAAGGGCAGTGTACTATCTGAATATCTTGCTGAGCAACCCATTGACGATTACCAGCCAATGAGGTTTGACTTCCCTGATGAAGACATCATGTTCATTAAATCAAAAGATCATGAAGAGCCTACTCACACTGAAGGGCCCGACCCAGAAGAAGAATGGACCATGATGTTCGACGGGGCTGTTAACATGAATGGCCGTGGTGTTGGTGCAGTACTCATTACACCCAAAGGAGTTCACATGCCTTTCTCGGCAAAACTCACTTTCAACTGCACTAACAACGAAGCTGAATACGAAGCTTGCATTATGGGTCTTGAGGAAGCCATTGACCTCAGGATCAAAACATTGACCGTATTCGGAGATTCGGCTTTGGTAATCAATCAGACCAATGGAAAATGGTACACACACCAAGATCATCTGATACCTTACAGGGACTATACAAGAAGGTTATTGACTTTCTTCACAACAGTCAAACTTGAGTATATCCCTCGGGACGAGAATCAGTTTGCGGATGCCTTGGCTACCATTTCGTCCATGATCAAAGTTCAGACTGCTAACTTTGTACCTCAGATTTCAGTATCGAGACTTGATAGACCAGCATATGTATTTGCGGCAGATATTGCCAAAGATGATAAGCCTTGGTTCCACGACATCAAGTGCTTCATGGAGGATCAGACATACCCACCTGGGGCATCTTCCAAGGATAAGAAGACTTTAAGAAGGCTTGCTGGGAGTTTCTTTCTGAATACTGATGGATCTTTATACAAGAGGAACTTTGACATGGTACTCCTCAGATGTGTTGACAAGACGGAAGCAGATCTACTGATGCATGAAGTGCATGAAGGCTCTTTTGGTACCCATGCTGGAGGGCATGCCATGGCTAAGAAGTTGTTAAGATCAGGCTATTACTGGATCACAATGGATGCAGACTGTTGTGCTTACGCCAGAAAGTGCCATAAATGCCAGATCTATGCGGATAAGGTGCATGTGCCTCCCAATCCTTTGAACATCATGTCTTCACCATGGCCCTTTGCCATGTGGGGCATCGATATGATTGGCAAGATTGAGCCAACTGCTTCGAACGGCCACAGATTCATCCTGGTCGCCATTGACTATTTCACCAAGTGGGTTGAAGCAGCCTCATATGCAAATGTTACAAGACAAGTGGTAGCCCGATTTCTAAAGAGAGATATCATCTGTCGGTACGGAGTGCCCGAGCGAATCATTACTGATAATGGTTCCAACCTAAACAATAAAATGATGGCAGAATTATGCCGGGACTTCAAGATCCAACATCACAATTCTTCTCCTTACAGGCCAAAGATGAATGGCGCTGTAGAGGCGGCAAATAAGAATATTAAGAAGATTGTGCAGAAGATGGTAGTCACCTACAAAGACTGGCACGAAATGCTACCATTTGCCTTGCATGGGTACCGCACATCAATCAGAACATCCACTGGGGCAACACCGTATCAGCTTGTGTATGGTATGGAAGCAGTCCTACCTGTTGAAGTTGAATTACCCTCTCTACGGGTATTGATGGATGTTAAACTGAGTGAAGCAGAATGGGTTCGGTCCCGATACGAACAACTGAGTCTGATCGAAGAGAAGAGATTGGCTGCGATCTGCCATGGACAGCTATATCTGAAGAGAATGAAGAAGGCCTTCGATCAGAAAGTCAGGCACCGAGAGTACCAAGTGGGAGATCTTGTGCTGAAAAGAATTCTCCCTCCTCATACAGACTACAGGGGCAAATGGACTCCAAATTATGAAGGACCATTTGTTGTAAAGAAAGTTTTCTCGGGTGGAGCACTGATGCTCAGCACCATGGATGGTGAAGATTTCCCGTCCCCTGTGAATTCAGATGCAGTTAAAAAATACTTCGCATAAAAATGACCCGCTGGACATAAAAACAGAATGTAAGTCCAGGCAAAAATAGGGCATCCCGGCGAGTCAAAAACAGAATAAAAGACTCGGGCAAAAGTAAGGGAAAATAAATGAAAAATGTACACCCGCTGAGTTGAAAAGCCGCATTGGACAGCTCAGGCAAGAATGGGTATCCCGATGGATTGAAAACCCGAAAGGGCGATCCATGCAAAATAAGGGAATAAGCGAACAACTGCATTCTGAATTCGTCTGTATCACCTACGACTTGTTAAGTTCCAAAGGATCAAGATTCAATCAGAATCAACTCTCTCCAGAAAGCAAGACGAGAAGAACGTCATTGTCATACGAGTCATAGCAGGAGAGGAAGCTCCTCAAAGCGTCGTCAACACCGCCGGCACTTTATTTCTCAATTTGTAACAATCTCCTCATTTCAGGAGATTCGTTTTCCTGACTGTATCTTGCCAATTCAGGGCACATGAATTAATAAAATCAGATTTTCGGTCATGTTTCGTTTTTACATTTACGTTTTGCAAAGAGTTGCCTGATATCTCTAAAAATACAATTGCATAAGTACAGATGCCTTTCTCTAAAAATAAAAACACATGTTTACAGGGAATATACTTACTCTCGAAAGTACTTATCTCCTATGACGGAATCCAGTAAGGGATACCTCGGGACCTTTTGTACGTTTCCTTACCTTTGCAGGATTGCAGGTATCCAGAACGCAACCTGGAGCATGCAGGTTACGTCTCAGCAAGTAGGCGAATCATTATCAACTCGGTCTGTCTTCAACATACAGCATCGAAGGTGCCCATATCCCCAGCGGAGCTGCCAAATCAGCAAACACTCAATCTCAGCATCCGAGATGCTCTATCCCCAGCTGAGTTGCTCCCCATTGCTCTCCCCAGCTGGGTTGCCCCTCACGCTTCCCCAGCCGAGTTGCCTTTCTTCCTCAACAGAATACAGAAATCAGGGAATCATCTCCCCACAGAGCTTCAAGCCTTTATTCAGAAGAGCAGCGCATGAAGAGATCACAACAGAGTACAGAAGCTTCTACAAACCCCAGCTGGGTCCCGTATTATAAGGATATGTCAATCGGTGGCATATATCCCCAAGCAGATACCTCATTAGATCTACCAGTGATCTCATCCCCAGCTGGGATGTCCATTTCAAGCAGATCGACCAGAGATCTTCACGGCATTGGGATTCGAATCCCGGATCTGTGCCCCTTTGCATAGTCATGGCATCCGCATCATATTCACCCCCCCAGAGCGTAGCATTCCGTCTAATACGGAGCATTACGGCAAAAAAAATCAAATACATAGCATAATCATAAGTCATGTTGTGAATTGAACGCTTGTGATTAGTAACCATTTATCAGGATACGGATTACTTTCCCCAGGAGTCCCCACCAGAATCTCAGCAAAAGCAGCTGCCTCACAAATCACAAACACCAGTATATACACCTTTTGGCACCCGTCCGTGTCATCTTTCCCCGGTAAAGTCGCCTAAACACCCTTTACAAACGAATCACCCTCATTACAGATACGTCCTGACACCCGTCCGTGTCATATCACCAGCAGAAAGCCAAAGACATCCTCTTTGCACTCACATATACCTATACATACACTTTCTTGACACCCGTCCGTGTCATATCCCCAGCGCAGTCGCTTACACCTTCATCACCCATATACTTGTTAATATTATACTTTTCTCTTTTGACACTCGTCCGTGTCACTCCCTCCAGCAGATAAACACTCATATTTATATACTCACTACTCATGGTACGCTTATACAGATACTCGTCCATATCTTACATACATCGTCACTCGTAACCCCACAGATTCGGCAGTAGTCCTTGTTCTTTGTTAACCAGTTGGTACTTGTCCGTACCATCATCTCGGAACATTGCGTCTAGTGTTTGTTTCTACATGATACTCGTCCGTATCATAGTCTTGAGGATGCTCGTCCGCATCTTTAATCCATACACCGTGTCAAACACCTTTGTCTTCTTGAACATAGATACTCGTCCGTGTCTATTACTCCCCAGAAGGATTCTTTCAGATGCAACACTCGTCCGTGTTCTTTGTTAACCAGTTGATACTCGTCCGTATCATCATCTCTGAACATGTGTCAGTTTGTTTCTAAATGATACTCGTCCGTATCATGGTCTTAAGGATGCTCGTCCGCATCTTTAACCTATACACAATACCGAACACATATACCCTTTTGTTTCTTGGATATAAACACTCGTACGTGTTTACTATTCCCCAGTAGATCACCAACAAAGCATTTTTCTTTTTTATCTAACACTCGTCCTGAGTTATGATAAACCCTGAGAGCAGCCGTCCCCTGCTGAGTGGTCGTCCTCCACTTCTTGATGGTCGTCCTCCATCATGCTCATCCGATGGCCGTCCCCATCGTTGTTTTTAGCAGCCGTCCCCTGCTAGGTGGTCGTCCTCCACCTTTTGATGATCGTCCTTCATCACTTTATCCAATGGCCGTCCCCATTGTTGATTTTGGTTATCTAACACTCGTCCTGTGTTATGAGAAACCCTGAGAGCAGCCGTACCCTGCTGAGTGGTCGTCCTCCACTTCTTGATGGTCGTCCTCCATCATGCTCGTCCGATGGCCGTCCCCATCGTTGACCTTTTCTATCCGATGGCCGTCCCCATCGTTGATATTTTCGGCAGCCGTACCCTGCCAGGTGGTCGTCCTCCACCTTTGATGGCCGTCCCCATCATATTTACCTTTTTATCCCCAACAGAGCAGCCGTCCCCTGCTAGGTGATCGTCCTTCACCTTTGATGACCGTACCTCATCATCTGTTTATTTCATTTATTCTTTAACCCGATGACCGTCCCCGTCGTGGTCCCTTTTCCTTTTAACCCGATGGCCGTCCCCATCGTTGGTTACTTGACCTTTATGAACTTGATGGCCGTCCCCGTCATGTTTCATTAATCCCCAGAGAACTTTGCAGCTTTATCTTGATGGCCGTCCCCATCATAATATCCTATTTTCCCCAGCTAGTCGGCCGTCCCCGTCTTAGCTTTACTTGTTTTTCCCCAGCCAGTCGGCCGTCCCCGTCTTGGTTTTACCGTCTATCCCCAGCATGTCGGCCGTCCCCGTCATTGCTTTATTTCCCTGCACTTTTCCAGCATGTCGGCCGTCCCCGTCATTGCTTTATTCTCATACACTTTCCCCAGCATGTCGGCCGTCCCCGTCATCGCTCGTTACCCAGCAGTCGTCCTCTTCTCGACGGTCGTCCTCCGTCGCCCATACTTTACAATGTACTTTGTTTTGCTTTTACAATCTATATCCCTTTTCTTCTTCATTTCCGTGAGTGCAAATTTTGGACTGTCTTTGGTATTCAACCACAAGTTACCTTGTTTGCCTGTTAAGCCGTCGCTTACATCCTGCACAGCTAACTCATGTTTGAATAGGGGCAGCTGTAAACACCCCAAATTTGCCCTCACCCATTCACACCATGGCTTGTGATCATCCTCATATACATAAATACAATCATATCATCTCACATCTCATTTTTTTTGATTCACTGCATAGCTTCTAAGGCATCTGCACCTAGGGTTTGTGATCTGAGCAATCCCAAAGCATCTTGAGCTATTCCAAAGGCCACCAATCAACTCAAAGGGGTCCATGTGTGTTCTTACATCATATTCCATCTCCTCAAAGTCAAAATGCAGAGGAATCACAAGAACTAGGGATTGAGTGGATGCAGAGCCAGGATGAACTGCACAGTTGACTGAAAATTAGGGTTTTGGTTTCAGAGGCCATAACTCCAATTTTTTTGGTCATTCTTGTTTCCATTGATCTCTATATGGTATAGGGAGTATGCATATCAATTTTCATGAAGAAATTCCATGGGGAAGTCATCTGATCAAGAGTTGACTTTTCAGACAAGTCAGTGCAAAATCAGGGCATCTGAGGCCCCCAATGACCCAACCAATGGGTGATCTTCATCATTTTGAGTGTATATGATCTTTATTTGATCATGGAAGAAGGTTGAAGTTCATAAAAATCAAGAATTTGGAGTTTTTGCAAATGTTGACTTTTTGGGCATAGTTGACTTTTCAAGAATGCACCATTTTAGGTCAATTTTCAAGCCTTGATTCATGATCCAAAAAGGCTTCAAATGGAAAAACTTTGGTCATGAAAGTTGTAGATCTCATCTTTCCCTTTTCAAAAAGTACAAGAACATGATCAAATTCTTCTTGGATCAAAAGTTATGACCATGCAAAGTTGCCAAAAATCACTTATTTTCAAGTTATGCACCAAGTGGAAACTTTGCAAAGTCTTGGATCAAAACACATTGCAGCCTCTAGTTCACTACAAACCATTACACAAACATTTCCCTAAGTCATAAAATCAGATTTTTGATCAAGTTTGCCCATGGTTTAGTTCATGTAACTTGAATTTTTCACATGTGAACCAAAAGCTAGCCAACTTGCAAAAACCACTCATTTCACTTCCTACAACTTATGACATTGGAAGCTGACTTTGGCTAGCCTCTCCCTCACCTTTTGCTGCGCCAACCATGCTTTGTCCTTGCCTAGATTTGGAGCCATGCCCTATCTTACACAAAAGTGGTTTTTGAGCAAAAAGTGGTCTACCAATCCATAAAGCACAAGTCACATCAGCCAGCCAATCAGAATTGTTTATGATTTCAATTTGCAAGTTGAACATAACACAAGCCAAGGCTGAAACACACACACTCATCACATTCACAAAAACTCACCTCATTGCAAGTTCCTTCGAAATTCTGTCCACAGCCATAAAACACTCAAACTCTCATCATCATTCAACTCACCACATCTCATAGACAAGAAACCACCAAAGCTCAAGCCTAAATCAAGCCTGAAAACTCCATTGCCATTATTCACCTCAAGCTGCAGATTCTATCGAATCTCTCTCCACAAGCCACAAACACACCAACCAACACCACAAACTTTCTCAACACACTTCATAGATCACAAACAACTCCTTTTCACAGCCTGAAAGTGCCAAAATCATCATGGCCATTGTTGACTGAACTGAAGCAGTTCCATTCGAATCTCCTTCTCCAGCCAACACAAACTCATTTTGAGCATTCAAACACATTTGGGGGATCAAGTAGAGCAGCTTGCATCAAAGGAAGTGGCCAGAAAGTTCCTAAACTGAAAGCTCCAAATCTCAGGTAGCTCGAAATTAATTTTTCCAGAAATGGTTTTTTATGTTACAAACTTGTTCTTCATGATGCACTGATCATTCTGGTACCTTTAGTTTTTGAAATGGTTTTGTTTTGAGCATTTAATTTGTGTTTGAAGCTCACGAACCCTAGAAATTGTTTGCTTCGATTCAGTTGATTTAGGAACTTTAAATTTGTTTTGAGAGAGGGGTTTGGTTCGTGAGAGGATAAGGATCATTTCCCTGGTCTTAGATTTCATTTTTGTAACGTATTGAGAGGTTTTGAGATTTTCAGGTGAGCTTCTGGCCGGAGAAGACGACCGGAAGTCTTCTCCGGCCACCTGAGAATGATTTGCCCTAATTACAGTCATTAACTTTAGTTTGAATGCTGAGCGTAGATGAGCGTTGAATGTTTGACTTCCCTCCAGTTTCGATGGCCCAGATGCGTTTGATTAACCCTAATCCACGTGTTAGGTCTAATTAATCCATAATTAATTTAATTAAGTCTGAAGCAATCCTGGCCCTCCACTAGCGCGCGCAGTCAACATGTTTGAATCCAGGAGCAATCTCATCCATTCAATCTGATTACTTCTCATTTTATTTGTTTTATTTCATTTTATTTCGTTTAAACTTGCATGATTTATTAAAAATAGTCAAAAATTCATAAAAATTATGAGACTTTTTCCTTAAAGTTTTATTAATTTTTATGACCCAAAAATATTTTTATTTCATTTTTTTTCATTAAAAAAGTATTTTTAAATATTTAAAAGGTTATTTTTAATTGATTAATGGGAATTAATTAATTAAAAATACTTTTAGGTATTTAAAAATTACAAAAAAATTCATGAAATGTTCTAAGACATTTAGAAACATTGTCCAACCTTCAAACCAAATTTCTTTTTTGATCTTGATGCATTTTAAGAATTTTTCATGGAATTAAATCATATTTTGTGCATTATTTTGATCATATGTTTGAAAATTCACTTCTGCCTATTGGTGAAGGTTGAGACATTGATTCTTCTTGCATTGTTTTCCATTTGACATGTATTTTCAAGGATAAAAAGGCCATGATTTGATCTTGCATTTTCTAATTGATTGGCATTTGTTTTAATAAGAACCCTAAAAAACCCTAATAACTTAGAAAAATCATATCTTGAGATTGGTAAAGAGTTGGGAGCTCCCCTTTGGGCAGTGGTTTGTTATAGGTCTAGGGTTTCTTTGAGTGCCATTTTCCATTTTTTATCTTAGGGTTTGCTTCTGTTTTTGGTTTGTGTTTGATGTTTGTTTCATAAACCCTAATTTGGGCTTTCATTTGCATTCTCCTTGCATTCCCTTGCATAGCATGACTTGTCTTTGCATTTTGTGTATTCTTATGATTCATTTGACATATTAAGACATATAGGATACATGTTTGATCATTGCATTACATATTTGCCATGTCATTTGCCTTGTATGCTTCATAACTTTCCATGTTCATTCATGCTCCCTAGCTTGCATCATTTGCATTTATGATCTTGTATGAACATCTCCATGCCTTGCCTCATGTTTGTAGCATCTTATAGCATCATTATCATCATATGTATGTTTCTGGTTGGTCTAGCATCATGCCATTTCATCTCATCTTGCATTGCATTGTGTTTCTTTCTAACATTTCAGGTGGTAAGTAAACTTGAGAAGTGAATTTGCCTTCACTTCTCATACCTTTTCTTTTCATCTCCCTTGCATCCATTGCTGCATTTTTTACTTGTGCTTGAGTTTGAGCTTGTTCATCCTTCTTCCTCCCACTTTCTTTCTTCAAGTGACTTGACTTCTTGAATGAAGCAAGTCACTTTGCCTCTCTTGATCCTGTTCTTCTGCTTCCTGGTGGCTCCTGTGAAGATTGTTCTTGAAAACCTCACAAACCATAGGAACAACCAAGCATGTCAATGAATTAGGGTTTTGATTAGTCTCCCCCATAGTTTTTACCTTTGTGTCTCCCTTTGAGTCTTCTCTTCTCATCTCATAATCAGAGACTAAACCCTAAAGGTTTTAAAACTTTGTGATTAGGGTTATGCCTGTATCCTTCTTTTAGGATGGAGTGTATAACTTTAATCCTAAGTATTAAACCCTTAAGGTGTTTAAATCTCTTAATCAATTCATCTAATAATCATCAAGACATTACACTTGTAACTTGGGCCTTGCATTAGGGTTCTAATTCTTCCTTAAGTGGTTAAGAAGGACTAACCCTAGTGTTAATGGACAAGTCCCCCTCAAGTTGTCTTACAAATCATAAAATTCACTTCATCATCATATCATTAATCTAAAATCCACTTAATAAAGGTTTGTTTCGTCATGGGTTTAATCCCTAATCATGGATTAAGTTGAGGAGTTTTTCTCAACTTAAACATTCTCATCTATTATCCTTCTTTTAGGATGGTGTAATGGGTCTGTTTAATCCTTGATTATGGCTTAACCTCATTACTCAACACTAAACAAAAACCACAAAAACATCTAAATAATCACAAATAGGTTAATGATCTTAACCCTACATCAAAGGTGATTAAGTGTGAGAATCTGACTTCACACTTAAGGTATCCTCATTACCCCTAATCAGAGGGAAGATGTGATGAGTTTACTAACCCATTGGTTTAGGCTTAAGCTCATTATCGTATGACAAACTCCAAAAAGAAATAAAAGACTGAAAACATCAAAAACAAACAATAATCGTCTCCTCCGGGATTCTTTTCTCATCTCATTCACTCACAAACGAGAGCTCGCTTCTTCCGTCTAATGCAAGACAGTTTGCATCTGTGCCAGACATATCATACACTTGAGCATAGGCAAGTAAGCAGTTCACAAGTCAATTCATCTTTCAGTCTCTTTGGGTCGAACTACGGTGTTCTGACTTCCTCATTGCACGAGAGGATACGTAGGCATAACTTAACAGTTATCGAACAAAAGTCTCTGTATATTTCCCCTCTTTCCAGCTTCATTCTTAAGCCTCATTGTCATGAGCATTTCACCTCTTTCTCTTTTACACTGACACATCATTATACACTTCACTTCCTTCACACCGACACCTGTACATTCTTTTCCAGCTATTTTACGCACAGATTGCACTGACACTACCCCTTTAAAACACAAATCTTTTAAGCGTGGATCCCGTCGAGTACGGCGGACAATCTGGGTGCTAATACCTTCCCAGGTTGTAACCAACCCCCTTTCTCAGTCTCTCTGGTTCGCAAACCGTCTTATCCATCTTTTTCTAGGTCTATGCAGCATTGCCTTTCCTCCGGGATAAAAATGCCTAGCTGGCGACTCTTTTCACCTCCAGTGAGTTCACGACTGTGTGTTCTCACTGTTCCCTTCGCGTCTGTACCTTCATCTGATCCTTTTTTCATTTGTCGGGAGCGACAACAGGCAACAACTTGCCCCAGCCTTGAGCGGTTCCTTCTTCAACAACCTTCCGGGCTTGCTGATAAGATGTCATTGAGGTTCCAGGTACAGCAGATGTTTCATTTATGTTCAAGGCCTCAAACCCTTGACTCATAGTTTCGTGGATCTCCCCATCCATCTCAATGTATTTGTATGTAGCCAGATGGCTAACAAAAATATCTTCCTCCCCACAAATAGTAACGACTTGGCCCTCCCACTCGAATTTTAACTTCTGGTGAAGGGTAGACGTAACTGCGCCAGCGGCATGAATCCAAGGTCTAGCCAACAAACAGCTGTAGGCCGGCTGAATGTCCATCACGTAGAAGGTCGTTTTGAAAGTCTGTGGGCCAATCGTTATAGGCAACTCAATTTCTCCCAGAACTGATCTCTTAGAGCCGTCGAAGGCTCTCACTACCAAGTTGCTGGGACGTAAAGCCAATCCTTCATACTCCAACTTCACAAGGGCTTTTTTAGGTAAGACGTTGAGGGATGATCCTGTGTCTACCAGTACATGGGAAAGAACTGCACCCTTACACTCCAGGGTAATGTGCAAAGCCTTGTTGTGATTGCGGCCTTCCGTTGTCAAATCAGTGTTGGTAAATCCTAGTCCATTATTAGCATTAACATTTCCAACTACAGCCTCCAACTGATTGACGGTAATCTCCTCTGGCACATAAGCTGCGTGCAAGACTTTTAATAGTGCGTTCCGGTGAGCCTCGGAGCACATTAGTAATGATAAAATGGAGATCTTGGAAGGTGTCTGGTGAAGCTGGTCCACTATCTTGTAATCACTTTTCTTGATGATTCTCATGAATTCATCAACCTCTTGATCAAAAGGGGTTTTCAAAGCTTCTTTAGCAGCTTGATCTTCTTGCACCATGTTCTTCCCTTTTGCTTTGGCAGCAGCTTCTGCTTCAGCAATGGGTCTTGGAATTTGTGGGGCAAAAAGATGTCCGCTTCGAGTGAAGCCTCCGCCTCCCCCCACATTGTCTATTTGTGGTGAAAAAGTTGATGATTCAAAAGTGATTTTCTGTCCTTCGCAGTATAGATCGGAGCCGTAATGCCAAGGGATGGCATTACTGCTTTCATAAGGAACTGGCCCAGGCACTGTGATAGTGACTGGACTGGCAGCAGCTGCAGAAGGGACCATGATAGTATGTGGGTCATAGTATATTGTAACTGGTGCTCTGGCAGGAGCGGCATTTTGTGAGTTGTAGGCAGAATCATTGGCAGGATCATAATAAATTGTAACCGTTGAGACACTTTCATTGTTTGTTGTTGATGTTGTAGGAGACACTGTTGACTGGATGGGTGTTGCTGTTGTAGGAGATTCTGAATGAAGGGGTGCTGAAGTTGTAGAAGGGATGTTTGTTGATATTTGGTCCGTTGAAGTAACAGATGAAGCATTTGTTGATGAGATTGAAGAGTTGTTTGGAACAATTGTTGTTGCAGTTGTAGAAGATTCTAGAACTGTTGTTAAGGAGATTGTTGGGTTGGTAGGTATTGATGTTGTGATTTGAAGCAGGCCACTTTGGATGAGACCATCTATGCCATTTCTCAAGTTATCACACCCATTCACTGAAATGTTGCAATAAGCACATCCTAGCTCACATCTAGGGAACATTTGACATTCAAGGAGTTGAGCTTTAATCTCTACCAAGGGTGTCCGAATCTGACCCACACTGGTTATTAAGTAAGACGGCTTATCTTCTTCAATAGCATTGATTCTCGGTCCACCGTGGTTGGGCATAGGGTTCTTGTTAACATTTGGTGGTGGTGCAAAGTTTAGAGCTTTAGAATCTACCAAGTCCTGTACTTTCATGTGCAAAGCTCTGCACTTCTCTGTACTATGGCCAGGTGCATTCGAGTGAAAAGCACATCTGGCGCTGGCGTCATAATTTATGGGCAGACTAGCAGGATCTGGAGGTGCCAATGTCCTTAGCTCAACCAGGTTGTGTTTTAGGAGTTATGGCAATAATGTGGCATAGGGCATAGGGATCAGATCAATCACCCTATTGGCCTGAGAAGGTCTCTGTTGAAATGGCCTTTGCTGATTGTTGCTGTTGTTGTTGTTGTTGTAGTTTCTCTGAGGAGGATACTGAGTTTGTTGCTGGTAATTTTGTTGCTGTGGTTGATAAACTGGTTGTGGATGAGTTGGAGCGGGAATGGTGACAGCTGCCACTGACCTATGAACATACTGGGGTCTGCCCCTGCTGGTATGGATAACATTAGTCTCACCAGTTCTTCTTGGGCCTACAAAAGGCTTTCTTGGGTTGCTGGACGAGCTTGCACCGTTGTCAGAAATTTTGCCCATCTTTAATAGGCTCTCAATTCTTTCTCTAGCTATGACTACATCTGCAAAGCTGGTGGAAGAAAAGGCAGCTAGCCTATCAATGTATGTCCCTTGGAGGGTGTTCATAAACATATCATCCATCTCCCTCTCTGACATGGGTGGCTGGACAGCAGCAGCAAGCTGTCTCCACCTCTGGGCGTACTCCCGGAAACTTTCCCTGGATGATTGAGACATTCCCATCAGGAGGGTCCTGTTGGGAGCCATATCCAAGTTGTACTGGTATTGTCTGATAAAGGCCTCTGCCAAGTCCTTCCAGCATATAATGGTTGCTCTAGTCAAGTGAGAGTACCATTCCCTTGAAGCTCCTGTTAAGCTATCTTCAAAATAAAACATCCATAGCTTTTCGTCCATGGTATATGCCTTCAGCCTCCCCAGAAAGGATTGTAAATGGGTTCGGGGACAGGAAGTTTCGTTGTACTTCTCAAAGCACGGAGGTTTAAACTTGTGGGGAATCCTGACCCCGTCCACTAAACCCATGTCCATAACATCAAAGCCCAAAGAGTTTTGAGACTCCAAGGACCTTAATTTTTCAGCAATTTCATCTAGCCTCCTGTCATAGGCTTCATCCCCAGCTCCCATCACAGTGAACTGATCTTCCTGGGGGTCTTCTTGCAGCACTCTGCCTGTAGTAGCATTCCCTTGTACATTAGCAGGGATGTTGATCTCTGGATGAAGGTGGGGTCCAAATACAGGTGGGTTGATGTGAGGCTGAACCCTCTCATTGTTGCTTGTCCCCCCAGTCCCTAGATGGGGGTCTTCCTGAGTCTGCCTTTCTACCAGTGCTCTTAATCTTTCTTGGCTCTGTGCCAATCCATTCATCACCTCCATAAACTGAGTCATCTGATTCCTCATTTCCAGTCTCTCATTGGCCATTTGAGTCCTGACCTCTGTAAGGTCCTGTTGTACCTGGTCCATCTGTATACCCGGAAGGTTATTGCGGGTTGGATATCTGTGTGGACGGTTGAGTGGGAACACCCGACGTCGAGCAATAGTTCCTGGGGTAACAACAGAGTTAGTAACAAAAACAGAACAAAACCTACAAAACAAAACAAAAGGTTAGTATGCAATGCAGTATGCTTATTTGTCTCCAAGGTATCCGGCTTGGCACTTGGTTTTGACCTTTCCAGACCCCTGAGGAAAATGCTTTTGATATTGCTTGAAAGAAACTCAGATAAAACCAACCAACACATATATTACAAAAAGTAAATGATACATAGTTTGTTTCTTACAATTCATGCCCCTGAGGGGTCAAAATACAACATAAGAAAATGAAAAGTACATGAAAAGAAAGTAACAACAAGCAAAAGTCAGACACCAAGACCAAACTCATCCTCCTGAACTTCCTTTAGAAGTGCTTCAGTCACAGGATCAGCCGGACGCTCTGTGAGGTTCCTAATGAGGAGATTCCTGGTAGTAACAGCTGCAGTTAGCTTCTTGTGTCGACTCTGGTCCTTTGACCTCTTCACACCAGCTCTAATCTTCAACTCTGAGATCTCTCTCTGGGCTGCTAGCAGGGCCTCCTGTTGCTCTTTTGCACTAGCCTCCAACTGCTCAATTTTGTCCTGAGTCCTCTTATCCTCCTGAGTACGAGCTTCGGTGATCCTGACCCACCTAGCTTGACTCTCTTTCAGATACAAATCAGTCCTGGCCTTCTGGAATTGAGCCTCCTTGCAGGCATTCTTCAAGATCTGCTCTCCGGCCCTTGACTTCTTAATGTAGTCCTCTGACTTCTCAATCCTGGCTAGATGCTCCACCTTTAGCTTTTCTAACCTTTCAATGTCCAGACGACCATCACTCCTCTCCCAGAGGGTCTTCTGTAGAGCCTGAGTCAGATTCTCATTCCTCTCTTTCAATTTCTCAAACTCCTCCAAGCTGACAGTGGCAAGAGGTGGTGTTGTGGAGGGCCCAGGGGTGTCCTCAATGGTGAAGGGCATCCCAGAAGTTTGAGCCCTGGCATGAGACCACTCATAGTACTGAGCTGAGGCCACATTGTTGCATCTCCCGAGAATGGCCATTCCTTTGGTCTGGACATTGTCCCAAGCCCAGGATGCTTGCCTGACAATAGCCAGATTAGGCTTAATCTCACAATAAAAGGTTTCAGCCAAGTCTTGTGCTCTAGGAATGTGGACCAATGCATAGCCCAATTGTCTTTTGAATAACAGAGGGTTGTAATTGATGCAAACCTTCACTCCTATCAGGGGTACATTGGGAAACTGCCCACAACTAGTAATGATGTCCCTGCCCTTGGTGCTCTGAGTGCACCACCTGATGTCAGTTGAGGTCAAAGCAATGAGCCTTCTTGCCCAATTCCTTTGCTGGTGAGGATTCAAGAATGCATCTGTCTTGGGCAAGTGTTTGAGCAACCAGGTATGGAATAGGGGAGCACAGCATCTCACTAATCTTCCTCTCTGCTTTTCATTCCTTTGGTGAACAGAGTAGTAGAAATCTCCCAACAAGGTGGGCACTGGGTTCCTCAGGATGAAAAGATGGATTGCATTCTTGCTAATAAACTTAGGCTCATCTGCAAATAATATAACCCTATATATGCTTAGGGCTAATAATGCACAAACTGCCTTCCATTCCCCTAGGGAAGCCTTCAGAATAGCCTGAGAGGTCAAGAAATCCAAATGTAGACCAGAGATTCCAGCCTTGGTAGTCATATTCTGCTCAATTAGACAAGGTTCCAGATATAGTGCCTTTGCCACTTCTTCAATACTAGGAAAAGCCATCTCAGGGTTGAAGGGGACTCCACCCCTGATAGGCACACCAACCAATGATGAATACTCCTCTAATAAAGGCCCCAACTGAAAGTCCTGAAATGTGAAGCACCTCAAAGGAGGATCATAGAACTGCAGGCAAGTATGAATCAAGCTCCTCTGGGAAGGGTCCAAATCCATAACCACATCAAGTATGCCTCCATAATGTTCTCTGAATAGTGGTATCAAGGCCTGGATCTTCCTGATGCTAGCTAGCTCAGGCTCAAAGAAATGATAGGAGATGTTGCTCTTCTTAGGTGCCATGTTGCTGAAGAACAGATGTTGATGACTGATATCAGAAGATGGGCCACTGACAGGCTGAGACTGGTGATGCAGGTGACTGGAGCAGGTAGCTGATGAAAATAGCTGAAACAGATACTGATGAAGATGGGTCTATGCAGATGAAGGGGTCAAAACCAAGCCAAAATATAGTATGGATACCCTGAAAAACAAATAAACACATGTTATATGATGCAATGATGATGTATGCAAATGATATGCAAGGGTTTGTGATCAAGCTGAATCTGATTATCTGCCTTGATATAGGTCCATGTATGTTCAAGAAAACCAGATGGAGGTTCATAAGTCCAGTAACCAAGGTGGGGGACTCAAATAAAGAGTCACATGTCCAGGGTTAAAAATCACAAGAACTGTTCCAAAATAGAGTACTCTTAATCAAAACACAGTAACAGGGTATGATGAGGTCAAGGGTACCTGCAAACCTGTAAACATCCCAACCCCCTCACAGGTGATGTTCTAAAACAAGGATCCTCAGACTTGGATCAGTTATGAGAAGTGTAAACACTTCTAACCCGGAGGTACAGTGTTTACAATAACCATAAAAGATCCTCCTCTAATTCACCTCAGTTTCTGAAGGTCAATACTAAAGGTCATCCAGTCTTAGCAGGCTTCCCAGATAGCCCTAGCACTACAGGAAATCTGTAGCACAGAGTTCTCAAGAAGAAACCCATAACTGAACCGTGTTTCATACTCCCGCACCAGACCGAAATGGAATGGGAAAGAACATGAACCACTCTAGCCTAGGTGTCACTCAGGTCCCAGGTATAGGACCTCAACTCTCAATGGAACCCCACCCACCAAAGCAAAACCAGATCCAGCCAGAACAGTATGACAGTATGATATATGTAAAGCTGTAAAGAAAGCAGTAAACAAATTGTACATAAAGCAATAAATAAAACAAATATACAAGCACAAATAGCACATAACACCCCAGTAAACACAAACCAAACAAGCGCTAGGAGGAACCCACAAAAAGAACCAGAAACCCTGGTTACAGTATAAGGATCCCCAGCAGAGTCGCCAAGCTGTCGCTCCCGATAGGTGGGAATAACCCAAATAAAGGTACAGACGCGAGCGGTCGGCGAAAGAGGGTGCGAGAACACACAGGAGTGAACTCACAGGAAATGAATAGAGTCGCCAGCTAGGCATTTTTATCCCGGAGGAAAGGCAATGCTGCATAGACCTAGAAAGATACGGATAAGACGGTTGCGAAGCTTCAGATCCAGCCACATTCAAGGCTTTAGATGCATTTATTTTGCATCTAGAGTGAGTGTAGAGTGATTTGCATCCACTATCTGGTCTTCTAGCACCTTTTATCAAGATCTGCAACTCAGGTAAGCTTCAAAATCTTTGGATTTGGAAATGAAAATGTTGATGTGCATATTAATCCTTGATGTTCACTGAGTATGCTGCAAGTCTTGGTTTCTATTTTAGTGCATTATTGAGTGAGATATTTGAATTCAAAGTTTCTTGGTCAAAACTGTTTTTGTTCGATCCCGTTGTTTCATGGATCCATTGCTCATTTCAATCTTATTTTCGAACTCAGGGCCTATCAATTAGTGAATCTGGATCTTTTTGTATATTTATGTTGTTGTTTGTGTATCTGGTTTAAGTTCCAGTGCCAGAGCCCTAGCTCCGGTCACTGGAAACTGCATTTGCTTGAGTCTAGGGTTTTCATGAAGAAGATGAGTTCAGTGCCATTCGATCTTGCCCTTGTACGCGCAGGATCTTGCCACGCGTTCTAGTTCCCAGCCTCCCTCTCACGTGAATTCTTAATTCTGTTTTAATGCTTTGTGTTTCTCAGCACACACTAATAACCATGGTCCTCCACTCATAACTCAATAAGATGCCACGTCAATTAATGAAGTGGTTTATAAGGCACGCTGAATCAATCTGAAGGCTCTTGTATTTCCCAGTTTATTCCTGAATTTCCACCTTATTTAATATAAACCAGCGCAAATTGGATGGGCCTCTCATGACTATCCGCACCCCACCTTATTCCAGGCCCAATTGTTTTCAACGTAGATCCATGCTATTTTCACCCCACCTCATTCTTCCATTTTATTTTCTTTTCTTTTTTATTTCTTTTATTTCTATTTTGATTTCCTTTTATTAAAAATAGTTCCAAGCTTCAAAAAATCCCAAAATAATTCATGAGTCTTCTTTTGAGTTTCTTTTATTTTTCTACATTTTTAATTTTCATTTATTCCTATTATCCACGTGGCAATTAATTCCTCATTTCAATTATTTGTTTCTTAAGTCCTTTTGATACAATCTGCCTTGTTCATTTTCCCTAGGTTTCATTATTTTGAGTTTTGTGATGGTTCTTTTTGCTTTAGATTCCTAAGAAAATGTAGTTCTTGTGTGATTTTTCCCCTGTTTTTTAGAAACTCTTTTATTGGGTCTTGGTCCTTTGACTTGTGTTGGAAGCCATTAACCCTAGTTTGTGTTCTTGTCTTTATTTGACCTACTTGGATTCTGAATTTCTCCCAATCCTTTTGTCTCATTGTTAGACCATGTTTGAAGATCATTTGGCTTAATTTGTGGAAGTTTTAGATGTAATGTTGAATTGATGTGGATTTTTGTTCTCACCTAGTCCCATTTGGCTTCCTTTTTCTCTTTAGCTCTCTTATAAGCTAAGAAGGGCACTTGTGCCAACTTCTTCTTCTCATTTGGGGTCTCTTTAGGGTATGGGAACCTTCCTGGTCTTAGGTTAGGGTTTGTGTCTTGAAATTTTTTGTGTTTGCTTACCTTTTAAGTCCTTTCGTTTCTTAAGTGTATTCACTTCATCTCCTTACTTCTTTCACTTCATATTGTGTGTGTTTGGTCTTGTGTCTCTTTTCTCTTCATCTTTCTTGCTTCTTAAGCCTTTCTTCAACTTGTTTTGGTTCTGTTTATGTGCCTTGAGTCCATGTTTGTGCATTTTTTCCTTGCATCTTTCTTAAGTTTGCATTTGTTTACCATGTGATTAATGTTGCATCATATTGTCTTGCATGTTTCTTTCCTCATTCTTGTGAATTGCATTTGCATTGAGCATTTGTACATATCATTTCACTTCTGTTTGTATGATGTTGGCATGTCATCTTGTTCATCTTGTTTCACTTGTATGCATGTTACTAACCTTACAGGGGCTATGTGTCGCTCCCGATAGGTGGGAATAACCCAAATAAAGGTACAGACGCGAGCGGTCGGCGAAAGAGGGTGCGAGAACACACAGGAGTGAACTCACAGGAAATGAATAGAGTCTCCAGCAAGGCATTTTTATCCCGGAGGAAAGGCAATGCTGCATAGACCTAGAAAGATACGGATAAGACGGTTGCGAACCAGAGAGACTGAGAAAGGGGGTTGGTTACAACCTGGGAAGGTATTAGCACCCAGATTGTCCGTCGTACTCGACGGGATCCACGCTTAAAAGATTTGTGCTTTAAAGGGGTATTGTCAGTGCAATTTGTGTATAAAAGAGCTTGAAAAGGATGTACAGGTGTCAGTGTAAAAGAAGTGAAGTGTATAAGTGAAGTGTCAGTGTTAGAACAGAGTGAAATGCTCAAGATCATGAGGCTAAGAATAATGCTGGAAGGAGGGGGAATATACAGAGACTTTTGTTCGATAACAGTTAAGTTATGCCTACGTATCCTCTCGTGCAATGAGGAAGTCAGAACACCGTAGTTCGACCCAAAGACACTGAAAGGTGAATTGACTTGTGAACTGCTTGCTTGTCAATGCTCAAGTGTATGATCTGTCTGGCACAGATGCAAACTGTCTTGCATTAGACGGAAGAAGCAAGTTCTCGTTTGTGAGTGAATGAGATGAGAAAATAATCCCGGAGGAGACGATTATTGTTTGTTTTTGTGTTTTCAATCTTTTATTGCTTTTTGAAAGTTTGTCATAAGTTAATGAGCTTAAGCCTAGACCAATGGATTAGTAAACTCATCACATCTTCCCTCTGATTAGGGGTAATGAGAATACCTTAAGTGTGAAGTCAGCTTCTCACACTTAATCACCATGGTGCAGGGTTAAGATCATTAACCTACTTGTGATTATTTAGATGTTTTTGTTTTTTTTGTTTAGTGTTAAGTAATGAGATTAAGCCATAATCAAGGATTAACCAGACTCATTACACCATCCTAATAGAAGGATAATAGATGAGAATGTTTAAGCTGAGGAAAGCTCCTTAACTTAATCCATGATTAGGGATTAACCTCATGACAAAACAAGACCTTTATTAGATGGGTTTTAGTTAATGATATGATGATGAAGTGGATTTTATGGTTAGTAAGACAACTTGAGGAGGACCCTTCCATTAACACTAGGGTTAGTCCTTCTTAACCAATTAAGGAAGAATTAGAACCCTAATGCAAGGCCCAAGTTACAAGTGTGATGTCTTGCTGATTATTAAGTGGATTGATTAAGGAGTTAAACACATTAAGGGTTTAACACTTAGGATTAAAGTTATACACTCCATCCTAATAGAAGGATGCAGGCATAAGCTTAATCACAAAGCCTTAAAGCCTTTAGGGTTTAGTCCCTGATTATGAGGTGAGAAGAGAAGACTCAATGAGACACAAAGGTAAAACTAAGTGGGGAGACTAATCAAAACCCTAATCATTGTCATGCTTGGTTGTTCCTAAGGTTTGTGAGGTTTAAGAAAGAACTTGCTTCATTTAAGAAGACAAGTCACTTGAAGAAAGAAAGTAAGATGAAGAAGAAAGAGCAAGCTCAAGCACAAACACATAACAAAATGCAGCAAGGATGCATAAAATAGATGAAAAGAAATTGTGAGAAGTGAAGGCAAATTCACTTCTCAAAGTTGCTTACCACCTGAAAAGTTAGTGAAAGAAATGCAATGCAATGCAAAATGAGATGAAATGGCATGATGCAAATCAAAACCAGAAGCATATATGGGATGATAATGATGCTATGAGATGATGCAAGCATGAAACAAGGCATGGGAATGATCACATAAACATATGGATGCAAATGGAGCATGCTTAGAACCAAGAACATACATGAAAAGTTATGAAATGCAAATGACATATAACATGGCAAATGCAAGAAGCAATGATCAAACATGATTCTAATATGTCTTAAGATGTCTAATGAATCACATGGATGCACAAAATGCTATGGCAAATCATGGTATGTGAGCAAATGCAAGATGAATGCAAAAGGAAGCCCAAATTAGGGTTTATGATCAATGCAACAAACAAAAATCAAAACCAGAAGCAAACATCATGATAAAAAATTGAAAATGCATCAAATGGAACCCTAACCTATACACACTCAAGTCCCAAAGGAGGGGTTCTAACTCTTAACCTAGTGAAAGTTATGAATTTCCTAAGATTTCTAGGGTTTTAGGGTATCTTGACAAGAAAAATGTCAAACAAATTGAAAATGAAAGATCAAATCATGCCAATTTAATCCTACAAACTACATGATATGCAGGACACAATGCAAAAAGAATCAAAGTCCAACTCTCAAAGACTAGGCAGAAATGAATTTTTGAACATGGGATCAAAATATTGCTTTGAAATGAAATTAATTCCATGAAAAATTGTCAAAATGCATCAAGATCAAAAAATAAATTTGGTTTGAGGGTTGGACAATGTTTCTAAATGATTTTAAAGGTTTCATGAATTTTTTGGTGATTTTTAAATACCTAAAAGTATTTTTAATTAATTAATTCTCATTAATTAATTAAAAATAAACTTTTAAATGATTTAAAAATATTTTTTAATGCAAAAAATAAAAATAAAAATGTTTTTGGTTTCTGAAAATTAATAAAAGTTTGTACAAAAATTTTCAGAATTTTTAAAATTGTTTTGCTATTTTAAATTAAATGGAGAAAACAAATGCAATTAAATGAAATAAAAACTGAATTAAATGAAAAGTATGCTGATCCAATGGCCAGGATTTGAATTTGGCACGCGGGAATTGACTGGCGCGCGTTTGGATGGCTGAGATTCACTCTAAAATTTGAATTTAATTAATCCTGATTAATTACACAAATGACTGGATTAGGGTTTAATTGGAAGATCTGGTGCGTTCATTCACGCGGGAGTCAACCCCAGTCAACCTATCCTACACTCCTCATTCAAACTGAGCCCTAATCCTCATTAATGCCCTAATCACTTTCAGGTCACCAGAGACGAGCTCCGGTCGTCTTCTCCGGTGACCTCTCTCCCTGAAAATCTCCAAAACACTCCCTAGGTCAAATCAAACCCCCCAAATCTCCAGAAATGATCCCTAAGCCCTCTAGAACAAGAATCCAACCTCAAAACTCATTTCCTCTTGCTCAAAACCATGATTCGAAACAAAAATGCAAAAATGGCAAAACTTTCAGAGAAGCAATACACATTCAATACTCAATCATTTTCAAAAATAAAAAGTTCAATGAACTCAGGGAAGCATATAGATCATTTCAGAAGCAAGAAAAGAGAGTTCTGGAAAAATGAATTTCCATGGCTACCTGAATCGAAGCTTTGATTTCTGGCACTTTCTGGCTGATGTCTTGCTTGCAATCAACTCCCCTGGACCTCCTGAGAAGCTTTCAAGGCTTGTTTGAAGTTTGTAATGGTTGGTTTGAAAGATAGCTGAAGTTCTGCTCAATAAGGGGCAGAAATCGTATCTTTGATTCAAGGGGTTTTAGGCAATGGTGATGGGTGGTTTTTGGTCAATGGAGTGTGCTGAGTATGTTTGTGAAGTTAGTTTGTATGTTTGTAGCTTGTACAACCAGTTTCGAATGCTTTTGCAAAATGGTGTGAAAAATGAGAGAGCTGTGTTGGAGAGTGTTTCAGGTTGTTGTGTGTTATGCTTTGGCTTGTTTTTGATTTGCATAAACTATGGTGATAGGTCAGATGAGGTGATGTGTGCTTTTGTGATAGGTATGGCTCAAGTTGCCAAAATGTCAAAGTTGTGTAAGAGAAGCATGGGCTACTTGCTAGCCAAGGACAAAAGGTGTGTCCTGCGCAGCATGATGTGGGGAGAACCCTAGGATGGTTCATGAAGTCAGCAAGCAAGTGGGTTGTAACTTATGATGAGTTTTGCAAGTTGGTTCACTTTTGCTTCTTATGAAAAATCTTGTTCCATAAGCCATAAAAATGTGTGATTCTTTGGTGCAATCTGACTTTTAGGTTTTGTATGATCATGTTGTGAGGTTTAGAAGTCCATTTGATAACTTAATTTTCCTTGAGAAGTGAATTTGCAACTTTGCCTCTTTGGTGGAAAACTTCAAATTTTGTGATTTTTGCCAACTTTGACAATCCATAACTTTTGATCCAAAATGAATTAGGTCATGTTCTTGTACTTTTTGAAAAGGGAATGATCCATTCTACAACTTTCATGACCAAAGTATTTCCATTTGAAGCATTTTTGAATCAAAAAGAAAGGGATGAAAAAGTTTCCTAAAATGGCAATTTCATTAAAAGTCAAACTTTCCCAAAAAGTCAACTTTGCAAAAGACTTGAAATTCTTCAATTTTGTGAACTTCCAACATCTTCTATGATCAAATAAAGATCATATACAATCAAAATGATGAAGAACACCCTTTGGTTGGGTCATTGGGGGCCTCAGATGCCCTGATTTTGCACTGACTTGCTGGAAAAGTCAACTCTTGATCAGATGACTTCCCCAAGGAATTTCTTCATGAAAATTGATATGAATACTCCCTATACCATATAGAGACCAATAGAAACAAGAATGACCAAAAAATTTGGAGTTATGGTCTTTGAAACCAAAACCCTAATTCTAGGTCATCTGTGCAGTCAAACCTGGCTCTGCTTCCATGCCAATCCCAGTTCTTGTGATTCTTTGACATTCTTGACTTTGAGAGGATATAATATGAGTATTGAACATACATGGACCTCTTTGAAGTGTTTGATGACCTTTGGAGTGGCTCAAGAAGCTCTTGGATTGCTCAGATCACAAACCCTAGATGCAGATGACTTTGAATCTATGCAGTGAATCAAAAATGTGATATGAGATGTTATGATTGAACTTATGCATATGAAAATGATCACAAGCCATGGTGAGAATGGGTGAGGGCAAATTTGGGGTGTTTACACTATGGTAAGTGTGAGGTGTGGAAGTTGAGTTCCACATCTCCAAATATCATCTCTTCTTCTTATTTCTTTATTATGCTAACCCTTTTCTTGTTGGGCCAAGGCCTTACTCATCTCATCTCTTCTTCTTCTTCTTCTTCCTTCTTTCTTCTTTAGGATAGAAAACCACACTAACCTTAGGATATCCATGCATGATAACACTTAGGATTCTTTAGTCCCCCATTAGACTTTTACCTTTGTGATCCCTTTGGTTCTTCTTCTCTTATCATCTCATAACTCTAAAAAAACACTTAATAAGGTTTGAAGTAATGCCTTGAGCAATAGCCTTATCCCATGAGGTGTGCTTGTAGTCTTCCCATCTTGGGATAGTACAAGTTTACCTTGTGATGCACAAGTCTGATCAAGGTATCTTCTTCACAAAGAAAAGCATAAAAAACACTTCTTCACTGTAAATACCAAAAACACTTAATAAGTTAATGAGTTAGTGAGCTTAGGCCCTAATCTCTGGGTTCAAGTTTTGGGGATCTTCTCCTTACTTGAGTGTGCTTGTTCTATTATTCCATCTTGGAATGTAGTGACAAGTATACATTCTATGGAAAAGAGCTTGAGTTCACTTCCTTGTGACACACTCATGAAAGCCTCTAAAAACACAAACAAACAATAAGCGTCTTTCCTTCGGGAATTCTTTTCTCATCTCATTCGCTCCATACGCGAACTTGCTCCTACTTGTCATTTTTCAAGACGGTTACGCACTCGTCGTCCGAGTCTGCAACACCTGAGCAATGGCATAGGTAGTTCAAGCCTTAATTCACAAGCAAGTTCCTTATTACCCCTAGTTAGGGGAACTACGGCGTCTCTGATCCTCATTATCCTGATGAGGTACGTAGGAAGCGGGGTAGGGCCCGTTCGAGCATAATCTTTATTTTCCCTACATTTCTCCTCTTTGTTTCTTATTCAGTTCTTTTCTCAGTTACTTTTTCAGTTCATTGTATTTTTCTTTTGCA
This sequence comes from Lathyrus aphaca, assembly GCA_963966055.1. Classification (NCBI taxonomy): domain Eukaryota; kingdom Viridiplantae; phylum Streptophyta; class Magnoliopsida; order Fabales; family Fabaceae; genus Lathyrus; species Lathyrus aphaca. The sequence goes on from OZ014523.1 coordinate 444,286,030, forward strand.
GCAGCTTTCATACCCTCACCCTTTGAAACATTTTCTTTGCAAGCGTGGATCCCGTCGGGTACGGCGGACAATCTGGGTGCTAATATCTTCCCAGGTCGCAACCGACTCCCGAACTTAGTCTCTTTGGTTCGCAGGACCTATGTCCTTCATTTTCTTTCTTCTAGTTTGTGCAGCATTACCATCCCCTTTCTTCGGGATAAAAATGCCTGGCTGGCAACTCTTTTCTTTTCCGCGCAACTTTCGCATTTGTACCAGGATGGAAATCCGGGGAGCGACACTAAGGGAGTTGGTTGAGAGACAAACGCCTGAAGAAAACCATCCAGGTACAGGAGGTACCAGTAACAACGATCACGTGCAACCTTGCACTGATCCACCAGAGTTTGGGCCTCATCTAAACCCAGAAGTTAATGCCATAAGAAACACTCAGGGTAACACTGCTGGAAGTAGGATCTTGCAAGAGGATCCTCAAGAAGAGCAGTTTACAGCTGTTGGGGATGGGGACGATGTTTATGACCGTAGGCTGGATGAAATTGCAGAGAAGCTGAGGTCTCTTGAATCTCAGGATTCCCTAGGATTTGATGTAATGGACATGGGACTGGTGGAAGGGGTGAGAATTCCTCACAAGTTCAAACCCCCGTGTTTTGAAAGGTATAATGGCACATCCTGCCCACGCACCCACCTTCAGTCATTCTTGGGAAGATTAAAAGCATACACCATGGACGAAAAGCTGTGGATGTTTTACTTCGAGGATAGTCTAATAGGGGCATCCCGAGAATGGTATTCCCATTTGACTAGAGCCACAGTGAGGAACTGGAAAGACTTGGATGAAGCTTTTATCCGTCAGTATCAGTATAACTTGGACATGGCTCCAAACAGGACCCTCCTGATGGGGATGTCTCAATCCTCCTGTGAAAGCTTCAGGGAATATGCCCAAAGGTGGAGGCAACTTGCTGCTGCAGTTCAACCTCCCATGTCTGAAGGGGAAATGGCAGACATGTTCATGAATACTCTTCAAGGAACCTACATTGACAGATTGGCTGCATTATTTTCCACCAGCTTTGTAGATGTGGTGATAGCTGGGGAAAGAATAGAGAGCCTATTGAAGATGGGAAAGATCTCCGATAACGGTGCCAGTTCAAGCTGTACAAGGAAACCATTTGCTGGGCCCCGTAGATCTGGTGAGACAAACTCTGTGCACATGGGAAGAGGGAGACCCCAATACTTACCCAGAACAGTTGCTGTTGTTACTATCCCAGCTCCACCTCCTCAGTATGCTCAACAACCACAACACTTCCCACCACAACAACAATTTCCTCAACATAGATCATTCAACAACAACAATCAACAACAACGCCCGTTTCAACAGCGACCATCTCAGGTCAACCGGGTGATTGACCCCATTCCTATGCCATATGCTACACTGCTGCCACAACTCCTAAAGCTCAATCTTGTTGAGTTGAGGACATTGGCTCCGCCTGATCCTCAAAACCTTCCTAGAAACTATGATACCAACGCTAGGTGTGCTTTTCATTCCAACGCGCCTGGCCACTCTACGGAAAAATGCAGAGCCCTACATATGAAGGTTCAGGATCTGGTAGATTCAAAAGCCCTAAACTTTGCACCTCCTCCAAATGTGATAAAGAATCCTATGCCAAGCCATAGTGGGTCAAGGATTAATGTTGTAGAGGAGGGATCACCCCTGAGTTTGATAGAAGACATTGCATGTATTCAGACACCTCAGGCAAAGGTTAAACCCAGCTTTTAAAGTTCCAAGTGTTTCCAGGTTGTGAGGCCTGTTGCGAATCATGCAAACTTTCTGAGAATGGGTGTGCCAACTTGAGGAAAGGCATCAATGATTTGATTAAGGAAGGCATTCTGCAAATTACAATCACGGCTTCTACAACACCAACAACTCTTTTGACAACAACATGTGAATCTTCTACAAATACAACAACCATCTTTCCAAGTGTTTCTTCTACAACTGCAACAACCATTGTTCCAACTGATTCAGCTATAACTCCAGCAATCATACCATCTGTCACTTCAACACACATTAATTCATTTGCACCAGCTACTACAACTTCAACAACCAATAATGATGTTTCCACTGTCACAATCTATTATGACCTGACAACGGTCCCGAGTTCCAACAACTTTCAACCTCAACAACAGTTTCAACAAAGCTTCAATTCACCTTCACCTACATCCACCAGGGGTCTTGTAACAATCTTTTATGATCCACAGACTATTACAGTCCCAACAACATCTGCAGTAAGCCCAGTCACCATCACAGTGCCCGGGCCAATCCAATATGACAAAGACAGTGTTATACCATGGCATTATGGTGCTGATCTATACTGCAACGGAGAGAAGATCCTTCTTGATTCTCTAGTTCTCACTCCCCAAGTGGACAATGTTGGGGGAGGCGGAGGCTTCACCCGAAGCGGATGTCTCTTTGCATCACAAGTCCCTAGAACCAACACTGAGGCAGAGGATGCTTCCAGAGCCAAAGGGAAGAGTGTGATACCAGAAGAATCTGCACCAAAAGAAACTCATAAGTCATCATTCGATCAAGATGTGGATGAGTTTATGAGAATCATCAAAAGAAGTGACTATAAAGTTGTGGACCAGCTCCACCAGACTCCTTCAAAGATCTCAATCCTATCACTACTGTTGTGTTCCGAAGCCCATCGGGATGCACTTCTCAAAGTTTTGCATGCTACCTACGTGCCAGAAGAGATCACTGTAAATCAGCTGGAAACAGTAGTATCAAATGTCAATACTAGCCACGGGCTAGGTTTCACTGATGCGGATTTGACAACAGAGGGACGTCTCCACAATAAAGCTTTGCATATAACCCTGGAGTGCAAAGGAGATGTCTTATCTCATGTGCTTGTAGACACTGGGTCCTCACTCAATTTCTTACCCAAGAAAGCCCTTGTCAAGATGGAATATGACGGGATAGCTCTCCGGCCAAGTAATCTTGTGGTTCGGGCTTTTGATGGCTCCAAAAGATCAGTTCTTGGAGAGGTGGAGTTGCTAGTGATAATCGGTCCACAAGTCTTCAAGACCATTTTCTATGTGATGGACATACAGCCGGCATATAGTTGTTTGCTGGGTCGACCCTGGATTCACACCGCAGGTGCAGTAATGTCGACCCTTCACCAGAAACTAAAGTATGAATGGGAAGGACAGATTATCACCATCTGTAGTGAGGAAGACATATTTGTTAGCCAGCTGGCTACTTACAAGTATATTGAGATGGATGGTGAAATCCATGAGACAATGAGCCAAGGGTTTGAGGCCCTGAATGTTAATGAGGCTACTGGAGTATTGGCTGCATCCCAGGAAGACAGGATGGGTACTTCAATCATCTCTTATCAGCAAGCCCGAAAGGTTGTTGAAGAAGGTATTGCTCAAGGCTGGGGCAAGCTGCTGCCAGTGGAAAAGAAGGAAGATAGATTCGGTTTGGGTTAGAGACCATTCTGACAAGATCAGTCAGAGGCTGCCAAGGAGCCCAAATTTGTCAGTGGGGGGATGCTCACCCCAGATGTTGTTAACAATCTGGAAGACGAGGAGGAAAACGACCGCAACCTGGAGAACTGGATACGTCCAAGGATCCCGGGGAACCAATTCCTTAACTGGTCTTCCCAGGAAATTATAAGGGTTATTCCTGCAGAGTAATTATTATTTCATGTCCTTTTAGCATGCATCAAGTCCTACATCTTGCCCAAGATGTCAGGACTCATGGTAATTTTGTGCAAATGATTAATCAAGTAATATCGGACATCTTTTGCAAACGAGTCTCTTTTTCGCTCACTGTCTTTTCATTTTTCACTTTTGTACAAAACAATAAAATGGAAATGTTTTCAAAATAAGTAACTTCATTTTCACATTTTCTAAACAAGATTAAAACTGATCACTAAAACGAAAAAATCTCAACCCTTGCAGAGATTATCCTCCAGATTGCACCGACAACAACACTGTTATGACCTTGTACGACTTCGACAATCCGATTAATCAAGCTAATGAAGGGGTTGAATAAGACTATGAGTTACCTGAAGAGTTAGCCAGGTTGTTGAGGCAAGAAGAGAAAGTGATTACTCCTCATCAGGAGGAGATTGAAACAGTTAATCTGGGTACCGAAGAAGATTTGAAAGAAGTGAAGATCGGGGTCAGTCTGCAGGATTCAGTGAAAGAACAGCTTATTGACATGCTTCGAGAATACGTCGACGTCTTTGCTTGGTCCTATCAAGACATGCCAGGTCTCGATATTGACATTGTTATGCACAAGCTGCCTTTGAAAGAAGATTGTCCTCCAGTGAAGCAGAAGTTACGCCGTACTCATCCGGATATGGCAATGAAGATTAAAGAAGAGGTACAAAAACAGTGGGACGCCGGTTTCCTTGTTGTAACCAGTTACCCACCGTGGGTTGCTAATATTGTACCAGTGCCTAAGAAGGATGGAAAAGTACGGATGTGTGTGGATTACCGGGACCTAAACAGAGCTAGCCCGAAGGATGACTTCCCTTTACCTCACATTGATGTATTGGTCGACAACACAACTCAGTTCTCGGTATTTTCCTTCATGGATGGATTTTCCGGGTATAATCAGATAAGGATGTCACCCGAAGACATGGCGAAGACTACCTTCATTACACCTTGGGGCACATTCTGTTATAAGGTAATTCCTTTTGGACTGAAGAATGTTGGTGCGACTTATCAACGGGCTATGGTAACCTTATTCCACGACATGATCCACAAAGAAATTGAATGCTACGTGGATGACATGATTGCCAAGTCCCTCACTGAAGAAGACCATCTGGTAAATCTGATGAAGTTGTTCAAGCGTCTGAGAAAGTATTGTCGTGCCCCGAAAAATACGACCTCACGCGATCCGAAAGGACGGGAGCCGCGCGCCGGACAGACTGAAGAGTCGCCACCTAATTCTATTTATTCCCGAAGAGGGAAAGGGGAGATATAGATACAACCCGGGAAGAAAAGGATGAGGACAAAGATCAACGGAACCATTTCCTGGGTTCGGGAGTTGGTTATGCAGGGGGGAGGTATTAGCACCCCCTACATCCATCGTACTCGATAGGAACCATCTAAGTTATCACGCGCGAAAGGATGTCTATGCTTAAACGAATTACTTGCTAGAGGGAAATGAGTTGAAATTATAAGTTAGATTGATCATAGGTGCTCGACAAAGATTGAGATCCTTGTGCCTACGTACTCCCGTGTGCAATGGGAAAGTCAGAGCCTCGTAGTTCGGCCTACTAAGGGTGATGGTTGTTGATTTTATTACCTTTCTTCGATGAAAGGGTTTAGGATTTGAATGTACTAAAGACTATGGATAGTTTATCTCGTCCAACAAGACGAGCGTCTTGCGTCGAAATAATCGGAGCGAGTAATGAGAGCTTGTTATCCTCCTTTCTACCGATTAAGGCTTGTGGCGTACAAATCTTCTCGTTTTATTAGAATCTTTTATTTCCTAAGACCGCTTGACGTTGGATCAAGGGTTTGGATCTAATCGAAACATTTTTGGTTTTTTGAGGTTATAGGGTAAATGCAAGTGGAGGTTTATTTTGTGGTTTGTTAGCGAGACACAAAGCGCTCGGCTCGCAAGGTAAGGTGGATCCTAATAAACGAAACAATAACTGGCAAATAAAGTGCAAGTGTGCGAGTGAAATCGCTTGGCGTTGGACCAAGGATTCAGAATTAAATAAAATACGGAAAATAAAATGCGTACAAAGTAATGGGAGAGAGATACAAAATAAATACAGGGGATTGCGAGAAATAAAGGGGTCTCGTTGTAATTAGCCCAAGAGAAAGCGTGTGCAGTGTTGTTGAACTATTCGAAGGTGTTCGGCCTTTTTAATCGGAAACAACTATTCGAAGGCGTTGGACCTTTTTGGGACGCGTCAAAATTTGGTTCATTTACTTCCTTAGAATCGATTCAAGGTTAGAATCATTCTATGAGGAGTTGAACATTATTTTGAGATGCGGAAATAAATAATTTAATTGAATTGAATTGCAAATATTAACATAGAAGAATAAATATAAATAATAAATAAATTGGGAATAATGAATAAAATAAATTACATTACAAGTTTTTGTTCAAAATAAAAATAATAGGATAAAATAAAATAATAAAAAAAGAGGGCCTCATATTGACCGAGTATCACCGATGAAATCGGGCGAACATCGACCTTTTGTTATGTTATTGGCCCGAATAAAGAAAATAAGATTAATTGATCCACTAAAATTTTTAGGATAATTTTTCTAAATTATTAAGCAGAACAAAATAATAAATAAATAAACCATAATGATAAAAATAAAAAAATAAAAAAAATAAAAAATAAAAAGAAATTAAAGGAAACAAGGGGTGCATCGAGATCCATCGAGAATCGAGTCGAATTGAAAAAAGTTAACATCTACTAATATATTTTTTGAGTTTTTTTTTATATCTAAAGTGATACACTAAACTAGTATAAAACTCTAATAAACTAATCGAATATAAAATAAATCAATTAAAATATTTTTGTTTTTTTTTAATATATATATATATTAAACTAATATGTTATCCCATTTATAAAGAAAGAAAGAAAGAAAAAAGACTAAACCAAATCTAACTAATTTATGCTAATCACACTCTCTTAGATCTACATTAAAGTGCTAATTAAAAAATTATATTAAGATTAAAAAACAAATGAGAGGTGTAAACAGCCAAGCCCCTTAACAAGCAGCAGAAATAAAATAATAATAAAATAAAGTGAGAAAATAAATTTAGAAAGAACTTTAAGACTTGCCAAGATTTGATATCAGCAAATAAAGAAAAATAAAAACCTAAAAAGGTAAATGTGAAAAACAGACGGAGTACTCCTCTTCTTCAAACATTGTTGTCGCAAAAAAGAAAAAGGAAAAAAGAAACGTTCACTTGGAAGAAAAAGAACAGTGCTTCTCACCCACTCTCCGGCAAATCGCGGCTCGGCGTTTTCGATTTCCGCCCTCTCCGTTCTCGTTCGCTTGCGGCGGCACTAGTTTGGTGGTCTCAAGGGTTAGATTTGGACGATGATTTACGCGGCGTCTGGGTGGTTTTCGTCGGTGTATCAGCTTTAGCAGCGAAGAATGAAGGTCCGATTCGGTTTTAACGGTGGTGTTTTTGCGGGTTTCTCTCTGTTTCTATTTCCTTGTTTTGGTTTAAGTGGTAGCTTGGGCCTCGCGGATTCCCGGATTTGTATTCACGGTCAGTTTGTGGATCGGTTTTGTGTTCGGGTTTGAGTTGAGGCGTTTGGGGATGGCTTCACTCGGTTTGTGGTTTCGTGGTGGTGTTGTTTAGGTGGCGGTGAGTTCAAACTTGTATGTTTTGTTTGCGTCTCTCTTTTTTTTCTCTCTCTTTCTTTGGTTTTGGAGGTTATGTTGTTTTGAAGGTGCAGGTTGTTGAAAAGGTTTGTGAGGTTATGGCTTGGATGGTATTGGTGCTTTGGTGGTTGTCTCACAGTTTTGGTTATGCGATGGTGAAAGGGATTTGAATGGTTCGCGATTCGTGAAGTGATTGGCGGAGTTTTCAGCTTGTTTTGAAGGTCTGTGGCGGTGTTTAGGTTGGTTTATGAAAGGTTTAATGAAAAAAGTTTGAATATGGTTTTGGAAGCTTTTGCAGAAAATTTGATGTAAGAAATTATGGATTGTTGAAGCTTGGTGTATGGTTTTTTCAGAAATTCTATAGGCTGTCCAAGCTTGGAATCAATGTGAATGAATGGTTTATTATATAGAGGGATTGTTTGAGGGCATATTGGGAAAAAGAATGCAGGAAATTGGGATAAGAATAAGTTGGTTTTGTGAGCTGTATTGGGGATAAAAAATCAGTTGGAAAAAAGTTGTTGTGAGTGCTGAGGTGAGTGGAAAGTTTGCTGATGAAAAGAAAAAAAGTGATTTGTGTTGTTGTTGTACGATATTGAGTGGAGATGGTAGTGGTAAAAGAAAGAAAAAAGGAACATGAGGTGTATAGTCACAATATTTTGGTTAAAAGAAAAAATGATGGTTTGTGCTAAAATTTTGCTAATGAAATAAAAAGTTACATATAATAATAATAATAGGAATGATAATGATAATAATAATAATAATAATAATAATAATAATAATAACAATAATAAAAGATAAATAATAACAATTATAAAATGATGATAATAATAATAATAGTATAAATAAAAATAGTAATACATGAATAAAATGATATTACAAAGAATAGCAATAATAAGAAAAAATAAAGACAATAAAACAAATAATAATAATAGTGAATAATGAGATGGAAATTTTTTTAGTTTTGATTGGAATAATAAAAAAAAAAATGTGATGATAATAAAAATCTGGATTTGGAAAAAAAAAAAGGAAATGGTTTAATGCGATAATCCAAATGGAAGAGTGATTTTTTTAGAAGTAATAATGGGCCTAAAAATGAAATTGAATAAAAGAAAATACACTTTTTAAATTTTGGAAATAACAAGGATAAAAAAAGAAGTGACATATTTTTGAATTTTTTGAATATCAGACAGACGAATAAAATGGTATGTATTTTTTTGGATTTTTGAAATAAAGGTTAACCAGTGAAATAAAGTAGCACGGGTAGGACAAATTTGGGGTATGACAGATGCCCCTATCGAATTGACTTAGACCGAGTAAGATGAATTGGCTAGCGTTCAATCTTTCAAGGTATAAGATAATTAGATATTAACAGACTCCAAATTTGTCCGACAAAGAAAGAGATTGTGAAAATAGCAAATGACTAAAATTGGAAATAATGGGTGACACGGCAAGAAACAAATTGATAAAATAAATCACTTATCACCAGAGGATGATAAGGCGAATGACTGAAGATAAAATCACTTATCACCAGAGAATGATAAGGTAAAAGACAGAAAAATAAAGAACCACTATCAACAGAGGATGATAGGCGAAAGACAGAAAAATAAAGAATCACTATCAACAGAGGATGATAGGCGAAAGACAGAAAAATAAAGAATCACTATCAATAGAGGATGATAGGCGAAAGACTGAAAATAAAATCATTTATCAATAGAGGATGATATGGCAAATAACTGGAAATAAAATCATTTATCCCCAAAGGATGATTAGGCGAAAGACAGAAAAATAAAGAATCACTATCAACAGAGGATGATAGGCGGATAACTGAAAAATAAAGAATCACTATCAACAGAGGATGATAGGCGAAAGACAGAAAAATAAAGAATCACTATCAACAGAAGATGATAGCCGAAAGACGGAAAAATAAAGAATCACTATCAACAGAGGATGATAGGCGAATAACTGAAAAATAAAGAATCACTATCAACGGAGGATGATAGGCGAAAGACAGAAAAATAAAGAATCACTATCAACAGAAGATGATAGGCGAAAGACAGAAAAATAAAATCACTTATCACCAAAGGATGATAAGGCAAATGAAATTTAAGTACGGCCATTGAATCCGCCAAGAGGATGCCTGGAATCTTCGATTGATATGATCTGGTCTTCCGCTGGGGAAAGGACTGGAAACTTGTGTTGATCCTGGATCCTGAATTATGCAACTATGCTGGATTTTTTTTAGAAATGGTATTCCATATGATGGAGATACGATGCAAGTGCTTATGCATTGGGATGTAAACTAATAATGTTGGGGATATTAAAATCTGGTTTATTTAAGTATGCAAATGATGCATATGTTGTAAATGATTGATGTAAATGATGTGTATGATGTTGATGATTCATAATGATGCATATGAGCGATTGAAAGGTACCAGCTTGGTGGACTTTTGGTCTGGTAGTTGCCAATAATGATTGGACTTTGGGTGGGTGGAGGGCTTGATTCCCCGACACTCGATCTTTGACGATATATGATCAGAAGATGGATCTGAAAGCTCCAAGCTTGGTTATCTGCTGATGAGCGGAGCGACTTAATTGACACATGAAGACTGATTTTGCTTCGAATGGTTGCCAACGTCTAGAAAAATCTGCTTGTTTAGCTGGGGAGAAGAGATGAGAAGATTTTCTCCTTGTTTGCTTGCCCCTGTCTGTAGGGTATTTGAAATAAATCTGGTGGGGAAGCTTTGACAATGGCCATGGCATGATCTGCCCCAGCGCCTGGATTTGGTAGGTGTCTGCCCCTGATTGAGCAGTTGGAAGATAGATTGCCCCTGATTGGGTCACTGGAGATGATTTTGCCCCTGATTGGACTGTTGAAGTAGTCTTGATTCATGTTGGCACCAATGAAGTTCAAATTTCTCTTTTGATTGCCCCTTGTTGGGATTGGACTGATGTCAAGCACTGAATTGCAATTAAATTATTCATACACAACTGGTAGTGTTAATGTAAAGTTCATATAAGTTTTGAAAAAGTCAATTTATTTGAATGCTTATGATAGTGTGACGGATGGACCGTTAGTCCAGAAGAGGTGCCGATTTTGAAAGTGCGTGAAAGATGCAGCAAGAATAATGTGCAATCGATATTGAAGATTTAACAAATATATGGGAGTCAATTTATGCAACCTTGTTGGTAGCATGCTTTCAGAATAAACCCTGCCTCAATTAGGACTTTCGAGGGTTGTAACGTGGTCTGGTTAATGGTTTGAGAAACAAAGGTATAAGGCTCAAATAATTTGTACCCATCCCTTCTTCGTGATATTCTCCAGTCCTACGTTCAGTTAACTTCTACACATGCATTTGTATCGACTTTGCAAGAGTGATGAAACTTCAAAGTTTGCTTGAAGTGGCTGTCATCTTATTTTGCTTTGATGTTGGTGCCCCTTTGATTTTGATTTGGTGGTCACCTGATCTTTTTGTTAAGGATTTGGGTTCCTCTTTTGATTCTTCTTTTTTGTCGACTAAGTCTCCCTTTGGGTGCTCAACTTAGTGTTTTTTTTGTATTTTTTCTTTTGTATTTTGTTGAATGTTGTGACTGCCAAATCATTTGTTGATGGACCTCTGACGGGATGTCTCATCTTGCGATTTGAAAGTGTAGTCAGGTTAACTGAACAACTACCCTGGCCCGGGTTAAGTGTAAGGGTTATATCCGAAAGAAACTCCTACTTCTAGGCTCGAAGTGGTTGACTAGGGATTAACTCCTTGTATCTCCAGTGTTTGGGAATTTGAAAGAAATGCCTGTACATCATTGACAAGGTTTTATCCGAAAGTATACCGCAACAGTTATGGGTATTTCGTTTTCATCATCCTCCCTCAAATATTTGCTAAAGTGAAGTGAGAGAATATTTTTCGTGATTTTTGCGATAAATGATAAATAATGAGCGAATGCGAATAGATTGATTCAAACCATGCATAAACATAACATTTAACAAAACCAAGTACAGATAACAATGTTCAGAGCAAATAGTACTTAAACAAACATTACAAAATAACAGGAATGCGGAAATGATAAATGGCGATGGCTGCCTTGATTTGAGGAATTGAACTTCTCTTGATTGAATGCTTCAAAGTTGGAGACTACTCAGCCTGGTCTTCAACAACCCCTTCAAATGTCTTCACTTGTTGGCACCGTGCGGCGGCATTGGATCGTTCTGGACATTTGCATTTCTCGGAGTGAGAGTGAGATCCTTATAGTTGATCATATCCTGAACCATGTGTTTGAAGGCATGACAATTCTCGATGGTGTGACCTGGAGCGCCTTTATGATACTCACAGCGAGCATTGGCATCATAGTTCTGGGCATTGCCAGTCTGAGGTGGCATATCTCTCAAAGTAAGAGTCCTTTTTGCCATCAGCTGATTAAAGATTTCAGTGTATGACATAGGCAGGGGATCGATGTGCCTATCATATCCTCTTTATTGATATGGTGGACGTTGCTGAGGAGCGCATTGTTGTTGTTGACCAGGCCGTTGTGGATAAGCCGGTTGCTGGTACGGATTGGGTGCATACTGCGCAGCTTCAACCATAGGACGTGGACGTGGTTGATGAGCCATCTGAGGCGGAAATAGAGCTTGAAAGGCCTGCTGATAAGGCATTGGAGGAATTGGCTGATATGGCATAGGAGCATATTGCGCAGCAGCAACATAGGGATACTGGTAGTAGGGAACTGGCGCAGGTGCACTCTGTTGAAAATTCCCATTTGCAGCAGAAACGGCATTTGTTTCGCCCTTTTTGTACCCGTTGAAAGGTTTTTTTTGTTTCAAATTGGCTGCTAGAACCTCCTTGAATCTTTCCATTTTTCAAACCTTCCTCAATTCTTTCTCCGACCATCACCATGTTTGAGAAACCAGAAGATATAGTGCTGATCAGCTTCTCGTAGTATTTCCCTTGCAGGGTACCCATGAAGATATCGATCAGTTCACGGTCTACCAATGGCGGATGCACTCTGGCAGCTAATTCCCTCCAGCGTTGGGCGTACTCCTTAAAGGATTCACTTTCCTTTTGAGACATACTCAGAAGTTGAGTACGGTTAGGAGCAAGATCAGTGTTGTACTTGTATTGCTTTTTGAATGCATCAGATAGATCAAGCCAAGTACGAACATTGTTACGTTCGAGCTGCATGTACCATTCTAGAGATGCTCCAGACAGGCTGTCTTGGAAGCAATGGATCATAAGCTTATCATCTTTGGCATGAGCGGCCATTTTTCTGCAGTACATCCTCAAATGAAGTTCAGGACAGCTGAGGCCTTTGTATTTTTCGAACTCTGGCAGTTTGAATTTAGCAGGGATCACAACATCTGGAACTAAGCACATGTCTGAGGCACTCAGAGAAGTTGAGTTGTGTCCTTCCATGATTCGGAGTTTTTCAGCTAGCTCATGACACATCTTCATAGCTTCAGACTCTTGAACAGCATGAGGATTGGTGATTGGAACAGCAATATGCATCTCATACTCAACTTGATGATTCTCTTCAGTTTGAGGAAACTGGACTTGAGTTGGAATAGGTTGAGCTTGAGGAATAGCACCAACAGTGACACCAGAAGCAGGTATTGGTTGGGAAGTAACCTCTTTAACAGCAGGAGTGAAGCCTGGAGGCAAACTGTAGACCAAAGGATTTGGAACTGGAACTGAAGGCATTGCGCGTGATGTAGATCCTTACACTTGAGCATTGTTCATTGCTGCAGCAGCTTCGCGACGTTCTTCCATTTTTGCCAAAGCTTGCAAAGTTTCATAAATTTGGTCATTCTTGCTCTTGACCGAGTCAATATCCTCCCTCATGGCAGCTTGCTCTTCTTGAATTACGTCCATCAGTCTTCTAGTGTTGGCTCTAGTTAGATACGGTCGTCTAGAACGATACGGGCGTCGGGCAACCAGCTTGATTTACTGAAGATGGAGGAACATGAAATAAGTTCTTGGTTCTGGAATGAAATGCAATATGAATAATTAATGCAGATGAAATGACATGCAATGTCAGAATCCAGGATCACAAGATCAGGGTCTCATAAGCCCAACGTACAGATTGATGATACTCTGATCAGGAACTCACTGGGTAGACTCTAAAGTCTTAGGGATCCCAAAGTTATCAATTTATATGGCTGCTCATCACACACGCCATAAGCATGACGGTTGATTGACTCCGCCATATGAATCTATTTTGGGTGAGATCTTCATATCGACAACCCACCAGATCAAATTTTCTCGGGAGCCTATACTACGTGATCATCGACACGAGGTTTAAACAAAGCCTCAGAGTTATGGACTTTGCTCAAATGTTTGATGCACATGTCAGCTCTTGACAGTCAATCAACTCCATTGAGAATGTCTATTCCAAGTGAGGTTTTCGTATCGAGCCACGCGAGGGCGAACCCTGGTGCCCAATACTACGCAACCATCAACCGATGTTTTAACCAAAAGGTTCTAAAGGTCCTCAGAGTTGATGACCCTAATGCAAACAACTGAGCACACACGCCAAGGACTTGACGGTTGTCAGTATTCTCATTAGAATCTACTCCAGGTGAGGTTTTTGTATCGACAACCCACGAGAGTGGTTCTCTCGGGAGCCCATACTACACAACCTCGCTAACTTATGTTTGTACTCGTAAGCCCGGTTATAGAGCCTTTCCCTCAAGTTTCTTTGCAAAGTATCAATCCAAATTATAGTACCAAGGAGCCACAAGATATATAAAATGGAATGCGATAAAGAAAGAGATAAAAATAAACAAGCAAGGCATAAAAGCAAACATCCAGACAAGCGAAGGAACCTAGACTAGGCTTGACTCGCATAGGGGTGAACCAGTCCCCAGCAGAGTCGCCAGCTGTCGTACCCCGAAAAATACGACTTCGCGCGATCCGAAAGGATAGGAGCCGCGCGCCGGAAAGACTGAAGAGTCCCCACCTAATTCTATTTATTCCCGAAGAGGGAAAGGGAAGATATAGATACAACCCGGGAAGTAAAGGATGAGGACAAAGGTCAACGGAACCATTTCCTGGGTTCGGGAGTCGGTTATGCAGGGGGAAGGTATTAGCACCCCCTACATCCATCGTACTCGATGGGAACCATCTAAGTTATCACGCGCGAAAGGATGTCTATGCTTAAACGAATTACTTGCTAGAGGGAAATGAGTTGAAATTATAAGTTAGATTGATCCTAGGTGCTCGGCAAAGATTGAGATCCTTATGCCCACGTACTCCCGTGTGCAATGGGAAAGTCAGAGCCTCGTATCGGCCTACTAAGGGTGATGGTTGTTGATTTTATTACCTTTATTCGATGAAAGGGTTTAGGAGTTGAATGTACTAAAGACTATGGATAGTTTATCTCGTCCAACAAGACGAGCGTCTTGCGTCGAAATAATCGGAGCGAGTAACGAGAGCTCGTTATCCTCCTTTCTAACGCTTAAGGCTTGTGGCGTACAAATATTCTCGTTTTATTAGAATGTTTTATTTCCTAAGACCGCTTGACGTTGGATCAAGGGTTTGGATCTAATCGAAACATTTTTGGTTTTTTGAGGTTATAGGGTTGTCATACCCCAAATTTGTCCTACCCACTCCATTTTATTCTACTATCTAACCATTGTCTCGAAAAACCCAAAAAATATGTAGTAATTTATTTTTTCTCCGTATGATATTCGAAAATAAAAATAATGGATTTATTCTTTTTTTAAAAAATTAATTTTTTATTTATTTATTTATATCATAAGTATTTTATTTATTTCATGGTTTAGTCATTATCGAAAAGTTACAAAAATTTATTATTATCTCTTCATTATTTTCTACTTTTATCAAAAAAATATTATTTTCGTTTATTTTTCGTTACTTTATTTTTTAAATTAAAATATTTATTTCCAACAACTTTTTTTATTTATTTCCATTATCATTTTTCTTTATTATTATTATTTTCTATTTATTTATTACTATTTCTCTATTTACAATTATTATAATGTTCTGTTATTTATTTTTATTAGTGTTATTTCTATTCTTTTTTTTTATCAGTATTTTTGTTTATTGTAATTACAATTATGATTAGTTTTTTATTATTGTTGTTAATAATGTTATTTGTACTACTCAATTCCATGGTCCCACCACACTTTTCCAGCAACAAATTCCACTCCCCCTCACTCTCACTGCCAGCCCATTATTAACGGATAACCCCAAATCCAGCACAACGTTGCAAACAAATACAGCCTGTGCAATCATCTTTTTCTCCACTCATAACAAACCTTTTATATACAACTCACATTTTTTTCCTCAAACACTTCACGTCTCAATCCCTTCAGCCACTCCTCACATCAATCCTCCTATATTATCCCTTCTATTCATTCACTTTATGAAAAAAGGAATCCTGCAGAAAAACATTCAAAACAAAATTTCCAGAAATAAAAACCATAAATCTTCCACACAAAAAAGAGAAGAACCTTTTATCGATTCTTCACCTCTAACAACAACACAGACGCAGCAACCTTCATATTTTCCGCCACAACCTTTTCCAATCCTCTGTAAACCATTCTCCTTCAACACTACACTCTCACTGATGTAATCTTCCTTCAACCAACATCAAACTAAATGCCATCCTTTCCGTCATCCATCAAACCTGTAAAATACCAAAATGCAGAAACATAACTTCCTCATTTGATAACCACACTGACCTGCAAACGCATCAATAAATAAAGCCTTTCTGCATAAACCAAATCCGCACCGCGACAAGCTCCACAAACAGCCATCAACCGAAACCTTTGTGAACTTATCACCACACCCAAACGCAGTAGAAACCACCATCACAGCCTCACCGTTCTTTCTCCTTCACTCCCTAAATCCATTCAACAAACTCCTTTCAAACCTGCAAAAGCCATAAAACAGAAAACCAGACTACTCCAAAACTGAGCCGACACCGTTAAAACCTTACCACATCCTCAGCTCTCACAACCAAACTCACTCTTCATCAAACCTGAGAACAGACCTTCCGCGAGAACTTACCACCTCCATCTCAACCACCGCAAACCCCTTTCAAACCATCTCAACACCAGAACAACCGCACCAAAACTAAACTTCAAAACCGCCTCTAACCCGCAACAATCCAAAACAAACCTTCACCGTGAGCACGGACGAGCAAAATCAAAACCCCGCGGACACCACCGTCGCTCACCCTCTTCATCTAAAACAAGCCGCACTCCGTCAAACCACCTTCGGCGAAACCCACCTAAAACCGCTAACCCAGAACGGCGCGAACACCCGCCACTCGCACAAACTCCAAATCTGCAACCAAATCCGGAAATCAACCCGCATATCCGTGACCAGACCACCACCGGCCATCACCGCAAGAGTGAGAGAGACTCGAAGCCGAGTTGAGAGAGAAGGAGAAAACGGAAACAAATTCCGAACTGGATCAAAAGCTGAGAGAAACTGAACGCCGCGAGAAAGCCGCCGCCGATTGACCAAACCGTGAGAAGAGAAAACGAATAGAGATTGGAAGCCCTTAGAAGCCGTGAAGCCGAGCATCGGAAAGAGAGGTTTGAACGGGAGAGAGCGTGAGGTATTTGGGCTGTATCTTTCTTTCATCCCTTTTTACCCTGTTTATTTTGCTTTTTGATTTACATAAAATGATTTGTTCTTCTTTATTTTTTAATTTGAATTTATTTTGTGGATGTGGGTTTCTATGAGATTTTTGGGATATATTGTTACTTACGCCACCTTCAATTCGGTGTACACCTTTTGCTCTTTTTGTTTTTTTTTTAAATTTTAAATTTCATCTTTATATATATATATATATATATATATATATATATATATATATATATATATATATATATATATATATATATATAT
This sequence comes from Lathyrus aphaca, assembly GCA_963966055.1. NCBI lineage: Eukaryota > Viridiplantae > Streptophyta > Magnoliopsida > Fabales > Fabaceae > Lathyrus > Lathyrus aphaca. Next base: position 444,303,267 of record OZ014523.1, read on the forward strand.
ATATATATATATATATATATATATATATATATTATAATTTAATGATGTTAGAATTGTTTTTTTTATCAATAACTTGTTTCTTTTAGTCTAATTTTCTTGGTTAGTAACTTTATTTTATTTTAAAAAAAATGTCTTAAAGTTTATATATATATTTTCTTGATTTTATTTAGGGGCCAATGATATGCTAAACGGCCAATTTATCGCCTGATTCTAATCGGTGATTTTTGGTCAATATGAGGCCCCCTTTGTAATTATTTTTATTATTATTTCGACAAAACAAACATGTAATCTAATTTAGTTCATTTATTTATACTTGATATTATTTAATTCATTTATTATTTATATTCATTATTTTATTTTTTCTAACAATTCAATTTATTTATTTATTCATTTATTTTCGCATTTAAAAATTACGATTCAACTCCTTATAGAATGGTTCCCATTTTGAACCGATTCTAAGGCAGTTCACGAACAAAATTTTGTCGCGTCCCGAAAAGGTCCAACGCCTTCGAATAGTTGCGCTCGAAAAAGGTCCAACGCCTTCAAATAGTTGCGTCCCGAATAAACAGGCCGAACACCTTCGAATGGTTCAAAAACACACTGCACACACGCTTCCTCTTGGGCAAAATACAATGATACCCTTTATTTCTCGCAATCCCCTGTATTTATTTTGTATCCCTCTCCCATTAATTTGTACGCACCTTTATTTCTCGCATTTTAATTTTTGAATCCTTGGTCCAACGCCAAGCGATTGCACTTGCACACTTGCACTTTATTTTCCAGTTATTATTTCGTTATTAGGATCCTCATATCCTTGCGAGCCGAGCGATTCGTGCCTCGCTAACAAAACCACAAAAAATAAACTCCATTTGCATGCACCCTTTAACCTCAAAAAACCAAAACGTTTCGATTAGATCCAAACCCTTGATCCAATGTCAAGCGACTTTAGGAAATAAAAACACTTTAATAATACGAGAAGATCTGTACGCCACGAGCCTTAAGCGGTAGAAAGGGGGATAACGAGCTTTCGTTACTCGCTCCGATTATTTCGACGCAGGACGCTCGTCTTGTTGGGCGAGATAAACTATCCATAGTCTTTAGTACATTCGACTCCTAAACCCTTTCATCGACGAAAGGTAATAAAATCAACATCCATTACCCTTAGTAGGCCGAACTACGAGGCTCTGACTTTCCCATTGCAGACGGGAGTACGTAGGCACGAGGATCTCCATCCTTGCCGAGCACCTAGGTTCAATCTAACTTATAATTCAACTCATTTCCCTCTAGCAAGCAATTCGTTTAAGCATAGACATCCTTTCGCGCGCGATAACTTAGATGGTTCCCATCGAGTACGATGGATGTAGGGGGTGCTAATACCTTCCCCCTGCATAACCGACTCCCGAACCCAGGCAATGGTTCCGTTGACCTTTGTCCTCATCCTTCTCTTCCCGGGTTGTATCTATATCTTCCCTTTCCCTCCTCGGGAATAAATAGAATTAGGTGGCGACTCTTCGGTCCATCCAGCGCGTGACTCCGTTCATTTCGGATCGCGTAAGGTCGTATTTTTCGGGGTACGACAGCTGGCGACTCTGCTGGGGATTAGTTCACCCCTATGAGAGTCAAGCCTAGTCTAGGTTCCCGCGTTTGTTTGGATGTTTTCTTTTATGCTTTACTTGTTTATTTTTATCGCTTTCTTTATCGCATTCCATATTATATATCTTGTGGCTCCTTGGTACTATAATTTGGATCGATACTTTGCAAAAGAACTTGAGGGAAAAGCTCTATACCCGGGCTTGTGAGTACAAACATAAGTTAGTGAGGTTGTGTAGTATGGGCTCCCGAGAGAACCTCTCTCGTGGGTTGTCGATACGAAAACCTCACTCGGAGTAGATTTTAATGGAAATACTGACAACCGTCAAGCTTTTGGCGTGTGTGCTCAGTTGTTTTCATTAAAGTCGTCGACTCTGAGGACCTTTAGAACCTTTTGGTTAAAACATCGGTTGATGGTTGCGTAGTATTGGGCACCAGGGTTCGCCCTCGCGTGGCTCGATACGAAAACCTCACTTGGAATAGACTTACTCAATGGAGTTGATTGACTGTCAAGAATGTATGAATTTGACACGTGCATCAAACAGTTGAGAAAGTTCCATAACTCCAGGACTTTGTTTTAAACCTTGTGTCGGTGATCACGTAGTATGGACTCCCGAGAAAATTTGCTCTCGTGGGTTGTCGATACGAAGATCTCACCCAAAATAGATTCATATGGCGGAGTCAATCAACCGTCATGCTTATGGCGCGTGTGATGAACAGCCATATGAATTGATAACTTTGGGATCCCTAAAACTTTAGAGTCTACCCAGCGAGTTCCTGATCAGAGTATCCTCCATCTGTACCTTGGACTCGTGAGACCTTGATCTTGTGATCCTGGATTCTGACATTGCATATCATTACATTTGCATCATTTATTCATACTGCATTTCATTCCAAAATCCAAGAACTTATTTTCATGTTCCTCCATCTTCAGTAAATCAAGCTGGTTTCCCGACGCCCGTATCGAGCTAGACGACCGTATCTAACTTGAGCCAACACTAGAGGACTGATGGATCAGATTCGACAAGAACAAGCTGCTATGAGGGGAGAGATTGACTCAATCAAGAACAAGATTGATCGTATTCATGAGGCCATGCAAGCCTTGGCCAGGATGGTTGTGTCTCATCAGCCTGTTCCTTCAATGCCCGTTCATCCAGCTATTCAAGCTCTGCTTCCGCCTCCGATGGCTTATCAACCACGTCCACCTCCAATGGGTGCAGCTGCGCAATATGGACCTAGACCATGCCAGCAACCGGCATATCCATATCAGCGACCGGCTTATCCATACCAGCAACCGGCTTATCAACAACAGCCCGGTCAACAACAACAACGCGCTCCTCAACAGCGTCCACCATATCAGCAAAGAAGGCCTGAAAGAACCTTTGATCCCTTGCCTATGACGCATTCTGAAGTCTTTAATCAGATGATGGCAAAAGGAACTCTTGTGTTAAAGGACATGCCACCTCAAACTGGTAACGCTCAAGATTATGATGCCAATGCTCGCTGTGAGTATCACAAAGGTGCTCCAGGTCACACGATCGAAAATTGCAAATCATTCAAGCACAAAATTCAGGACCTAATCAACTCTAAGGATCTCACCTTTACTCAGAAGGGTCTGAATATCCAGAGCAATATAGTGTCGCCACAAGTGGCCCCTCAACAAATGCATTTGAAGAAGTTGCCGAAGACCAAAGCTGAGTAGTCTCCAACTTTGAAGTATTTAATCAAGAGAAGTTCATTCCTCAAATCAAGGCATCCATAGCCATTTATAATTTTCGCATTCCTGTTGTTTTGTATTGTTTGTTTAAGTACTATTTGCTCTGAACATTGTTATCGTTTGTACTTGGTTATGTTAATGTTATGTTTATGCATGTTTTGAATTAATCTATTCGCATTCGCTCATTATTTATCATTTATCACAAAAATCACAAAAATATTCCCTCACTTCACTTTAGCAAATATTTGAGGGAGGATGATGAAAACGAAATACCCATAACTGTTGCGGTATGCTTTCGGATAAAACCTCGTCAATGATGTACAGGCATTCTTTCAAATCCCCAAACACAGGAGATATAAGGAGTTAATCCCTAGTCAACCACTTCGAGCCTAGAAGTAGGAGTTTCTTTCGGATACAACCCTTACATTTAACCCGGGGCAGGGTAGTTATTCAGTTAACCTGACTACACCTTCAAATTGCAAGATGAGACATCCCGTCGGAGGACCAATCAACAAATGACTTGGCAGTCACAACAATTCAACAAAATACGAAAAAGAAAAAAAACCCGCTAAGTTGAGAACTCGAAGGGAGACTTAGTCTGGAAAAAAAGAAATCAAAAGAGGAACTCAAATCCTCAACAAAAGCAAAACAAATATCAGTGACCACCAAAACAAAATCAAAGGGGCACCAACATCAAAGCAAAAAAGATGACTGCCATTCTCAAGCGAATCTTAAAGCTTAATCTTCACTCTGGCAAAGTCAAAACAAATGCATGTGTAAAGTTAACTGAACATAGGACAGGAGAACAATACGAAGAAGGGACGGGTACAAATCAAACTTTGAGCCTAATATCCTTTGTTTCTCAAAACCATTTAACCAGACCACATTACAACCCTCAAAAGACCTAATTGAGGCGCGGTTTATTCTGAAAGCATGCTACCAACAAGGTTGCATAAATTGACTCCCATATATTTGCTAATCTTCAAACTCGATTGCACATTATTCTTGTTGCATCTTTCACGCACTTTCTAAATCAGTACCTCGTTTGGATTAACGGTCCATTCGTCACACTATCACAATCATTCAAATAAATTGAATTTTTCAAAACTTACATGAACTTTACATTAACACTACCATTTGTGTATGAATAATTTAATTGCAATTTAGTGCTTGACATCAGTACAATCCCAACAAGGGGCAGTCAAAAGAGAAGCTTGAACTTCATTGCCAATATGAATCAAGACTACTTCAACAGCCCAATCAGGGGCAACTTATTTCAAAATTAGCCCAATCAGGGGCAAGTTACCTTCAAAGGCTCAATCAGGGGCAGACGCCTATCAAATCCAGATACTGGGGCAAATCATGTCCTGGTCAATCTCAAAGCTTCCCCACCGGATTTATTTCAAATACCCTACAGGCAGGGGCAAGCGAACAAGGAGCAAATCTTCCTATCTCTTCTCCCCAGCTGGACAAGTAATGCTTGCCAGACGTTGGCAACCATTCAAAGCAAAATCAGTCTTCTCGTGCCAATTAAGTCGCTTCGCTCATCAGCAGATAATCCAAAACTTGGAGCATTCAGATTCATCTTCTGATCATACATCGTCGAAGATCGAGTGTCGGGAAATCAGTCCCTCCACCCACCCAAAGTCCAATCATTATTGGCAACTACCAGACCAAAAGTCCACCAAGCTGGCACCTTTTAATCACTCATATGCATCATTATGCATCATTAAAATCATAAGCATCATTTACATCAATCATTTGCAGCATGTGCATCATATGCATACCTTAAATAAATCAGCTTTCCATATCCCCAACATTATCGAATTTACATCTCAGTGCATAAACATTTGCATCGTATCTCCATCCCTATGGAATACCATTTCAAAGCAATCAAGCATAATCGCATAATCCAGGATCCATACAAGTTTCCAGTCCTTTCCCCAGTGGAGGATCACATCAATCAGATTCCTGGCATCCTCTTGGCGGATTCAATAGTCGTGTTTAAATTTCAGTCCATTTGCCTTATCATCCTCTGGTGATAAGAGATTTTATTTTCAGTTATTGCCTTATCATCCTCTGGTGATAAGAGATTTTATTTTCAGTTATTGCCTTATCATCCTCTGTTGATAAGTGAGTTTATTTTTCAGTTATTGCCTTATCATCCTCTGTTGATAAGTGAGTTTATTTTTCTGTTTATTGCCTTATCATCCTCTGGTGATAAGTGAGTTTATTTTTCTGTTTGTTGCCTTATCATCCTCTGTTGATAAGTGAGTTTATTTTTCTGTTTGTTGCCTTATCTTCCTCTGTTGATAAGTGAGTTTATTTTTCAGTTTATTGCCTTATCATCCTCTGTTGATAAGTGAGTTTGTTTTCAGTTTATTGCCTTATCATCCTCTGTTGATAAGTGAGTTTATTTTTCTGTTTATTGCCTTATCATCCTCTGGTGATAAGTGATTTATTTTGTTAATTTGTTTTGCTGTGTTACCCCTTATTTCCAATTTTAATCATCTGCTATTTTCACAATTTCTTTCTTTGTCGGACAAATTTGGAGTCTGTTTATATCTAATTATCTTATACCTTGAAAGTTTGAACGTGAGTCAGTTCATCTTATTCGGTCTAAGCCAATTCGATAGGGGCATCTGTCATACCCCAAATTTGTCCTACCCACTCCATTTTATTCTACTATCTAACCATTGTCTCGAAAAACCCAAAAAATATGTAGTAATTTATTTTTTCTCCGTATGATATTCGAAAATAAAAATAATGGATTTATTCTTTTTTTAAAAAATTAATTTTTTATTTATTTATTTATATCATAAGTATTTTATTTATTTCATGGTTTAGTCATTATCGAAAAGTTACAAAAATTTATTATTATCTCTTCATTATTTTCTACTTTTATCAAAAAAATATTATTTTCGTTTATTTTTCGTTACTTTATTTTTTAAATTAAAATATTTATTTCCAACAACTTTTTTTATTTATTTCCATTATCATTTTTCTTTATTATTATTATTTTCTATTTATTTATTACTATTTCTCTATTTACAATTATTATAATGTTCTGTTATTTATTTTTATTAGTGTTATTTCTATTCTTTTTTTTTATCAGTATTTTTGTTTATTGTAATTACAATTATGATTAGTTTTTTATTATTGTTGTTAATAATGTTATTTGTATTACTCAATTCCATGGTCCCACCACACTTTTCCAGCAACAAATTCCACTCCCCCTCACTCTCACTGCCAGTCCATTATTAACGGATAACCCCAAATCCCGCACAACGTTGCAAACAAATACAGCCTGTGCAATCATCTTTTTCTCCACTCATAACAAACCTTTTATATACAGCTCACATTTTTTTTCCTCAAACACTTCACGTCTCAATCCCTTCAGCCACTCCTCACATCAATCCTCCTATATGATCCCTTCTATTCATTCACTTTATGAAAAAAGGAATCCTGCAGAAAAACATTCAAAACAAAATTTCCAGAAATAAAAACCATAAATCTTCCACACAAAAAAGAGAAGAACCTTTTATCGATTCTTCACCTCTAACAACAACACAGACGCAGCAACCTTCATATTTTCCGCCACAACCTTTTCCAATCCTCTGTAAACCATTCTCCTTCAACACTACACTCTCACTGATGTAATCTTCCTTCAACCAACATCAAACTAAATGCCATCCTTTCCGTCATCCATCAAACCTGTAAAATACCAAAATGCAGAAACATAACTTCCTCATTTGATAACCACACTGACCTGCAAACGCATCAATAAATAAAGCCTTTCTGCATAAACCAAATCCGCGCCGCGACAAGCTCCACAAACAGCCATCAACCGAAACCTTTGTGAACTTATCACCACACCCAAACGCAGTAGAAACCACCATCACAGCCTCACCGTTCTTTCTCCTTCACTCCCTAAATCCATTCAACAAACTCCTTTCAAACCTGCAAAAGCCATAAAACAGAAAACCAGACTACTCCAAAACTGAGCCGACACCGTTAAAACCTTACCACATCCTCAGCTCTCACAACCAAACTCACTCTTCATCAAACCTGAGAACAGACCTTCCGCGAGAACTTACCACCTCCATCTCAACCACCGCAAACCCCTTTCAAACCATCTCAACACCAGAACAACCGCACCAAAACTAAACTTCAAAACCGCCTCTAACCCGCAACAATCCAAAACAAACCTTCACCGTGAGCACGGACGAGCAAAATCAAAACCCCGCGGACACCACCGTCGCTCACCCTCTTCATCTAAAACAAGCCGCACTCCGTCAAACCACCTTCGGCGAAACCCACCTAAAACCGCTAACCCAGAACGGCGCGAACACCCGCCACTCGCACAAACTCCAAATCTGCAACCAAATCCGGAAATCAACCCGCATATCCGTGACCAGACCACCACCGGCCATCACCGCAAGAGTGAGAGAGACTCGAAGCCGAGTTGAGAGAGAAGGAGAAAACGGAAACAAATTCCGAACTGGATCAAAAGCTGAGAGAAACTGAACGCCGCGAGAAAGCCGCCGCCGATTGACCAAACCGTGAGAAGAGAAAACGAATAGAGATTGGAAGCCCTTAGAAGCCGTGAAGCCGAGCATCGGAAAGAGAGGTTTGAACGGGAGAGAGCGTGAGGTATTTGGGCTGTATCTTTCTTTCATCCCTTTTTACCCTGTTTATTTTGCTTTTTGATTTACATAAAATGATTTGTTCTTCTTTATTTTTTAATTTGAATTTATTTTGTGGATGTGGGTTTCTATGAGATTTTTGGGATATATTGTTACTTACGCCACCTTCAATTCGGTGTACACCTTTTGCTCTTTTTGTTTTTTTTTAAATTTTAAATTTCATCTTTATATATATATATATATATATATATATATATATATATATATATATATATATATATATATATATATATATATATATATATATTATAATTTAATGATGTTAGAATTGTTTTTTTTATCAATAACTTGTTTCTTTTAGTCTAATTTTCTTGGTTAGTAACTTTATTTTATTTTTAAAAAATTGTCTTAAAGTTTATATATATATTTTCTTGATTTTATTTAGGGGCCAATGATATGCTAAACGGCCAATTTATCGCCCGATTCTAATCGGTGATTTTTGGTCAATATGAGGCCCCCTTTGTAATTATTTTTATTATTATTTCGACAAAACAAACATGTAATCTAATTTAGTTCATTTATTTATACTTGATATTATTTAATTCATTTATTATTTATATTCATTATTTTATTTTTTCTAACAATTCAATTTATTTATTTATTCATTTATTTTCGCATTTAAAAATTACGATTCGACTCCTTATAGAATGGTTCCCATTTTGAACCGATTCTAAGGCAGTTCACGAACAAAATTTTGTCGCGTCCCGAAAAGGTCCAACGCCTTCGAATAGTTGCGCTCGAAAAAGGTCCAACGCCTTCAAATAGTTGCGTCCCGAATAAACAGGCCGAACACCTTCGAATGGTTCAAAAACACACTGCACACACGCTTCCTCTTGGGCAAAATACAATGATACTCTTTATTTCTCGCAATCCCCTGTATTTATTTTGTATCCCTCTCCCATTAATTTGTACGCACCTTTATTTCTCGCATTTTAATTTTTGAATCCTTGGTCCAACGCCAAGCGATTGCACTTGCACACTTGCACTTTATTTTCCATTTATTATTTCGTTATTAGGATCCTCATATCCTTGCGAGCCGAGCGATTCGTGCCTCGCTAACAAAACCACAAAAAATAAACTCCATTTGCATGCACCCTTTAACCTCAAAAAACCAAAACGTTTCGATTAGATCCAAACCCTTGATCCAATGTCAAGCGACTTTAGGAAATAAAAACACTTTAATAATACGAGAAGATCTGTACGCCACGAGCCTTAAGCGGTAGAAAGGGGGATAACGAGCTTTCGTTACTCGCTCCGATTATTTCGACGCAGGACGCTCGTCTTGTTGGGCGAGATAAACTATCCATAGTCTTTAGTACATTCGACTCCTAAACCCTTTCATCGACGAAAGGTAATAAAATCAACATCCATTACCCTTAGTAGGCCGAACTACGAGGCTCTGACTTTCCCATTGCAGACGGGAGTACGTAGGCACGAGGATCTCCATCCTTGCCGAGCACCTAGGTTCAATATAACTTATAATTCAACTCATTTCCCTCTAGCAAGCAATTCGTTTAAGCATAGACATCCTTTCGCGCGCGATAACTTAGATGGTTCCCATCGAGTACGATGGATGTAGGGGGTGCTAATACCTTCCCCCTGCATAACCGACTCCCGAACCCAGGCAATGGTTCCGTTGACCTTTGTCCTCATCCTTCTCTTCCCGGGTTGTATCTATATCTTCCCTTTCCCTCCTCGGGAATAATTAGAATTAGGTGGCGACTCTTCGGTCCGTCCAGCGCGTGACTCCGTTCATTTCGGATCGCGTAAGGTCGTATTTTTCGGGGTACGACAAGGGTAAATGCAAGTGGAGGTTTATTTTGTGGTTTGTTAGCGAGACACAAAGCGCTCGGCTCGCAAGGTAAGGTGGATCCTAATAAACGAAACAATAACTGGCAAATAAAGTGCAAGTGTGCGAGTGAAATCGCTTGGCGTTGGATCAAGGATTCAGAATTAAATAAAATACGGAAAATAAAATGCGTACAAAGTAATGGGAGAGGGATACAAAATAAATACAGGGGATTGCAAAAAATAAAGGGGTCTCGTTGTAATTAGCCCAAGAGAAAGCGTGTGTGCAGTGTTGTTGAACTATTCGAAGGCGTTCGACCTTTTTAATCGGAAACAACTATTCGAAGGTGTTGGACCTTTTTGGGACGCGTCGAAATTTGGTTCATTTACTTCCTTAGAATAGATTCAAGGTTAGAATCATTCTATGAGGAGTTGAACATTATTTTGAGATGCGGAAATAAATAATTGAATTGAATTGAATTGCAAATATTAACATAGAAGAATAAATATAAATAATAAATAAATTGAGAATAATGAATAAAATAAATTACATTACAAGTTTTTGTTCAAAATAAAAATAATAGGATAAAATAAAATAATAAAAAAAAGAGGGCCTCATATTGACCGAGTATCACCGATGAAATCTGGCGAACATCGGCCTTTTGTTATGTCATTGGCCCGAATAAAGAAAATAAGATTAACTGATCCACTAAATTTTTTAGGATATTTTTTCTAAATTATTAAGCATAACAAAATAATAAATAAATAAATAAATAAACCATAATGATAAAAAAAATAAAAATAAAAAAGAAATTAAAGGAAACAAGGGGTGCATCGAGATCCATCGAGAATCGAGTCGAATTGAAAAAAGTTAACATCTACTAATATATTTTTTGAGTTTTTTTTTATATCTAAAGTGATACACTAAAATAGTATAAAAGTCTAATAAACTAATCGAATATAAAATAAATCAATTAAAATATATTTTTTTTTTAATATATATATATATATATATATATATATATTAAACTAATATGTTATCCCATTTCTAAAGAAAGAAAGAAAAAAGACTAAACCAAATCTAACTAATTTATGTTAATCACAGTCTCTTAGATCTATATTAAAGTGCTAATTAACAAATTATATTAAGATTTAAAAACAAATGAGAGGTGTAAACAGCAGATTAAAATGGGCCAAGCCCCTTAACAAGCAGCAGAAATAAAATAATAAAAAAATAAAGTGAGAAAATAAATTTAGAAAGAACTTTAAGACATGTCAAGATTTGATATCAGCAAATAAAGAAAAATAAAAACCTAAAAAGGTAAATGTGAAAAACAGACGGAGTACTCCTCTTCTCCAAACATTGTTGTCGCAAAAAAGAAAACGGAAAAAAGAAACGTTCACTTGGAAAAAAAAGAACATTGCTTCTCACCCACTCTCCGGCAAATTGCGGCTCGGCATTTTCGATTTACGCCCTCTCCGTTCTCGTTCGCTCGCGGCGACACTGGTTTGGTGGTCTCAAGGGTTAGATCTGGACGATGATTTACGCGGCGGCTGGGTGGTTTTCGTCGGCGTATCAGCTTTAGCAGCGAAGAATGAAGGTCCGATTCGGTTTTAAGGTGGTGTTTTTGCGGGGTTTTCTCTGTTTCTATGTGCTTGTTTTGGTTTAAGTGGTAGCTTAGGCCTCGCGGATTCCCGGATTTGTATTCACGGTCTGTTTGTGGATCGGTTCTGTGTTCGGATTTGAGTTGAGGCGTTTGGTGATGGCTTCACTCGGTTTGTGGTTTCGTGGTGGTGCTGTTTAGGTGGCGGTGAGTTCAAACTTGTATGTTTTGTTTGCGTCTCTCTTTTTTTTCTCTCTCTTTTTTTGGTTTTGGAGGTTATGTTGTTTTGAAGGTGCAGGTTGTTGAAAAGGTTTGTGAAGTTATGGCTTGGATGGTATTGGTGCTTTGGTGGTTGTCTCACAGTTTTGGTTATGCGATGGTTAAAGGGATTTGAATGGTTCGCGATTCGTGAAGTGATTGGCGGAGTTTTCAGCTTGTTCTAAAGGTTTGTGGAGGTGTTTAGGTTGGTTTATGAAAGGTTTAATGAAAAAAGTTTGAATATGGTTTTGGAAGTTTTTGCAGAAAATTTGATGTGAGAAATTATGGATTGTTGAAGCTTGGTGTATGGTTTTTTCAGAAATTCTATAGGTTGTCCAAGCTTGGAATCAATGTGAATGAATGGTTTATTATATAGAGGGATTGTTTGAGGGCATAGTGGGAAAAAGAATGCAGGAAATTGGGATAAGAATAAGTTGGTTTTGTGAGCTGTATTGGGGATAAAAAATCAGTTGAAAAAAAGTTGTTGTGAGTGCTGAGGTGAGTGGAAAGTTTGCTAATGAAAAGAAAAAAAGTGATTTGTGTTGTTGTTGTACGATATTGAGTGGAGATGGTAGTGGTAAAAGAAAGAAAAAAGGAACATGAGGTGTGTAGTCACAATATTTTGGTTAAAAGAAAAAATGATGGTTTGTGCTAAAATTTTGCTAATGAAATAAAAAGTTTCATATAATAATAATAATAGGAATGATAATGATAATGATAATAATAATAATAATAATAATAATAACAATAATAAAAGATAAATAATAACAATTATAAAATGATGATAATAATAATAATAATAATAATAATAATAATAGTATAAATAAAAATAGTAATACATGAATAAAATGATATTACAAAGAATAGCAATAATAAGAAAAAATAAAGACAATAAAACAAATAATAATAATAGTGAATAATGAGATAGAAATTTTTGTAGTTTTGATTGGAATAATAAAAAAAAATGTGATGATAATAAAAATCTGGATTTGGAAAAAAAAAAGGAAATGGTTTAATGCGATAATCCAAATGGAAGAGTGATTTTTTTAGAAGTAATAATGGGCCTAAAAATGAAATTGCATAAGAGAAAATACACTTTTTAAATTTTGGAAATAACAAGGATAAAACAAGAAGTGACATATTTTTGAATTTTTTGAATATCAGACAGACGAATAAAATGGTATGTATTTTTTTGGAATTTTGAAATAAAGGTTAGCCAGTGAAATAAAGTAGCACGGGTAGGACATATTTGGGGTATGACAAGTATCGGCTGAAGTTAAACCCCAACAAATGCACATTCGGGGTACGTTCCGGTAAGCTGCTGGAATTCATCGTAAGTGAAAAAGGAATTGAAGTTGATCCTGACAAAGTCAAAGTCATTCAAGAGAGGCCTGCACCTAGGACTGAAAAAAAAGTTCGGGGGTTCTTAGGTAGATTGAACTACATATCAAGGTTCATATCTCATCTTACTGCAACCTGTGAGCCCCCATTCAAATTGTTAAGAAAGGAACAAACGGTCAGGTGGAATGAAGATTATTAGAAGGCTTTTGACAAAATCAAGGAGTACCTGCAAGAACCTCTAATCCTTATGCCTCCAGTTGAAGGAAGACCTCAAATAATGTACCTGGCAGTATTAGAAGGATCAATGGGGTGTGTGCTAGGCCAGCATGACGAGTCTGGTTGAAAAGAGCATGCAATATACTACCTAAGAAAAACGTTTACCGACTGTGAACAACGTTATTCACTACTCGAGAAAACTTGATGTGTTTTAGTGTGGGCTGCTAACCGACCAAGACAGTATATGCTGACTCACACTACTTTGTTGATCTCAAAGATGGATCCAGTCAAGTACATATTTGAGAAGCCAGCACTTACTAGAAGGGTTACAAGATGGCAAATGATTCTGACAGAGTATGACATTCAGTACACATCTCAAAAGGCCATCAAGGGCAGTGTACTGTTTGATTATCTGGCTGAGAAACCCATTGATGATTACCAGCCAATGAGATTTGACTTCCCTGATGAAGACATCATGTTCCTAAAAGCAAAAGACCATGAAGAGCCTGTTCACACTGAAGGGCCTGACCCAGAAGAAGAATGGACAATGATGTTTGATGGGACTGTTAATATGAATGGTCGTGGAGTTGGTGCAGTACTCATTACCCCTAAAGGAGTTCATATGCCTTTCTCGGCAAAACTCACCTTTTCATGCACTAACAACGAAGTTGAATATGAAGCCTGTATCATGGGTCTTGAGGAAGCCATTGACCTCAGGATCAAGACTTTAACTGTATTCAGAGATTCAGCTTTGGTAATCAATCAGACCAACAGCAAATGGTATACTCACTGTAGATGTCTTGAATTGGCAGAATTTTTGACCAACAAGAAATATTGAATTCAGTTCAGAATGTCCTATCAAATGTTGGGACATTATCAAACAGAGTATATGGACTTATTTCAGGATGTCTCAACAGATGTTGGGACATTGTGTTAATGACTTAAGTTCAGTTTTTCAGGATGTCCCAACAGATGTTGAGACATCTCAAACCTGCTACCAGAATTAATTATTGTCTAACTGATTAGAGATATTTAAGGAGAGTTATCTGGAATTAATTAATGATGGATAAAAACAGAACAAGGCGCATCTGTAGGGAGTTTTATATTGAAGATTCAGATTAAAACAGAAGGCCTAAATCACCTAGAATCTAGGAAGTAACAAACCCTAAATTCAAGGTGGAAGCTACATGCGCATTAGGGCTGGATCATTCTACAGAAAGCCAAAATTACAGATACCTATTTAATCAACAGAAACTCATAGAATTGAGTACGAATTTCAGAAGACCAAATAGGGTGTCTAGTGTTTTAATAGCAGGTTGTTTTAATTGTACCACTTTATGAGCTTTTAAGCAAAAGTGCATTTGTGACTTGATTGAAACTGTGAAGTAAGATCAAGCTGTTTTGTTTGAAGAATGTCTTCAATTTTATTAAACTTGTAAACTTGATCACTGTGTGATTGAGGGGGAGTGAGTAGGGTACTCTTATCTAAGTTGTGTCTTAGGTAGAAATTGCATTGGGTAGTTATTAAGTGATAGATTAAACAGGGTGGTTTAAGTCTAGAATTAATATTACTTATAGTGGATTTCCTCCTGGCTTGGTAGCCTCCAGATGTAAGTGTGGTTATACACTGAACTGGGTTAACAAACTTCTGTGTTGTTTACTTTTCTTGCTATTTAAGTTTTGGTTAAATCTGTCAAGTGTTGGGACATCTCTTAGGACATCTCATACCTGATCACAGAATTTCAATTGGCATCAGAGCAGGCACCCTGCCTGTTTATACTGGGTGAGATCTAGGGAATACAAATTCTGTAACATGGACAGAGATATAGGGTCAGTAAATAGACCACCTATTCTGGATGGATCTAATTATGACTACTGGAAGCCAAGAATGATTGCATTCTTAAGATCACTTGACAACAGGGCATGGAGAGCAGTCAATGTTGGATGGGATCATCCTGTCCAAGATACCAAAGATGGATCAAAAGTGCTGAAACCTGAAGAAGAATGGAGTAAGGAGGAAGAAGATTCAGCACTAGGCAACTCAAAGGCCTTAAATGCTTTATTCAATGGCATTGATAGGAACATCTTCAGACTTGTGCATCACTGTGAGCTAGCCAAAGATGTGTGGGATACTCTCAAAACAACTCATGAAGGAACATCAAAGGTAAAGATGTCAAGACTTCAACTTCTCACCACCAAGTTTGAAAACTTGAGAATGAAGGAAGATGAGACAGTTCATGAATTCTACATGAACATCTTAGAAGTAGCTAATACTTCTGGAGCTTTGGGAGAAAAGATGACTGATGAAAAGCTTGTAAGAAAAACCCTCAGATCTTTACCAAAAAGATTTGACATGAAAGTCACAGCAATAGAAGAAGCTCAAGACATATGCTCTATGAAAGTTGAAGAACTCATTGGTTCCCTTCAAACCTTTGAGATGGGAATGAATGACACAAATGTTAAAAAGAACAAAAGCATAGCCTTGGTGTCAAATACTGATGAAGAAGAAGATGATGAATCAGAAAATAATAAAAGCTTATCAGACAACCTTGCTATGCTTGGAAGACAATTCAAAAAGATTCTCAGAGGAATGGAAGGCAAATCCAATCCCAGTGGAAGATACACAAACTCTTCTGAGAACAAGAGACCTTATGATGCTAACAGAAGGTCAAATTTTGCTGAAAAGACCAGTCAAGAAAGAGGAATCAAATGCCATGGATGTGAAGGATATGGACACATCAAGAATGAATGTCCTACCTACTTAAAAAGGCAAAAGAAAGGACTATCTGTAACCTGGTCTGATGAAGACTCAGGAGGTGATTCAGAAGAAGAATCAGCTAAGCATATCACTGCTTTAGCTGGATTATGTGAGTCTGAAAGTGAATCCAGTGATGGAGAGCTTACTTATGAAGAACTTGAGCAAGCATTCAAAGATCTATACAAAAGAAGCACTGAAATATGCAGTGAGGTTATAAAGCTAAAGAAGCAGAATGAGGCATTAGAAGATGAAAAAGCAAGTGATCAAGAGATCATTGACACCTTGAAAAGTGAAGTAAGTCTTCTCAACTCCAAGTTGGAACATATGTCCAAATCTGTTAGAATGTTGAACAGCAGCTCAAATACACTGGATGTTATTCTCAACAACAATAAGCACTCAGGGGATAAAAGTGGACTGGGATTTAACAGAGTACATAAAGAAGAAGCTAGCTCTAGCAAAACAACTTCAAAATCCATACAGTCAAACAAGATGTCCCAACAGATGCTTCAACATCAGGAAAAGAACACAAAGTCAAACATAATGTTCCAACAAATGTCTCAACATTCTGGAAAGAACAAAATGAAGAAAAAGTATCAAAGATGGAGATGCCATCACTGTGGAAGATTTGGACATATCAAACCTCATTGTTATAAGCTACATGGATATCCAAATCAGATGTGTCAGCAACCTTCTAAGCAGAAAATAGAAGCTAACAAGAAAGTGCTGCATAGACATCAAAGAAATCAGCAACCTCCTAAGCAGAAGACAGAAGTCATCAAGAAGGTATGGAGACCAAAAACTAGCATTCAGGCTGATCAAAGCTACATACCCAAGAACAAGATCAACAATCAATCTTGGAGATCTGCTGTTGAACAACACACAGGGCAAAGACATCAAAAGAAATCTCAACTCAAATGGTCAAAGAAAAGTGTTGCATATATAGCACATACATCACTAAGAGTATCAGCTAAGGAAGACTGGCATTTTGACAGTGGATGTTCAAGACACATGACTGGATTGAAGAACCTGCTAGTAAACTTAAAGTCACATTCATCCAGGTATGTAACCTTTGGAGATGGAGCTAAAGGAGAAATCAAGGGAGTTGGGACCTTGGACTGTCAAGATGTTCCAAGACTAGATGATGTGCTGCTAGTTAAAGGTTTAACTGCTAACCTGATCAGTACAAGTCAATTATGTGATCAAGGGTACAATGTAAACTTTACCAAAACTGAATGTATAGTGACTAACAAAGAACAAGAAGTTGTCATGAGAGGAGCCAGATCTAAAGACAACTGTTACATGTGGGAATCTCAAAACCTCAATCTCACTTCAACTTGTTCTTTAGCTAAAGAAGAAGAAGTGAAACTATGGCACCAAAGACTAGGTCATCTTCATTTCAGAGGCATAAAGAAGATAATATCTATGGATGCTGTAAGAGGTATTCCTAAACTGAAGATTGATGATGGCAAAATATGTGGTGAATGTCAAATAGGCAAGCAAACCAAGATGTCCCATCCAAAGCTCCAACATCTGACAACTTCCAAAGTTTTGGAACTTTTGCATATGGATCTTATGGGACCTATGCAGGTTGAAAGCCTTGGTGGTAAGAGGTATGCCTATGTAGTGGTTGATGACTTTTCAAGATATACATGGATAAATTTCATCAAAGAAAAGTCTGATGTATTTGATGTATTCAAAGAATTATGCCAAAGATTACAAAGGGAAAAATCCAGCTGTGTGATCAGAATAAGAAGTGATCATGGAAAAGAATTTGAGAACCAAAAGTTCTTAGATTTCTGCTCTTCAGAAGGAATCAATCATGAATATTCTTCACCTATCACACCTCAACAGAATGGGATTGTTGAGAGGAAGAATAGAACTATTCAAGAATCAGCAAGAGCTATGATCCATGCTAAAAAGTTACCTTTGTACTTCTGGGCAGAAGCTATGAACACTGCTTGTTACATTCATAACAGAGTCACTCTAAGGAAAGGAACTTTGTCCACAATATATGAAGTCTGGAAGGGCAGAAAACCCACAGTTAAGTACTTTCATGTATTTGGAAGTAACTGTTACATTCTGGCAGATAGGGAGCAAAGAAGAAAAATGGATCCTAAAAGTGATGAAGGGATTTTCCTTGGATACTCTATAAACAGCAGAGCATATAGAGTATTTAATTCCAGAACCAAGGTTATCATGGAGTCCATAAATGTGATAATTGATGATGCTCCTACAGATGTCCCAGAAGATGTTGGAACATCTACTGATATCAAGATTGAAGCTGAAGAAAAGAATGATCATTATAACTTCACTCAAACTGATACAAGGACAGAAGAATCCAGCAAACCTCCCTCCATCAGAATACAGAAGGATCATCCCAAAGATTTGATAATTGGTGATCCCAACAGAGGTGTGAGCACTAGATCAAGAGATGTGATTTCAGGTTCTTGTTTTGTTTCTAAAATAGAACCTAAAAACATCAAGGAAGCTCTTACTGATGAATACTGGATTTGTGCTATGCAAGAGGAATTAGGTCAATTCACAAGGAATGAAGTGTGGAATCTTGTTCCTAGACCTGATGACATAAATGTGATTGGAACAAAATGGGTGTATAAGAACAAGTCAAATGAACAAGGAGTTGTTACAAAGAACAAAGCTAGACTTGTAGCTCAAGGATACACTCAAATTGAAGGAGTAGACTTTGATGAAACCTTTGCACCAGTAGCAAGGCTTGAATCAATCAGACTACTTTTGGGAATTGCTTGTATCTTAAAGTTCAAGCTATTTCAAATGGATGTGAAAAGTGCCTTTTTAAATGGTTATCTTAATGAAGAGGTATATGTAGAACAACCTAAAGGATTTGTTGATCCAAGCTGCCCAAATCATGTATACAAACTAAAGAAGGCATTTTATGGTCTGAAGCAAGCTCCAAGGGCATGGTATGAAAGACTGACTATATTTCTTATCAAGCAAGGGTACAGAAAAGGTGGAATTGACAAAACCCTGTTTGTTAAAGATGAAGAAGGAAATGTCATGATTGCTCAAATATATGTTGATGACATTGTCTTTGGTGGGATGTCTGACAGGATGGTCAAACATTTTGTCAAGCAGATGGAATCTGAATTTGAAATGAGCCTAGTAGTAGAGTTAACCTACTTTCTTGGTCTGCAAATAAAGCAAATGGAAGACTCAATGTTCATTTCCCAAAGCAAGTATACCAAGAACATAGTCAAGAAATTTGGAATGGAAAATGTTACTCATAAGAGAACTCCTGCCCCCACACATTTAAAGCTGACTAAAGATGAAAAGGGTGAGAATGTAGATCAAAGCTTATACAGAAGCATGATTGGAAGCTTGTTATACTTGACTGCTAGCAGACCTGACATAGCATTTGCAGTAGGTGTATGTGCAAGATATCAAGCTGATCCAAAAGTCAGTCATCTCAATCAAGTCAAGAGAATTCTTAAATATGTTAATGGTACTTGTGACTATGGCATAATGTACTTTCATGGATGTAAACCAATTCTCACTGGCTTTTGTGATGCTGATTGGGCTGGAAGTGCTGATGACAGAAAAAGCACTTCAGGAGGATGCTTCTTTCTAGGAAACAATTTGATTTCTTGGTTCAGTAAGAAACAAAATTGTGTATCCTTATCTACAGCTGAAGCTGAATATATAGCAGCTGGAAGCAGTTGTTCTCAGTTGGTTTGGATGAAGCAAATGCTCACTGAGTACAATGTCCCACAGGATGTCATGACATTGTACTGTGACAACTTAAGTGCAATCAACATATCAAAGAATCCTATCCAACATAGCAGGACCAAGCATATTGATATCAGACATCATTTCATCAGAGATCTTGTAGAAGAAAAGGTGATTTCATTGGAACATGTAGCTACAAATCTGCAGTTGGCTGATATATTTACAAAAGCATTGGATGCTACACAATTTGAGAACTTAAGGGGCAAACTGGGAATCTGTTTATGTGAGATTTAGCAGTTAATGAGATGTGCCAACATGTCATATGACATTGTATGGCATAAGTTCCAGATGGCAACAATAGTCTGGACAAGAACCTTGGGTATTCCATTCCTAATCATTTTCAATATAACGGCTACTTATTTAGTAACAGCTTATAATCAGCTATCAATTTTCTCATCACACCATCAAAAGCGAATCATATTATCAAGTGTCGCTCCCGATAAATGGGACTGGCCCAAATAAAGGTACAGACGCGAACGGTCGGCGAGAGGGACAATGAGAACACACAGCCGTGAACTCACTGGAGATGAAAAGAGTCGCCAGCTAGGCATTTTTATCCCGGAGGAAAGGCAATGCTGCATAGACCTAGAAAAAGAATGGATAAGACGGTTGCGAACCAGAGAGACTGAGAAAGGGGGTTGGTTACAACCTGGGAAGGTATTAGCACCCAGATTGTCCGTCGTACTCGACGGGATCCACGCTTAAAAGATTTGTGTTTTAAAGGGGTAGTGTCTGTGCAATTTGTGTATAAAAGAGCTGGAAAAGGATGTACAGGTGTCAGTGTAAAGGAAGTGTGAAATGTATAAATGTACAGTGTCAGTGTAAGGAAAGAGTATGCTCATGATCATGAGGCTTAAAGGAATAAGCTGGAAGGAGGGGGAATGTACAGAGACTTTTGTTCGATAACTGTTAAGTTATGCCTACGTATCCTCTCGTGCAATGAGGAAGTCAGAACACCGTAGTTCGACCCAAAGAGACTGAAAGAAATTGACCTGTGAACTGCTTACTTGTTTATGCTCAAGTGTATGACCTGTCTGGCTCAGGTGCAAACTGTCTTGCATTAGACGGAAGAAGCAAGTTCTCGTTTGTGAGTGAGTGTGATGAGAAAAGAATCCCGGAGGAGACGATTATTGTTTGTTTTTTTGTATTTTCAGTCTTTTATTGCTTTTTGAAGTTTGTCATAAGTTAATAAGCTTAAGCCTAAACCAGTGGATTTAGTAAACTCATCACATCATCCCTCTGATTAGGGGTAATGAGAATACCTTAAGTGTGAAGTCAGATTCTCACACTTAATCGCCTTTGGTGTAGAATCAAGATCATTAACCTACTTGTGATTATTTAGATGTCTTTGGTGTTTTTGTTTAGTGTTAAGTAATGAGGTTAAGCCATAATCAAGGATTAAACAGACTCATTACACCATCCTAAAAGAAGGATGATAGATGAGAATGTTTAAGCTGAGGAAAGCTCCTCAACTTAATCCATGATTAGGGATTAAACTCATGACAAAACAAGCCTTTGATTAAGTGGATTTTATTTAATGATATGATGATGAAGTGAATTTTATGATTTGTAAGACAACTTGAGGGGGACTTGTCCATTAACACTAGGGTTAGTCCTTCTTAACCATTTAAGGAAGAATTAGAACCCTAATGCAAGGCCCAAGTTACAAGTGTGATGTCTTGATGATTATTAAGTGGATTGATTAAGAGATTTAAACACATTAAGGGTTTAATACTTAGGATTAACGTTATACACTCCATCCTAAAAGAAGGATGCAGGCATAAGCTTAATCACAAAGTCTTAAAGCCTTTAGGGTTTAGTCCCTGATTATGAGATGAGAAGAGAAGACTCAAAGAGAGACACAAAGGTAAAAAACTATGAGGGGAGACTAATCAAAACCCTAATTCATTATCATGCTTGGTTGTTCCTAAGGTTTGTGAGGTTTGCAAGAAGAATCTTCAAAGGAGCCACCAGGGAGCAGATGAACAGGATCAAGAGAAGCAAAGCAACTTGCTTCATTCAAGAAGTCAAGTCACTTGAAGAAAGAAAGTGGGAGGAAGAAGAATGAGCAAGCCCAATCTCAAACACAAATAGAAATGCAGCAATGGATGCAAGGGAGATGAAAAGAAAAGGTATGAGAAGTGAAGGCAAATTCACTTCCCAAGTTTACTTACCACCTG
The DNA here is from genome assembly GCA_963966055.1 of Lathyrus aphaca. Classification (NCBI taxonomy): domain Eukaryota; kingdom Viridiplantae; phylum Streptophyta; class Magnoliopsida; order Fabales; family Fabaceae; genus Lathyrus; species Lathyrus aphaca. The sequence goes on from OZ014523.1 coordinate 444,325,187, forward strand.
AAATGTTAGAAAGAAATGCAATGCAATGCAGGATGAGATGAAATGGTATGATGCAAAGCAAAACCAGAAGCATGTTGATGATGATTATGATGTTATGAAGTGCTGCAAACATGAGGCAAGTCATGGAGATGTTCATACAAGATCATGGATGCAAATGATGCAAGTTAAGGAGCATGAACAAGCATGGAAAGTTATGAAGCATACAAGACAAATGGCATGGCAAATGTGTAATGCAATGATCAAACATGCTTTCTATATGTCTTAAGATGTCAAATGAATCACAAGAATGCACAAAATGCAAAGACAAGTCATGTTATGCAAGGAAATGCAAGAAGGATGCAAGAGAAATCCCAAATTAGGGTTCATGGATCAAACATCAAACAAAAACCCAAAACAGAAACAAACCCCAAGATAAAAAAATGGAAAATGCCATCCAAAGAAACCCCAGACCTATAATAAACCACTGCCCAAAGGGGAACTCCCAACTCTTAACCAATCTCAAGATATGATTTTTCTAAGTTATTAGGGTTTTTTAGGGTTCTTAACAAAAGAAATGCCAAACAATTGGAAAATGCAAGATCAAATCATGACCATTTGATCTTAGAAACTATATGCTAAACACAAGACAAAGCAAAAAGAATCAATGTCCAAACCTTTTCCAATAAGCAGAAATGAATTTTTGAATCCATGATCAAAATAATGCATAAAAAATGATTTAATTCAATGAAAAATTCTTAAAATGCATCAAGATCAAAAAAGAAATTTGGTTTGAAGGTTGGACAATGTTTCTAAATGCCTTAGAACATTTCATGAATTTTTTTGTAATTTTTAAATACCTAAAAGTATTTTTAATAAATTAATTTCCATTAATCAATTAAAAATAATCTTTTAAATATTTAAAAATACTTTTTTTGATGATAAAAAATAAAATAAAAATATTTTTGGGTCTTAAAAATTAATAAAACTTTTAGGAAAAAGTTTCATAATTTTTAAGATTTTTTTGCTATTTTAAAATAAATATGCAAATTAAATGAAAAGAAAATGAATAAAAATCAAATAAAATAAGAAGTAATCAGGATGGAAGGCTCAGATGCAATCTGGGTTAAAATTGTTTGACTGGGCGCGCATCTGGACGGCCCAGGTTCAAACCTGCCTAATCTTAATTAATTAAATCTTAATCCATAATTATCACTTAATGAAATGATCCTGACCCTTCGTACACGCGCGGGAGATGAAATCCAGTGGCTCACATTTAAAACTTGCCCTAACCCTAATTAAATGACTAATCACTTTCAGGTCACCGGAGACGAGCTCCGGTCGTCTTCTCCGGTGACCTTCTCCCCTGAAAACTTCCAAATCCTTCCTTAGGTCACTAAAATGAAATCTAAAACCATGGAAATGTTTCCCACAACCTACTGAACCAAAACCCCATGTTCAAATTCATTTATTTTTCCCCATAAGCAAGAATCGAACAAGACAAGTTTTAGGGCAAACCAGTTTCAGAGACAAATTACATACTCAAATCAAAGCCATTTCAAAAACTAAGAACATCAGGATGATCAGTGAATCACATAGAACAAGTTTGTAACAAGAAAAATGATTTCTGGAAAAAATAATTTCGAGCTACCTGAGATTTGGAGCTTTCAACTTGAGGACTTTCAGGCCACTTCTCCTTGTGCAATCTGCTCCACTTGGTCCCCAGATGATGTTTGAATGCTCAATGAGAGTTTAAGTTGGCTGGATAATGAGATTCGACAGCTTCTGCTCAAGCTTGATCAGAAATGGCAATGGTGTTTCAGGCACTTTCAGGTCATGGTGAGGGGTTATTTGTGATCCTGAGGGTGAATGGAGAAGGTCTGTGGTGTTTGTTTGGATGTTTGCAAGCTGTGATGAGAGTTTCGAAGAGAAATGCAGGCTGAGGGTGAGCAATGGCTATGGAGTATTCTGGTTGTTTCAGGCTTGGGTTCTTGGTGCTTTGTGGTCTATGGAGCAAGGTGAGTTGAATGGTGAAGTTGGCTTGAGTGTTTTGTGGCTGTGGAGGCAGATTCGAAGACAAATGCAATGTGGTGTGTTTTTGTGAATGTGATGGTATGAGATGTTTCAGCCTTGCCTTGTGTTATGTTTTGCTTGCAAATTGTCCACATAAATCTCTCTCATTGGTCAGTTGACAAGACATGCCCTTTATTGATTGGTAAGTTACCTTTTGCAAAAAATCAAAAAATGTGTAAGAGAAGCATGGCTCAAGGTCTAGGCAAGTACATGGCATGGGCTGGCGCAGCAAGGGTGAGGGAGAGGTCTAGCAAAGCTCAGCATCCAAGGCTGCAAGTTGTAGGAAGCATGATCATGAGTTTTGCAACTTGTTGTAACTTTGGTTCACATGTGAGAAAGTCTTGTTACACAAACCAAACCATGGGGAAACTTGGTCCAATTCTGATTTTTAAGGCTCATAGAATGTTTGTGTAATGGTTTCAAATGAATTAGAGGTCACATAATGCATTGGTTCATGACTTTGCAAAATTTCCATTTGAAGCATGCCTTGAAAATTAATGATTTTTGGCAACTTTGCCTTGCCATAACTTTTGATCCAAGAAGAGTTTGATCATGTTCTTGTACTTTTTGAAAAGGGAAAGATGAGATCTACAACTTTCATGACCAAAGTTTTTCCATTTGAAGCCTTTTTGGATCAAGAATCAAGGCTTGAAAAATGACCTAAAATGATGCATTCTTGAAAAGTCAACTATGCCCAAAAAGTCAACATTTGCAAAAACCCTAAATTATTGATTTCTATGAACTCCAACCTTCTTCCATGATCAAATAAAGATCATATACACTCAAAATGATGAAGATCACCCATTGGTTGGGTCATTGGGGGCCTCAGATGCCCTGATTTTACACTGACTTGTCTGAAAAGTCAACCCTTGATCAGATGACTTCCCCATGGAATTTCTTCATGAAAATTGATATGCATACTCCCTATACCATATAGAGACCAATGGAAACAAGAATGGCCAAAAAATTTGGAGTTATGGCCTCTGAAACCAAAACCCTAATTTTAGGTCAACTGTGCAGTTCATCCTGGCTCTGCATCCACTCAAACCCTAGTTCTTGTGATTCCTTTGCATTTTTGACTTTGAGGAGATGGAATATGATACAAGAACACACATGGACCCCTTTGAGTTGATTGGTGGCCTTTGGAATGGCTCAAGATGCTTTTGGGATTGCTCAGATCACAAACCCTAGGTGCAGATGCCTTAGAAACTATGCAGTGAACCAAAATGAGATATGAGATGATATGTTTGTGTTTATGCATATGAGGATGATCACAAGCCATGGTGTGAATGGGTGAGGGAAAATTTGGGGTGTTTACAGCTGCCCCTATTCAAACATGAGTTAGCTGTGCAGGTTGTAAGCGACGGCTTAACAGGCAAACAAGATAACTTGTGGTTGAATACCAAAGACAGTCCAAAATTTGCACTCACGGAATGAAGAAGAAAAGGGCTATAGATTGTAAAAGGAAAACAAAGTATATTGTAAAGGTGCGGAAAACAAAGCGATGACGGGGACGGCCGACATGCTGGGGATAAAAGGTAAAGCCAAGACGGGGACGGCCGACTAGCTGGGGAAAGCAAGATTACGATGGGGACGGCCATCAAGATAAAGTTGTAAAATTCCCTGGGGATTAATGAAACATGACGGGGACGGCCATCAGGTTCATAAAGGTAAAGTAACCATCGATGGGGACGGCCATCGGGCTAAAAGGAAAAGGGACCACGACGGGGACGGCCATCGGGTTAAAGAATAAATGAAATAAACAGATGATGGGGTACGGCCATCAAAGGTGAAGGACGATCACCTAGCAGGGTACGGCTGCTCTGTTGGGGATAAAAGAAATATGATGGGGACGGCCATCAAAGGTGGAGGACGACCACCTGGCAGGGTACGGCTGCCGAAAATATCAACGATGGGGACGGCCATCGGATAGAAAAGGTCAACGATGGGGACGGCCATCGTACGAGCATGATGGAGGACGACCATCAAGAAGTGGAGGACGACCACTCAGCAGGGTACGGCTGCTCTCGGGGTTTATCATGACATAGGACGAATGCCAGATAACCAAAATCAACAATGGGGATGGCCATTGGATAAAATGATGAAGGACGATCATCAAAAGGTGGAGGACGACCACCTAGCAGGGGACGGCTGCTAAAAACAACGATGGGGACGACCATCGGATGAGCATGATGGAGGATGACCATCAAGAAGTGGAGGACGACCACTTAGCAGGGTACGGCTGCTCTCAGGGTTATCATAACACAGGACGAGTGTTAGATAAAAGAAAATTTGTTGGTGATCTACTGGGGATATAGTAAACACGGACGAGCGTTTACACCCAAGGAACAAAGGGTATAAGTGTTTGGTATGTTGTGTATAGATTAAAGATGCGGACGAGCATCCTTAAGACTACGATACGGACGAGTATCGGGTAGAAACAAACTGACACATGTTCAGAGATGATGATACGGACGGGTATCAACTGGTTAACAAAGAACACGGACGAGTGTTGAATCTGAGGGGACTCTTCTGGGGAATAGTAGACACAGACGAGTATCTATATTCAAGGAGACGTAAGTGTTTGACACAGTGTATGGATTAAAGATGCGGACGAGCATCCTTAAGACTTATGATACGGACGAGCATCATGTAGAAACAAACATTAGACGCACTGTTCTGAGATGATGGTACGGACGAGTACCAACTGGTTAACAAAGAACAAGGACTACTGTTCAATCTGCGGGGATATAGATGATGTATACAAGATACGGATGAGTATCTGTATAAGTGTACCAATGAGTAGTGAGTATATATATATAAGTGTTTATCCGCTGGGGAGAATGACACGGACGAGTGTCAAAAGGAGAAAAGTAGCATTATCAACAAGTATATGGGCTGTAGAAGTGTAAGCGACTGCGCTGGGGATATGACACGGACGGGTGTCAAGAAAGTGTATATATAAGTATATGTGAGTGCAAAGAGGATGTCTTTGGCTTTCTGCTGGTGATCTGACACGGACGGGTGTCAAGAAGTACCTGTAGTACGGGTGATTTTGTTTGTAAAGTGTATTCAGGCAACCTGTTTGGGGAAGTGATGACACGGACGGGTGTCAAAAAGGAAATATATACTGGTGTTTGCGATTTGAGAGGCAACTGCTTTTGCTGGGACTCTGGTGGGGATTTCTGTATAATGATGATGAACGGTTTGTTATTCACAAGTGTTAATTCATAACACGGCTTATGATTATGCTATGCGTTTGATTTTTGCCGTAATGCTCCGTATTAGACGGAATGCTACGCTCTGAGGGGATATTATGATGCAAATTCTATGATTATGCAAGGAGGCACAGATCCGGGATTCGGATCCCGTTGCTGCGAAGATCTCCGGTTGATCTGCTTGAAGTGAACATCCCAGCTGGGGATGAGATCATTGGTAGATCTAATGATGTATCTGCTTGGGGACATAGGTCACTGATTGACATATCCTTATAATGGGACCCAGCTGGGGTTTGTAGAAGCTTTCTCCCTCTCTGTTGTGACTTCTTCGTGCGTTGCTCTTCTGGATAGAGGCTGGAACTCTGTGGGGAGATGATTCCCTGACTCCTGTACTCAACTGAGGATGAAATGGCAGCTCGGCTGGGGAATTATGAGAGGCAACTCAGCTGGGGATAGCAACAAGAGGCCACTCGGCTGGGGATAGAGCATTTCGGATGCCGAGATTGAGTGTATGTTGATTTGGCAACTTTGCTGGGGAAGTGGGCACCTTCCAGTGCCGCGTGGAAGATAGACCGAGTTGATAATGATTCGCCTGCTTGCTGAAACGTGACTTGCATGCCCCAGGTTGCGTTCTGGATACCTGCAATCCTGCAAAGATAAGGAGACGCACAAAAGGTCCCGAGGTATCCCTCATTGAATTCCGTCAAAGGAGTTAAGCATTCTCACGAGTAAGTATATTCCCTGCAAGCATGTGCTCCATTTTCTTTCTTTTTAGTGAAAAACATCTGTACTTATGCAATTAGTTTTTTCAGAGACATCAGACATTCTTTGCAAATAAAATGTGCAAAACGAGACATGACTAAAATTCTGATTTTATTAATTCATATGCCCTGAATTGGCGAGATACAGTCAAAGAAACAAATCCCCTGGAATGAGGAGATTGCTACAAATTGAGAAACAAAATGCTGGCGGTGTTGGCGACGCTTTGAGGAGCTTCCTCTCCTGCTATGACTCGTATGACAATGACGTTCTTCTCGTCTTGCTTTCTGAAGAAGGCTGATTCTGATTGAAGCTTGATCGTTTCAAGGCTTTCCAAGTTGTGACAATACAGACGAATTCAGAATGCAGTTGTTCGCTTATTCCCTTATTTTGCATGGATCGCCCTTTCGGGTTTTCAATCCATCGGGATACCCATTTTTGCCTGAGTTGTCCAATGCGGCTTTTCAACTCAGCGGGTGTACATCTTTTAATTTATTTCCCTTATTTTTGCCCGAGTCTTTTATTCTGTTTTTGACTCGCCGAGATGCCCTATTTTTGCCTGGACTTACATTCTGTTTTTATGTCCAGCGGGTCATTTTATGCGAAGTATTTTTTAACTGCATCTGAATTCACAGGGGACGGGAAATCTTCACCATCCATGGTGTTGAGCATCAGTGCTCCACCAGAGAAAACTTTCTTTACCACGAATGGTCCTTCATAGTTTGGAGTCCATTTGCCCCTGTGGTTTGTATGAGGAGGGAGGATTCTCTTCAACACAAGATCCCCTACTTGGTACTCTCGGTGCCTGACTTTCTGATCGAAGGCTTTCTTCATTCTCTTCTGATACAATTGCCCATGACAGATTGCAGCCAATCTCTTCTCTTCAATCAGACTCAGTTGCTCGTATCGGGACCTAACCCATTCTGCTTCACTCAGTTTAACATCCATTAATACCCGTAACGAGGGTAGTTCAACTTCAACAGGTAGGACTGCTTCCATACCATATACAAGCTGATACGGTGTTGCCCCAGTGGATGTCCTGATTGATGTGCGGTACCCATGCAAGGCAAACGGTAGCATTTCATGCCAGTCTTTGTAGGTGACTACCATCTTCTGCACAATCTTCTTGATATTCTTATTTGCCGCCTCAACAGCACCATTCATCTTTGGCCTGTAAGGAGAAGAATTGTGATGTTGGATTTTGAAGTCCCGGCATAATTCAGCCATCATTTTGTTGTTTAAATTGGAACCATTATCAGTAATGATTCGCTCGGGCACTCCATATCGACAGATGATATCTCTTTTCAGAAATCGGGCTACCACTTGCCTCGTAACATTTGCATATGAGGCTGCTTCAACCCACTTGGTGAAATAGTCAATGGCGACCAAGATGAATCTGTGGCCGTTTGAAGCAGTTGGCTCAATCTTGCCAATCATATCAATGCCCCACATGGCAAAGGGCCATGGTGAAGACATGATGTTCAAAGGATTGGGAGGCACATGTACTTTGTCTGCATAGATCTGGCATTTGTGACATTTTCTGGCGTAAGCACAACAGTCTGCATCCATTGTGATCCAGTAATAGCCTGATCTTAACAACTTTTTAGCCATGGCATGCCCTCCAGCATGGGTACCAAAAGATCCTTCGTGCACTTCATGCATCAACAAATCTGCTTCTGTCTTGTCAACACATCTGAGGAGTACCATATCAAAGTTCCTTTTGTATAAAGACCCATCAGTGTTCAGAAAGAAACTTCCAGCAAGCCTTCTCAAAGTCTTCTTATCATTGGAAGATGCCCCAGGTGGGTATGTTTGATCCTCCAAGAAGCACTTAATGTCATGGAACCAAGGCTTATCATCTTTGACAACATCTGCTGCAAATACATATGCCGGTCTGTCAAGTCTGGACACTGAAATCTGAGGTACGAAGTTAGCAGCTTGAACTTTGATCATAGATGAAATGGTAGCAAGAGCATCTGCAAACTGATTCTCGTCCCGAGGGATATACTCAAGCTTGACTATTGTGAAGAAAGTCAATAACCTCCTTGTATAATCCCTGTAAGGTATCAGATGATCTTGGTGGGTGTACCATTTCCCGTTGGTTTGATTGACTACCAAAGCTGAATCTCCGAATACGGTCAACGTCTTGATCCTGAGGTCAATGGCTTCCTCAAGACCCATAATGCAAGCTTCGTATTCAGCTTCGTTGTTAGTGCAGTTGAAAGTGAGTTTTGCCGAGAAAGGCATGTGAACTCCTTTAGGTGTAATGAGTACTGCACCAACACCACGACCATTCATGTTAACAGCCCCATCAAACATCATAGTCCATTCTTCCTCCGGATCAGGCCCTTCAGTGTGAATAGGCTCTTCGTGATCTTTTGCTTTAATGAACATGATGTCTTCATCGGGGAAATCAAACCTCATAGGCTGGTAGTCATCAATGGGTTGCTCAGCAAGATATTTAGATAGTACACTGCCCTTGATGGCTTTCTGAGATGTGTACTGTATGTCGTATTCTGTAAGAATCATCTGCCATCTTGCAACCCGTCCGGTAAGAGCTGGCTTCTCGAAAATGTACTTAACTGGATCCATTTTTGAGATCAATAAGGTAGTGTGGGTCAACATATACTGTCTCAGTCGGCGAGCAGCCCACGCTAAAGCACAGCAAGTTTTCTCGAGCAGTGAATAACGTTGTTCACAGTCGGTAAACTTTTTGCTCAGGTAGTATATTGCATACTCTTTTCGACCAGACTCGTCATGCTGGCCCAGCACACACCCCATTGACTCTTCTAATACTGTCAAGTACATAATCAGAGGTCTTCCTTCAACTGGCGGCATGAGGATTGGAGGTTCTTGTAAGTACTCTTTGATCTTGTCAAAAGCCTTCTGGCAATCTTCGTTCCACCTGACCGTTTGCTCCTTTCTTAACAACTTGAACAAGGGTTCACAGGTTGCTGTAAGGTGAGATATGAACCGTGAAATGTAGTTCAATCGACCTAAGAACCCTCGAACTTCTTTTTCTGTTTTCGGCGCAGGCATTTCTTGAATAGCTTTGACTTTATCAGGGTCAACTTCAATCCCTTTCTCCCTTACAATAAAGCCCAGCAGCTTACCGGATCGCACCCCGAATGTGCATTTGTTGGGGTTCAGCTTTAGTTGATACTTCCTCAGGCGCTTGAACAACTTCAGTAGATTCACCAGGTGATCTTCCTCTGTAAGGGACTTGGCGATCATATCATCCACATAACATTCTATTTCTTTGTGGATCATATCGTGGAATAATGTCACCATAGCCCGTTGATATGTTGCACCAGCATTCTTCAGTCCGAATGGCATCACTTTGTAACAGAACGTGCCCCAAGGTGTAATGAATGTTGTCTTCTCCATGTCTTCAGGTGACATCTTGATCTGATTATATCCTGAAAATCCGTCCATGAAGGAGAATACCGAGAACTGAGCCGTGTTATCCACCAATACGTCAATGTGAGGTAGTGGGAAATCATCTTTCGGGCTGGCTCTGTTCAGATCCCGGTAGTCAACACACATTCTTACTTTGCCGTCTTTCTTAGGCACAGGTACTATGTTAGCAACCCACGGCGGATAGCTAGTTACAGCAAGGAACCCGGCGTCCCACTGCTTTTGTACCTCTTCTTTAATTTTCATAGCCATGTCTGGGCGAGTTCGGCGCAGCTTCTGTTTAACTGGCGGGCATTCTTCCCTCAAAGGCAGCTTATGCACAACAATGTCGGTATCCAACCCTGGCATATCTTGATACGACCAAGCAAACACATCAACATACTCTTGAAGCAGATCTATCAGTTGTCTCTTCACTGAGTCTTGCAGGCAGGCCCCGATTTTAACTTCCTTCACGTCTTCGTCTGTACCAAGATTAATCACTTCAATCTCCTCCTGGTGAGGAGTAATAACCTTCTCCTCTTGTCTCAACAACCTAGCTAGCTCTTCAGGAAGCTCATACTCTTCATCAACCCCTTCATCAGCTTGATTGATTGGATTGTCAAAGTCATACGATGTCATAGCCGTGCTGTCTGGAAGGCACTCTCTGCAAGGGTTAAGTTGTTCATTTTAGTGATTGATTTTAATCTTGCTTTAGAAAAAAGGTGAAATGAAGTTATCATTTTGAAAACACCGCCATTTATTTTTGTACAAAAAGAAAAATGGGAAAAACAGTGAGCAGAAGAGAAAAAGACTTGTTTGCAAAAAGATGTCTGATATTTCATTAATTTAATCTTGTTTGCACAAAAGTACAGATGGCCCTGATTACAAAATGAGTCTTGTCATCTTGGGCAAGATGCAAGACTTGGATGCATGCTATAAAAATACAGGAAATAATAATTACTCTGCATGAGTAACTCTTATAATTTCCTGGGAAGACCAGTTTGAGACACTGCTCCCCGGGATCTTTGGACGAATCCAATTCTCCAGATTGCGCTCCTCTTCCAGCTCGTCTTCCAGACAGTTGATAGCATCAGGGGTAAGCATTCCCCCACTGACAAATCCAGGCTTCTCAGCAGCCTTTGCTTGATGTTGAGTTGGTTTGTAACCCAACCCAAATTTGTCCTTCTTCTCCTCCACAGCTAAGACCTTGCCCCAGCCTAGGGCAGTTCCTTCCTCAACAACCTTCCGGGCTTGTTGATAAGACGTCATGGAGATACCCGATACAGCAGATGCTTCATTGACATTCAAGGCTTCAAAACCTTGGCTCATTGTTTCATGGATCTCCCCATCCATCTCAATGTATTTATAAGTAGCCAGATGGCTAACGAAAATATCCTCTTCCCCACAGATTGTGACAACTTGACCTTCCCACTCAAATTTTAACTTTTGGTGAAGGGTAGACGTTATTGCGCCGGCGGCGTGAATCCAGGGTCTACCCAACAAACAGCTGTAGGCGGGATGAATGTCCATCACATAAAAGATAGTTTTAAAGGTCTGCGGGCCAATTGTCACGGGCAGCTCGATCTCTCCCAGAACCGATCTCTTCGAACCATCAAAGGCTCTCACCACCAGGTTGCTGGGCCTCAATGCCAATCCATCATATTCTAACTTCACCAGAGCCTTCTTTGGTAAGACATTCAGGGAAGATCCTGTGTCCACCAGCACATGAGAAAGGACAGCTCCTTTGCATTCCATGGTTATGTGCAAGGCTTTGTTGTGGTTGCGGCCATCCACTGTCAAGTCAGAATTGGTAAACCCTAGCCCATTGCTAGCAGTAACATTCCCAACCACGGTTTCCAACTGGTTGACGGTAATCTCCTCAGGCACGTAAGCTGCGTGCAAGACTTTAAGTAGTGCATTCCGATGGGCTTCGGAGCACATAAGCAGTGAGAGGATAGAGATTTTGGATGGCGTCTGGTGAAGTTGATCCACAATTTTGTAATCACTCTTTTTGATGATCCGCATAAACTCATCAACTTCCTGATCAAATGGAGTCTTCAGGGTTTCTTTGGCAGCTGGATCCTCCTGCACCGGGCCTTTTCCTTTTGCCTTGGCAGCAGCTTCTGCTTCGGCTGTAGGTCTTTGGACTTGTGAAGCAAAGAGACGTCCGCTTCGAGTGAAGCCTCCGCCTCCCCCCACATTATCTACTTGTGGTGCAGGTGTTGATGTTTCAAGAGTGATTCTTTTCCCTTCACAGTACACGTCAGAGCCATAGTGCCAAGGAATGGCCCTATTGCTTTCATATGGTACTGGTCCAGGCACCGTGACAGTGACCGGACTGATTGCTGCTGCTGAAGGGACTGTTATTGTCTGTGGATCATAAAAGATTGTAACTGGTGCTCTGGCGGGAGCAGCACCTTCTGAATGGTAGGCGGAGTTATTTTCGGGATCGTAGAAAATGGTAACAGTAGAGACATCTTCATGATTGATTGCTGGTGTTGTAGGAGGTGTTGTTGGAAGGACTGATGTTGTTGTTGATGGAGATTCGAAATGGAATGAAGCTGAAGTTGTAGCAGGAGAAACTGTTGAAAACTGATCATTTGGAAGGACAGGCGAAGTACTTGTTGATGTTGCTGGTGAATTGTCGGGAACAATAGTTGCTGCATTTGTAGGAGGTTCTGGAACCGTTGTTGATGAAGTTGCCGGATTTGTCGGGAATGATGTAGTGATCTGTAGCAGGCCACTCTGAATAAGGCTGTCAATGCCATTCCTCAGGTCCTCACACCCATTCCATGAAATATTGCAGTAGGGACACCCTAGTTCACACCCCGGAAATATCTGGTTTTCACGGAGTTGAGCTTTCATTTCCACCAATGGTGTCCTGATCTGATCCACACTAGTTATCAAATAAGACGGTTGGTCTTCTTCAATAGCGTTAATTCGAGGACCACCATGGTTTGGCATTGGGTTTTTATTGACATTGGGCGGAGGTGCAAAATTCAGAGCCTTGGAGTCTACCAAGTCTTGTACCTTCATATGCAGAGCTCTGCATTTTTCTGTACTGTGACCAGGTGCGTTCGAATGAAAAGCACACCTAGCATTGGAGTCATAGTTCCTTGGCAGACTGTTGGGATCCGGAGGTGCCAACGTTCTTAGCTCAACTAGGTTGAGTTTCAGAAGTTGTGGCAGCAAGGCAGCATACGGCATTAGGATCGGGTCGATCACTCTGTTAGCTTGGGATGGCCTCTGTTGGAATGGCCTTTGTTGATTGTTGTTGGTGTTGTTGTTGTTGAAGTTCCTTGGAGGATACTGATTCTGCTGATACTGAGGTTGTTGTTGGAAGTTTTGTTGCGGAGGTTGATAGACTGGTTGTGGATGAGCTGGAGCAGGAATGGTGATTGCTGCTATTGTCCTTTGAACATATTGGGGCCTACCCCTATTGGTGTGAATGGCATTGGTCTCGCCAGTTCTTCTCGGGCCTGCAAAAGGCTTTCTTGTACTACTGGACGAGCTTGCACCGTTGTCTGAGATCTTTCCCATTTTTAACAAGCTTTCAATTCTCTCCCCGGCTATGACAACATCTGCAAAGCTAGTGGAAGAGAAAGCTGCCAACCTGTCAATATACGTTCCCTGGAGAGTGTTCATAAACATGTCTGCCATTTCTCTCTCAGACATAGGTGGTTGAACAGCAGCAGCCAGTTGCCTCCACCTTTGAGCATATTCTCGGAAACTCTCCCTCGAAGACTGTGACATTCCCATTAGGAGAGTCCTGTTGGGTGCCATGTCTAGATTATACTGATACTGTCTGATGAAGGCCTCTGCCAGGTCCTTCCAGCATCTAATTGTTGCTCTTGTCAGATGGGAATACCACTCCCTCGAAGCTCCAGTCAAGCTATCTTCAAAATAGAACATCCACAATTTCTCATCCATTGTATAGGCCTTCAGCCTTCCCAGAAATGATTGTAGATGAGTCCGGGGGCATGAAGTCCCATTATACTTTTCGAAACAAGGTGGCTTGAACTTATGGGGGATCCTGACCCCTTCTACCAAACCCATGTCCATAACGTCGAAGCCCAAAGAATTTTGAGATTCTAAGGACCTCAACTTCTCAGCTATCTCTTCCAATCGTCTATCATAAGTTTCCTCTCCAGCACCCATTACTGTAAATTGGTCCTCCTGAGGATCTTCTTGAAGTACCCTGGCTGCAGTGGCCGTCCCTTGAACATTTGTAGGGATGTTAATCTCAGGATGTAGATGTGGGCCAAACACAGGGGGATTAACATGTGGTTGCACCCTTTCATTGTTACTTGTGCCAGCAGTCCCCACATGGGGCTCATCTTGGTTCCTCCCTTCTACCAAAGCTCTGAGCCTCTCCTGGCTTTGAGCTAAGTTGTTCATTACTTCCATGAATTGTGTTATCTGAGTTCTCATCTCCAACCTTTCGTTGGCCATCTGGTTTCTGACCTCCGTAAGGTCCTGCTGCATCTGATCCATCTGAATTCCCGGAAGGTTGTTTCTAGTTGGGTACCTGTGTGGCCTGTTGAGAGGAAATACCCGGCGGCGAGCAATAATTCCTGAGATTACAACAGAGGTTAGTAACAACAAAACAAATCCCTACAAAACAAATAAAAGGTTAGCATGCAATGCAGTTATGCTTATTTGCTCTCAAGGTATCCGGTTTGGCCTTCAGTTTTGACCCTTCCAGACCCTTGAAGATGCTGCTGTTGAAGTTGCTTTTGAAGTGAACTTGGATGGAACAAACTAACAAATATATTACATAAGATGAAATAATACAACTTGTTCATTTTACAACACAAGCCCTCAAAGGGGTCAAAATACATCACAAAAAACAAAAGTACATGGAATAGGAATAACAACAAGCAAATGATCAAACCCCAAGGCCAAACTCATCCTCACGAACTTCCTTAAGAAGTGCTTCGGTCACAGGATCAGCCGGACACTCCGTGAGACCTCTGATGAGAAGGTTCCTAGTTGCAACAGCTGCAGTCAACTTCTTGTTCTGACTTTGGTCCTTAGACCTCTTCACTCCAGCTCTGATTTCTAACTCTGATATTTCCTTCTGGGCTGCTGCCAGGGCTTTTTCCATCTGCTCCATCTTGTCCTGAACTCTCTCGTCTTCTAGAGTACGGGCCTCAGTGATCCGGACCCACCTGGCCTGACTCTCTTTCAAATACAAGTTTGTCCTTGCTCTCTGGAACTGGGCTTCTTTACAGGCATTCTTCAGAATCTGTTCACCAGCTTTAGACTTGTTGATATAATCTCCAGACTTCTCAATTTTAGTCAAGTGTTCCACTCTCAATTTCTCCAATCTTTCAATCTCCCTCACACCTTCACTCCTCTCCCGGAGGGTCTTCTGCAAAGCCTGGGTTAGCTTCTCATTTCTTTCCTTCAAGCTCTCAAACTCCTCCAAACTGATAGTGGCAGGGGGTGGTGCTGAAGATGACTCAGGCATGTCTTCTATGGTGAAGGGAATTCCAGAGAATTGGGCCCTGGCATGGGACCACTCATAATATTGCGCTGATGCCACATTATTACACTTCCCTAGAATGGTGACTCCCTTGGTTTGAACATTATCCCAGGCCCAGGCAGCCTGCCTAACAACAGCCAAACTAATCTTGTTCTCACAGTAGAGGGTCTCAACCAAGTCTTGCTCCCTGGGAGTATGGACCAGTGCATAGCCTAATTGCCTCCTGAACAGCAGAGGGTTGTAATTGATACTTCCCTTGACCCCTATTAAAGGCACATTGGGAAAGTGCCCACAGCTTGTAATGATATCTCTGCCCTTGGTGCTTTGAGTACACCATCTGATATCTGCTGAAGTTAGGGTAGTGAGCCTCTTAGCCCAGTTGCTCTGCTGATGAGGATTGAGAAATGCATCTGTCCTGGGTAGATGCTTTAGAAGCCAAGCATGGAATAATGGAGCACAACACCTCACTAGCCTTCCCCTATGCTTCTCATTCTTCTGATGTACTGAGTAATAGAGATCTCCTAGCAAAGTTGGCACTGGGTTCTTCAGGATGAACAAATGGATTGCATTCTTGCTGATAAATCGAGGCTCATCTGCAAACAACACAATTCCATATACACTTAAGGCCAACAGAGCACAAACAGCTCTCCACTCCCCCAGGGAGGCCTTCAGACTAGCTTGGGAAATCAGGAAGTCAAGATGAAAACCAGGGATCCCAGCTTTAGAGGTCATATGCTGCTCAATCAAAGCAGGTTCCAGGTGCAGAGCTTTTGCCACCTCTCCATTGCTGGGAAAGACCATTTCAGGATTGAAAGGGATTTCCCTCTTGATAGGCAAACCAATCAAAGATGAGTATTCTTCTAAAAGAGGCCCCAACTGAAAGTCTTGAAAGGTGAAACATCTCAATGGGGGGTCATAAAACTGAATGCAGGTGTGGATCAGACTCCTCTGGGATGGGTCCAGATCCATGACCAAGTCAAGTATATCCCCATAATGCTCCCTGAACAAAGGTATGTGCTCCGGAGTGATCAGGGTTTGGATCCTCCTGATGTCTGATAAGTCTGGTTGGAAGAAATGATAGGTGATGTTGCTTTTCTTTGGAGCCATGATGCTGAAGACTGAGTAGAGTGCTGATGAAGATGCTGAGAAGTGGGCCACTGGTTGGCTAGTGCAAGTAACTGAAGTATATGGCTGACAAGCTGAAGCAAGTGCTGGTGGAGACAAGTCAAAACTGCAGATGGGGTCAAAACTAAAACCAGATGAAGGTGGATACCCTGAAACACAAATAAGCAAATGTTAATATGATGCAATGGGTATGTATGCAAATGAAATGCAAAGGGTTTGTGACTGAGCTGGATCTGATCAAAATGCCCTGATATAAGTCCATGTGTGTTCAAGAATCCCAGATGGAGGTCTAAAAATCCAGTAACCAGGGTGGGGGACTCAAATAAAGAGCCACAAGTCCAAGGTTTTAGAATCACAAGAACTGTCCAACATGGAGTATTCTTAACAAAGTCAAAATAACAGGGTATTCTGAGGTCAAGGTACCTGCAAACCTGTAAACAGCCCAACCCCCTCACAGGTGATGATCTAGAACAAGGATCCTCAGACTTGGATCAGTTATGAGAAGTGTAAACACTTCTAACCCGGAGGTACAGTGTTTACAATAACCATAACAATTCCTCCTCTAATTCACCTCAGTTTCTGAAGGTCAATACTAAAAGGTCATCCAGACTTAGCAGGCTTCCCAGATAGCCCTAGCATTGCAGGAAATCTGCAACACAGAGTTCTCAAGAAGAAACCCATATCTGAACCGTGTTTCATATTCCCGCACCAGACCGAAATGGAATGGGAAAGAATATGATTCACTCTAGCCTAGGTGTCACTCAGGTCCCAGGTATAGGACCTTAACTCTCAATAGAACCCCACCCACCAAGGCAAACAACCAGATCCAGCCAGCAGCAATGACAGTATGATATATATAAATGCAATAAAGAAAGCAGTAAAGTAATTGTACATAAAGCAATAAACAAAAATAAATACAAGCACATAACACCCCAGTAAACACAAATCAATCAAGCGCTAGGAGGAACCCACAAAAAGAACCAGAAGCCCTGGTTGCAGTATAAGGGTCCCCAGCAGAGTCGCAAAGCTGTCGCTCCCGATAAATGGGACTGGCCCAAATAAAGGTACAGACGCGAACGGTCGGCGAGAGGGACAATGAGAACACACAGTCGTGAACTCACTGGAGATGAAAAGAGTCGCCAGCTAGGCATTTTTATCCCGGAGGAAAGGCAATGCTGCATAGACCTAGAAAAAGAATGGATAAGACGGTTACGAACCAGAGAGACTGAGAAAGGGGGTTGGTTACAACCTGGGAAGGTATTAGCACCCAGATTGTCCGTCGTACTCGACGGGATCCACGCTTAAAAGATTTGTGTTTTAAAGGGGTAGTGTCTGTGCAATTTGTGTATAAAAGAGATGGAAAAGGATGTACAGGTGTCAGTGTAAAGGAAGTGTGAAATGTATAAATGTACAGTGTCAGTGTAAGGAAAGAGTATGCTCATGATCATGAGGCTTAAAGGAATAAGCTGGAAGGAGGGGGAATGTACAGAGACTTTTGTTCGATAACTGTTAAGTTATGCCTACGTATACTCTCGTGCAATGAGGAAGTCAGAACACCGTAGTTCGACCCAAAGAGACTGAAAGAAATTGACCTGTGAACTGCTTACTTGTCTATGCTCAAGTGTATGACCTGTCTGGCTCAGGTGCAAACTGTCTTGCATTAGACGGAAGAAGCAAGTTCTCGTTTGTGAGTGAGTGTGATGAGAAAAGAATCCCGGAGGAGACGATTATTGTTTGTTTTTTTGTATTTTCAGTCTTTTATTGCTTTTTGAAGTTTGTCATAAGTTAATGAGCTTAAGCCTAAACCAGTGGATTTAGTAAACTCATCACATCATCCCTCTGATTAGGGGTAATGAGAATACCTTAAGTGTGAAGTCAGATTCTCACACTTAATCGCCTTTGGTGTAGAATCAAGATCATTAACCTACTTGTGATTATTTAGATGTCTTTGTTGTTTTTGTTTAGTGTTAAGTAATGAGGTTAAGCCATAATCAAGGATTAAACAGACTCATTACACCATCCTAAAAGAAGGATGATAGATGAGAATGTTTAAGCTGAGGAAAGCTCCTCAACTTAATCCATGATTAGGGATTAAACTCATGACAAAACAAGCCTTTGATTAAGTGGATTTTATTTAATGATATGATGATGAAGTGAATTTTATGATTTGTAAGACAACTTGAGGGGGACTTGTCCATTAACACTAGGGTTAGTCCTTCTTAACCATTTAAGGAAGAATTAGAACCCTAATGCAAGGCCCAAGTTACAAGTGTGATGTCTTGATGATTATTAAGTGGATTGATTAAGAGATTTAAACACATTAAGGGTTTAATACTTAGGATTAACGTTATACACTCCATCCTAAAAGAAGGATGCAGGCATAAGCTTAATCACAAAGTCTTAAAGCCTTTAGGGTTTAGTCCCTGATTATGAGATGAGAAGAGAAGACTCAAAGAGAGACACAAAGGTAAAAAACTATGAGGGGAGACTAATCAAAACCCTAATTCATTATCATGCTTGGTTGTTCCTAAGGTTTGTGAGGTTTGCAAGAAGAATCTTCAAAGGAGCCACCAGGGAGCAGATGAACAGGATCAAGAGAAGCAAAGCAACTTGCTTCATTCAAGAAGTCAAGTCACTTGAAGAAAGAAAGTGGGAGGAAGAAGAATGAGCAAGCCCAATCTCAAACACAAATAGAAATGCAGCAATGGATGCAAGGGAGATGAAAAGAAAAGGTATGAGAAGTGAAGGCAAATTCACTTCCCAAGTTTACTTACCACCTGAAATGTTAGAAAGAAATGCAATGCAATGCAGGATGAGATGAAATGGTATGATGCAAAGCAAAACCAGAAGCATGTTGATGATGATTATGATGTTATGAAGTGCTGCAAACATGAGGCAAGTCATGGAGATGTTCATACAAGATCATGGATGCAAATGATGCAAGTTAAGGAGCATGAACAAGCATGGAAAGTTATGAAGCATACAAGACAAATGGCATGGCAAATGTGTAATGCAATGATCAAACATGCTTTCTATATGTCTTAAGATGTCAAATGAATCACAAGAATGCACAAAATGCAAAGACAAGTCATGTTATGCAAGGAAATGCAAGAAGGATGCAAGAGAAATCCCAAATTAGGGTTCATGGATCAAACATCAAACAAAAACCCAAAACAGAAACAAACCCCAAGATAAAAAAATGGAAAATGCCATCCAAAGAAACCCCAGACCTATAATAAACCACTGCCCAAAGGGGAACTCCCAACTCTTAACCAATCTCAAGATATGATTTTTCTAAGTTATTAGGGTTTTTTAGGGTTCTTAACAAAAGAAATGCCAAACAATTGGAAAATGCAAGATCAAATCATGACCATTTGATCTTAGAAACTATATGCTAAACACAAGACAAAGCAAAAAGAATCAATGTCCAAACCTTTTCCAATAAGCAGAAATGAATTTTTGAATCCATGATCAAAATAATGCATAAAAAATGATTTAATTCAATGAAAAATTCTTAAAATGCATCAAGATCAAAAAAGAAATTTGGTTTGAAGGTTGGACAATGTTTCTAAATGCCTTAGAACATTTCATGAATTTTTTTGTAATTTTTAAATACCTAAAAGTATTTTTAATAAATTAATTTCCATTAATCAATTAAAAATAATCTTTTAAATATTTAAAAATACTTTTTTTGATGATAAAAAATAAAATAAAAATATTTTTGGGTCTTAAAAATTAATAAAACTTTTAGGAAAAAGTTTCATAATTTTTAAGATTTTTTTGCTATTTTAAAATAAATATGCAAATTAAATGAAAAGAAAATGAATAAAAATCAAATAAAATAAGAAGTAATCAGGATGGAAGGCTCAGATGCAATCTGGGTTAAAATTGTTTGACTGGGCGCGCATCTGGACGGCCCAGGTTCAAACCTGCCTAATCTTAATTAATTAAATCTTAATCCATAATTATCACTTAATGAAATGATCCTGACCCTTCGTACACGCGCGGGAGATGAAATCCAGTGGCTCACATTTAAAACTTGCCCTAACCCTAATTAAATGACTAATCACTTTCAGGTCACCGGAGACGAGCTCCGGTCGTCTTCTCCGGTGACCTTCTCCCCTGAAAACTTCCAAATCCTTCCCTAGGTCACTAAAATGAAATCTAAAACCATGGAAATGTTTCCCACAACCTACTGAACCAAAACCCCATGTTCAAATTCATTTATTTTTCCCCATAAGCAAGAATCGAACAAGACAAGTTTTAGGGCAAACCAGTTTCAGAGACAAATTACATACTCAAATCAAAGCCATTTCAAAAACTAAGAACATCAGGATGATCAGTGAATCACATAGAACAAGTTTGTAACAAGAAAAATGATTTCTGGAAAAAATAATTTCGAGCTACCTGAGATTTGGAGCTTTCAACTTGAGGACTTTCAGGCCACTTCTCCTTGTGCAATCTGCTCCACTTGGTCCCCAGATGATGTTTGAATGCTCAATGAGAGTTTAAGTTGGCTGGATAATGAGATTCGACAGCTTCTGCTCAAGCTTGATCAGAAATGGCAATGGTGTTTCAGGCACTTTCAGGTCATGGTGAGGGGTTATTTGTGATCCTGAGGGTGAATGGAGAAGGTCTGTGGTGTTTGTTTGGATGTTTGCAAGCTGTGATGAGAGTTTCGAAGAGAAATGCAGGCTGAGGGTGAGCAATGGCTATGGAGTATTCTGGTTGTTTCAGGCTTGGGTTCTTGGTGCTTTGTGGTCTATGGAGCAAGGTGAGTTGAATGGTGAAGTTGGCTTGAGTGTTTTGTGGCTGTGGAGGCAGATTCGAAGACAAATGCAATGTGGTGTGTTTTTGTGAATGTGATGGTATGAGATGTTTCAGCCTTGCCTTGTGTTATGTTTTGCTTGCAAATTGTCCACATAAATCTCTCTCATTGGTCAGTTGACAAGACATGCCCTTTATTGATTGGTAAGTTACCTTTTGCAAAAAATCAAAAAATGTGTAAGAGAAGCATGGCTCAAGGTCTAGGCAAGTACATGGCATGGGCTGGCGCAGCAAGGGTGAGGGAGAGGTCTAGCAAAGCTCAGCATCCAAGGCTGCAAGTTGTAGGAAGCATGATCATGAGTTTTGCAACTTGTTGTAACTTTGGTTCACATGTGAGAAAGTCTTGTTACACAAACCAAACCATGGGGAAACTTGGTCCAATTCTGATTTTTAAGGCTCATAGAATGTTTGTGTAATGGTTTCAAATGAATTAGAGGTCACATAATGCATTGGTTCATGACTTTGCAAAATTTCCATTTGAAGCATGCCTTGAAAATTAATGATTTTTGGCAACTTTGCCTTGCCATAACTTTTGATCCAAGAAGAGTTTGATCATGTTCTTGTACTTTTTGAAAAGGGAAAGATGAGATCTACAACTTTCATGACCAAAGTTTTTCCATTTGAAGCCTTTTTGGATCAAGAATCAAGGCTTGAAAAATGACCTAAAATGATGCATTCTTGAAAAGTCAACTATGCCCAAAAAGTCAACATTTGCAAAAACCCTAAATTCTTGATTTCTATGAACTCCAACCTTCTTCCATGATCAAATAAAGATCATATACACTCAAAATGATGAAGATCACCCATTGGTTGGGTCATTGGGGGCCTCAGATGCCCTGATTTTACACTGACTTGTCTGAAAAGTCAACCCTTGATCAGATGACTTCCCCATGGAATTTCTTCATGAAAATTGATATGCATACTCCCTATACCATATAGAGACCAATGGAAACAAGAATGGCCAAAAAATTTGGAGTTATGGCCTCTGAAACCAAAACCCTAATTTTAGGTCAACTGTGCAGTTCATCCTGGCTCTGCATCCACTCAAACCCTAGTTCTTGTGATTCCTTTGCATTTTTGACTTTGAGGAGATGGAATGTGATACAAGAACACACATGGACCCCTTTGAGTTGATTGGTGGCCTTTGGAATGGCTCAAGATGCTTTTGGGATTGCTCAGATCACAAACCCTAGGTGCAGATGCCTTAGAAACTATGCAGTGAACCAAAATGAGATATGAGATGATATGTTTGTGTTTATGCATATGAGGATGATCACAAGCCATGGTGTGAATGGGTGAGGGCAAATTTGGGGTGTTTACATCAAGCTGTTATTCAGAAATCATAAACCCTAAAACTCTTCATCCATCTTCCTTGACAATGTCTCAAAACCCTAGCACTCCTGAAGAAGTTCTCAACAAAGAAGACGTAGTTCATGCAACTCCCATCTCTGTGGTACCAATGAAATCAACCCCATTGGACGAACTCAGAGGAAGTGCTTCTCATGCTAAAAATCCAAGAACTCCAAAAAGAGCTAAAGATCAAGTCTGCAGCAAATCCAAAGGAGGCATTCCTTCTCCAGCAAACATGCCTCCAAAATCTTCTGACTATGTGGATGCTTCCATCAAGGAGATAGTCAACAAGATTATTTTTGAACAGAGGGTGGTTAATGGGATTTCTATTCCTCTGAACACCATGCCTGCCCCTCAAGAAGAACAAGCTCAAGCTGCAGAGGACACTCCTTCTCAACAGGATGTCCCAGTAGATGTTGGAACATCTGAGGATGAGAAAAAGAACTCATCTGATGCTGATATTGAACAAACTGAGGACCAGAAAAAGGCCTCAAATGAAAGTGATGAAGAAGACTCTGAGGATCAGACCAAAGCCTCAACTGAAGATCACATCTCTGCTGATCAACCAGCTGAAGAGGAGACTGCTCAATCTCCTCCAGTGGTGAACCTGGAGCAGGATTCTGGTACAGAGATCATAGCCTCTGTAAGACCTAGCATAGCCAAAAGGCTCAGGTCTAGAAAAGGAAAGATGCAAGCAGAACATGCAGTCCCTGAGAAGAAGCAAGCCACTCCAAGGAAAGCCAAAGCTAAAGCTGACTTTGGTCCAACAAAACAGTGGAGTAAAGTCCAAACCCAGAAGAGGAAAGCTGTCACCCCATCAGACTCAGATGTTGAATCAGATGTCCCAACATCTCCTCCCAAGAAGAAACCAGCACCATCTAGGGCTTCAACTGCTGTTCCAGAAGCTCCCTTGGACAACATCTCATTCCATCATGTCTCTAGTGTTAACAGATGGAAGTTTGTGTACCAAAGAAGGGTTGCCCTTGAAAGAGAACTGAGCAGCAATGCACTTGAGTGCACTGAACTGATTGATCTCATCTCTGCTGCAGGCCTCTTCAAAACAATCTCAGATCTCTCTCCCTGCTATGAACTTCTTGTCAAAGAATTCATTGTTAATCTTCAGGAGGATTGTGCCAATGGTAAGTCCTCTGAATTTAGAAAAGTCTTTGTTAGAGGTAGGTGTGTAGAGTTCTCTCCTCAGATCATCAATCAATACCTAGGAAGAGAAACAGATGGACCAAATGAGCTAGGTAAGACAGATAACCAAGTCTGCAAGGTTATCACTGCAAACCAGGTCAAGGCATGGCCTGTTAAAGGAAAGCTCTCAGTGAGCATGCTAACAAGAAAATATGCCATGCTGAACAGGATTGGTACAGCAAACTGGGTGCCTACTAACCACACATCTTCAATATCCACTGGCCTGGCCAGGTTTATCTATGCTGTGGGAACTCAGACTAAGCTAGATTATGGTGCTTACATTTTTTATCAGACCTTGAAGCATGCCAGCTCTTCTGCAACAAAGCTGCCAATAGCTTTTCCCTCCTTGCTGTGTGGTATAGTGCTCAATCAATACCCTGGAATCCTCACTGAAAAGGACACAGTCTGCAAAATAGAAAGCCCCCTGGCTTTTCACTACAAATTGTTCCTTAGTCATCATGCAGCAGATGTTGAAGCACCTTCTGGGACATCTGCAGGTCCTTCAACTGCCAAGACTCCTATCTCCAAGGCTGCATTAATTGCTGAACTAAAAAGCACCTGCAAAGAACTTGAAGCAAGGAAGCTGAAACTTGAAGAAATCATCCAAAGGCTGGAGAGTGAAGGAGATCAAAAAGCTGCCTCTGATGAAGAAACTGAAGCTGATGAAGAAACTGAAGCTAATGAAGAAACTGAAAGTGATGAGTCTGAGTGATCATTGTATGTGAGGACAAATGTAATGACAGCTGCATTGTAATTTAGATTTAGTCTCTTTGGCCCCAAAATTTGTGTCTAAAAAGGGGGAGAACAACACCAACAACAATGTGTAAACAACAATGTGTAATGCTGTTTGATTATGAATGAAAAATCTGTTTGCTTCTAAACTGAATAAGTTTTTTTTTCTGTTGCAACAAAGCTGGACACATATATGTTTGAGGGGGAGTAATCTCAAATATGAATCAACAGAAAAGTAGTATTATACTCTGATAAAAGAACTTCTGCTGCACTCTGAAAACCAGAAAAGATGTTAGCAAAAAATTAGCCAAAGGGGGAGTTTGTAGATGTCTTGAATTGGCAGAATTTTTGACCAACAAGAAATATTGAATTCAGTTCAGAATGTCATATCAAATGTTGGGACATTATCAAACAGAGTATATGGACTTATTTCAGGATGTCTCAACAGATGTTGGGACATTGTGTTAATGACTTAAGTTCAGTTTTTCAGGATGTCCCAACAGATGTTGAGACATCTCAAACCTGCTACCAGAATTAATTATTGTCTAACTGATCAGAGATATTTAAGGAGAGTTATCTGGAATTAATTAATGATGGATAAAAACAGAACAAGGCGCATCTGTAGGGAGTTTTATATTGAAGATTCAGATTAAAACAGAAGGCCTAAATCACCTAGAATCTAGGAAGTAACAAACCCTAAATTCAAGGTGGAAGCTGCATGCGCATTAGGGCTGGATCATTCTACAGAAAGCCCAAATTACAGATACCTATTTAATCAACAGAAACTCATAGAATTGAGTACGAATTTCAGAAGACCAAATAGGGTGTCTAGTGTTTTAATAGCAGGTTGTTTTAATTGTACCACTTTATGAGCTTTTAAGCAAAAGTGCATTTGTGACTTGATTGAAACTGTGAAGTAAGATCAAGCTGTTTTGTTTGAAGAATGTCTTCAATTTTATTAAACTTGTAAACTTGATCACTGTGTGATTGAGGGGGAGTGAGTAGGGTACTCTTATCTAAGTTTTGTCTTAGGTAGAAATTGCATTGGGTAGTTATTAAGTGATAGATTAAACAGGGTGGTTTAAGTCTAGAATTAATATTACTTATAGTGGATTTCCTCCTGGCTTGGTAGCCTCCAGATGTAAGTGTGGTTATACACTGAACTGGGTTAACAAACTTCTGTGTTGTTTACTTTTCTTGCTATTTAAGTTTTGGTTAAATCTGTCAAGTGTTGGGACATCTCTTAGGACATCTCATACCTGATCACAGAATTTCACTCACCAAGAGCATCTGATTCCATACCGTGACTATACGAGGAGATTATTGACTTTCTTCACAATAGTCATACTTGAGTATATCCCTCGAGACAAAAATCAGTTCGCAGATGCTTTAGCTACTATTTCCTCCATGATCAAGGTTCAAACTGCCAACTATGTGCCTCGGATTTCAGTATCTAGATTAGACCGACCGGCATACGTATTCTTCGTGGACATTGCTAAAGATGACAAGCCTTGGTTCCATGACATCAAATGCTTCTTACAGGATCAGACATACCCACCTGGGGCATCATCTAATGATAAGAAGACACTGAGGAGGCTGGCTGGTAGTTTCTTCCTGAATGCTGATAGTTCATTATACAAGAGAAACTTTGACATGGTTCTTCTCAGGTGTGTTGACAAGAAAGAAGCAGACTTGCTGATGCACGAGGTGCATGAAGGATCTTTCGGTACCCATGCTGGAGGACATGCGATGGCTAAAAAATTGTTAAGATCAGGTTACTACTGGATCACAATGGATGCAGACTGTTGTGCATATGCCAGTAAGTGTCATAAATGCCAGATTTATGCAGACAAGGTGCATGTGCCTCCAAATCCTTTGAACGTGATGTCTTCACCTTGGCCCTTTGCCATGTGGGGCATTGACATGATTGGAAAGATTGAACCAACTGCTTCAAATGGCCACAGATTCATCCTGGTAGCCATTGATTACTTCACCAAATGGGTTGAAGCAGCTTCGTATGCAAACGTCACCAGACAAGTGGTAGCCAGATTCTTGAAAAGAGACATCATCTGTCGATATGGAGTACCCGAGCGAATCATTACTGATAATGGTTCCAATTTGAACAACAAAATGATGGCAAAACTGTGTCGGGACTTCAAAATCCAACATCACAACTCTTCTCCTTACAAGCCAAAGATGAATGGCGTTGTTGAGGCAGCTAACAAGAACATCAAGAAGATTGTGCAGAAGATGGTGGTTACTTACAAAGACTGGCAAGAAATGTTACCCTTTGCCTTGGATGGGTATCGAACCTCAATCAGTACATCCACTGGGGCAACACCTTATCAACTTGTGTATGGTACGGAAGCTGTTCTACCTGTTGAGGTTGAATTACCCTCCTTACGGGTACTGATGGATGTCAAGCTGAATGAAGCCGAATGGGTCCGATCTCGGTACAATCAACTGAATCTGATCGAAGAAAAGAGATTATCCACAATCTGTCATGGGCAACTATATCAGAAAAGAATGAAGAAAGCCTTCGATCAAAAAGTCAGGCTTCAGGAATACCAAGTAGGAGATCTTGTGCTGAAAAGACTCCTTCCTCCTCATACAGACCACAGGGGAAAGTGGACTCCAAACTACGATGGTCCATTCATAGTAAAGAAAGTTTTCTCGGGTGGAGCACTGATGCTCACTACTATGGATGGTGAAGATTTCATATCCCCTGTGAATTCAGATGCAGTTAAAAAATACTTCGCATAAAATGACCCACTGGACATAAAAACAGAATGTAAGTCCAGGCACACAAAAAAGGCATCCCGGCGAGTCAAACACAGAATAAAAAACTCGGGCAAAAATAAGGGAAAATAAAAAATGTACACCCGCTGAGTTGAAAAGCCGCATTGGACAGCTCATGGAAAAAAATGGGTATCCCGGTGGATTGAAAACCCGAAAGGGCGATCCACGCAAAATAAGGGAATAAGCGAACAATTGCATTGTGAATTCTTTTGTATCACTTACAACATGGAAAACTTCGAAAGGATAAAGCATCGGTCAGAATAACCTTCTCCAGAAAGCAAGATGAGAAGAATGTCAGGGTCATACAGGTTATAGCAAAGGAAGCTCAACGGAGTGTCGTCAACATTGCCAGCACCTTTACTTTTCTCAATTTGTAACAATCTCCTCATTTCAGGGGATCTATTTCTTTGACTATATTTGCCAATTCAGGGCACCCAGATTAATAAAATCAGAGTTTTCAGTCACACTTCGTCTAGTACATTTTTGTTTCGTTTGCAAAATGTCCAATATCCATGATATAATATTTGTATAAAACAGATGTGCCTTTTCTAATTAAAAGCTTGCAGGAAATGTATTTACTCTCAGGAATATCTAACTCCTATGACGGAATCCGATAAGGGATACCTCGGGATACTTGTGCGTGTCTTTGTCTTAACAGGATTCCAGGTATTCAATACACAACATGGGGCATGCCAAGCATCATTTCCCCAGCACATATTCTCCAAGCAGCATCTGAAATGCTTTTCCCCCAAACAGAGTTCCAGGTCTCCCAAAGACAAGGGAACCATCTCCCCACAGAGTTCCAGACTCTATCCAGAAAAGCAATGCCTGAAGTTCTCACACAACAAAGTGACAGAAGCTTCTTCATCCCCAACTGGGATACCTCCTTACTAGATAGATCTATCAGTGATCTATTCCCTCCAAAAAGAACCATATGTTTTATCAGATCTACCAATGATCTCATCCCCAGCTGGGATTCTCCCTCAAGTAGATCAGCCAGGGATCTTCACAACAGCAGGATCCGAACCCCGGATCGGTATCTTTTGCATAATCATAGCATTCGCATCATATTTCCCTACAAAGCGTAGCATTCCGTTTAACACGGAGCATTACGGCAAAATAAAACATATTGCATGATCACAAGTCAGGTTTTGAACCAGTCACCTGTAAATACCAACAGTACCTCAGCAGCAGTATACAAAATACGTCTATGGCACATAAAAGCCAAAGCGTCCCCTTTGCACCCTCAAATACAGATATTTTTCCATAACATGTTCTTCTCGACACTCGTCCGTGTCATCTCATATCTCCCCACAGAAAGCCAAAGCGTCCCCTTTGCACTTTCCAACAAGTACCTCTTCATATATACTCTTCTGACACTCGTCTGTGTCATATCATCCCCCTGCAGATATAAGCCACAAACATCCTCTTTGAATACAAATATCTATACATTCTCTTTTGACACTCGTCTGTGTCACCCATCCCCAGCACAATTGCTCAAACACTTATTGTAAACCAAATATTTGTTTATAATACGCTCTCATTGACACCCGTCCGTGTCATCCTATCCCCACAGGTTGCTAGAATACCCTTTTACACTCATAAGTTCATAACTTATACATTTCTCTTCTGACACCCGTCTGTGTCAAACTTTTCCCAGCAAGTCGAACACTTGTCTATGTCTTGCTCATACTTCACAATACTTGTATATACATATACAGATACTCGTCTGTATCTTATATATATATATATATATATATATATATATATATATATATATATATATATATATATATATATTATTCCCCACAGATTTTATCCCCATATATATATATATATATATACTTCATCATTTTATCCGATGGTCGTCCCCATCGTTGATCTCGTTATCTGATATTCGTCATATGTCATGACAAACCCCGAGAGCAGTCGTACCCTGCTAGGTGATCATCCTTCACCTCTTGATGATCGTCCTTCATCATGCTTATCCGATGGCCGTCCCCATCGTTGACCTTTTCTATCCGACATTCGTCCTATGTCGTGATAGAGAGCAGCCGTCCCCTTCTAGGTGATCGTCCATCACCTTTGATGACCGTCCCTCATCATTATTTCATTTATTCTTTAAACCGATGGTCATCCCCATCATTGTTTACTTTTAATTTCCAAAAGCCTGGTGGCCGTCCCCATTATTGCTTTTCTCATTACTTTAACCCCCAGGGAATATTATTTCTTTACTTGATGGTCGTCCCCATCACGATCTCTCATTTCCCCAGCTTGTCGGTCGTTCCCCGTCATTGCTTTATCCCAGCAGTCGTCCTCTGTTCGACGGTCGTCCTCCGTCGCCCGCATTTTATAAATCATGCTTTACTTTATTTACAATCTATATCCCTTTTCTTCTTCTACCCAGCGAGTGCAATTTTGGACTGTCTTTGGTATTCAATCACAAGTTATCTTGTTTGTCTGTTAAGCCAGGCGCTTACATCCTGCACAGCTAACTCATGTTTGAATAGGGGCAGCTGTAAACACCCCAAATTTGCCATCACTAAGTTCACACCATGGCTTGTGATCTTTAATGTTTGCATAAGTTTAAGCATGTCATCTCATATTGCATTTTGTTTCACTACACAGTTCAAGTTCATCTGCATCTAGGGTTTGTGATCTGAGCAATCCAAGGATCCATCTGAGCCACTCCAAAGATCTCCAATCATTACAAGAGGGTCCGTGTATGTTCAATCATCATATTATATCCCTCAAAGATCAAGGAAGTCAAGAAATCACAAGAACTTGGAAAGCATGGAAGCAGAGCTAGGGTTTCACTGCACAGATGACCTGAAATTAGGGTTTTGGTTTCAGAGGCCATTGTAAACACCCCAAATTTGCCCTCACCCATTTACACCATGGCTTGTGACATTTTCATATGCATGAGTTCAATCATATCATTCTCATATTGCATTTTTGCTTCACTGCATTGCTCCTAAGTCATCTGCATCTAGGGTTTGTGATCTGAGCCATCCAAGAGCTATTTGAGCCACTCCAAAGGTCATCAATCACTTCAAAGGGGTCCATGTGTGTTCAAGCATCATAATATATCCCCACAAAGTCAAGAAATTCAAAGAATCACAAGAATTGAAAATGGCATGGAAGCAGAGCTAGGTTTAACTGCACAGATGACCCAGAATTAGGGTTTTGGTTTCAAAGGCCATAACTCCAAATTTTTTGGTCATTTTTGTTTCTATTGGTCTCTATATGTTATAAATATCATGCATATCAAGTTTCATGAAGAAATTCCATGGGGAAGGCATCTAATCAAGAGATGACTTCTTGGGCAAGTCAGTGCAAAATCAGGGCATCTGAGGCCCCCAATGACCCAACCAAAGGGTGTTCTTCATCATTTTGAATGTGTATGATCTTTATTTGATCATAGAAGATGTTGGAAGTTCACAAAATTGAAGAACTTCAAGCCATTTGCAAAGTTGCCTTTTTGGGAAAATGACTTGTAATGTAAACTTGCCATTTTGGGAAACTTTTTCAACCCTTTCTTTTTTATTCAAAAATGCTTCAAATGGGAAAACTTTGGTCATGAAAGTTGTAGAATGGATCATTCCCTTTTCAAAAAGTACAAGAACTCATTCTAATTCATTTTGGATCAAAAGTTATGGCTTGTCAAAGTTGGGAAAAATCACATAATTTCAAGTCTTGCACCAAAGAGGCAAAGTTGCAAAACCCCTTGCCAAGGTAAAATTAGACCTCAAAGTGACTTCTAATCTTTGCACAAACATAAACCAATGCCTAAAAGTCAGAATGCACCAAGAGTTTGTCCATTTTCATGACTTGTGCTTTAAGAAATCACAAAAGGGGCAAAAAGTCACAAAGTTGCAAAACCTATCACAAACCCTAATCCACTTGCTGCATTGCTTCTAATCCTTTTCCATGGCTCTCCCTGATTCAAGCTGCAGCCAAGCCATGCTTTGTACCTTCACTGCCATAGCACATACCTCTCTTACACCTAGACTTGACTTTTTGTAAAAACCCCCATACCAATCCCACAGTGCCACACCAACTATTCTGACCAATCAAGACTTTACAAACACACTTCAAGCAAGCCATTTCATATCATATTGGAGCCTGAACACACACACAAGCCAGCATACACAAAAATCCCTCCCTTTGCATTTTCTATCGAATCTCTCAACTCAGCTACTAAAACTTAAAAATCCGTTCACTAATCAACTCACCATGATCCACTGATCATTTCCCACCCCTCACTTGTCCCTGAAACCACCATAATCAAAAACACGATTTCAACACTCCCTTGACCTGAGCTTCTGCAAACTTTCTCTGGAGGCCATATAAACTCTAGCTAAGTGTCAAAAGCTTCTAAGGAGGATCATTGGAGCTTGTTTGAACCAAAGAAGCAGCCAGAAAGTCCCTGTTTCGAAAGCTCAAGCTCAGGTAGCCATGGCATTTATTTTTTCCAGAACTTCCATTTTTAGTTTCTAAATGCTTCCTTATGCTTCACTGATTATCATGATGTGATTTGTTTTGAAAATGGGTGAAAAATGGCCATGTATGCTTGTTCTGAAACTTTGCCCGTGAAATGAGTTTTGGTTTGATTCTTCTGATTCAGTGAAAATAAATGATTTTTGGGGTGGGGTTTAGGTTTAATGATGTTTAAGGATTGAATCTAGAGATTTTGGTGAAGTTTTGATGCATAGGGAGTGAGATAGCATGAACAGCTTGCCGGAGAAGATGACCGGAACACTGTTCTGGTCATCTGAAAGTGATTAGGGTTAGGATTAGGGCTAATGACTTAATTAGGCCAGTTTGAATTTGGGCCGTTCATTCGCGCGCGCAGTCAACTCCCGCCTCTGTGAATTTGAATCCTGGCCTTCAGATCCTTTGACTTTCCCTTTTTCCATTAAAATTCATTTTAATTTTATTTGTTTCATATTTATTTTGCACGAATTTTAAAAAATAGCTAAAATCATTTAAAAATTATGGAAATTTTTGTCAAAGGTTTCATGAATTTTTAGAACACAAAAATATTTTTATTTTTATTTTTTGCATTAAAAATTATTTTTAAATCATTTAAATGTTTATTTTTAATTAGTTAATGAAAATTAATTAATTAAAAATACATTTAGGTATTTAAAAATCACAAAAAAATTCACATAGCATTTAGAAACATTTAGAAACATTGTTCAACTCTCAAACCAAATTTCTTTTTCGTTCTTGATGCCTTTTGATCATTTTCATTGGATTTAATTTCATTTTAAGGCAATATTTTGGTTCAATCTTCAAAAATTTCTTTCTGCCTAACCTTTGAGAGTTGAATGATGATTCTTCTTGCATTGCACTCTTCATAGCATGTAGGTTATAGGATAAAATTGGTTTGAATTGATCTTGCATTTTCAATTTGTTTAGCATTTTTCTTAATGAGGTACCTTAAAACCCTAGCAATCTTAGGAAATTCATAACTTTCATTAGGTTAAGAGGTGGATCCCCTCCTTTGGGCAGTGAGTTTGTATAGGTTTAGGGTATCTTTGATTGCATTTTCAAATTTTTATCATGTCATTTGCTTCTGGTTTTGGATTTTTGCTTTGTATGATGCATGTTGTAAACACCCCAAATTTGCCCTCACTCATTCACACCATGGCTTGTGATCATCCTCATATGCATAAACACAAACATATCATCTCACATCTCATTTTTTGATTCACTGCATAGCTTTCAAAGCATCTGCACCTAGGGTTTGTGATCTGAGCAATCCCAGAGCATCTTGAGCCATTCCAAAGGCAACCAATCAACTCAAAGGGGTCCATGTGTGTTCCTATATCATATTTCATCTCCTCAAAGTCAAAATTGCAGAGGAATCACAAGAACTAGGGTTTGAGTGGATGCAGAGCCAGGTTGAACTGCACAGTTGACTGAAAATTAGGGTTTTGGTTTCAGAGGCCATAACCCCAAATTTTTTGGTCATTCTTGTTTCCATTGATCTCTATATGGTATAGGGAGTATGCATATCAATTTTCATGAAGAAATTCCATGGGGAAGTCATCTGATCAAGAGTTGACTTTTCAGACAAGTCAGTGCAAAATCAGGGCATCTGAGGCCCCCAATGACCCAACCAATGGGTGATCTTCATCATTTTGAGTGTATATGGTCTTTATTTGATCATGGAAGAAGATTGAAGTTTATAGAAATCAAGAATTTAGGGTTTTTGCAAATGTTGACTTTTTGGGCATAGTTGACTTTTCAAGAATGCATCATTTTAGGTCATTTTTCAAGCTTTGATTCTTGGTCCAAAAAGGCTTCAAATGGAAAAAACTTTGGTCATGAAAGTTGTAGATCTCATCTTTCCCTTTTCAAAAAGTACAAGAACATGATCAAACTCTTCTTGGATCAAAAGTTATGGCAATGCAAAGTTGGCTAAAATCATTAATTTTCAAGGCATGCCCTAAGTGAGAACTTTGCAAAATCTTGGACCAATGCACATTGCAGCCTCTAATTCATTTCAAACCAGCACATAAGCATGCTCTAAGTTACAAAATTCAGAATTGGATCAAGTTTCATCATGGTTTGGTTTGTGTAACAAGGCATTTTTCATGAAAATCCATAAAGTAACCAAGTTGCAAAACTCATGATCAAGCCTTCACCACTTGCTGCCTTGAATGCTGGACCAAGCTGACATTTCCCCCTCATCTTGCTGCGCATAGCCCATGCCTTGTACCAAGCTAGCACCTCACCATACTTTCTCTTACACAAGAGTTGACAAATTGCAAAAGTTGCCTCACCTATCCATAAAGCACATGTCAAATCAACTGACCAATGAGAGAGAGTCATATGGACAATTTGCAAGCAAAGCATAGCATAAGGCAAGGCTGAAACCATCACATTCACCACATACACAAAAACTCACCATCTTGCAAAAGCCTTCGAATTCCTCTCCACAGCCACAAAACACTCAAACTTTTTCCTCCATTCAACTCACCATGTATCACTGAGTAGAAACCACCCAAAGCACAAGCCTAAAACATCCAGAACACCTCATTGCCATCTCTCACTCCATTCTGCAGATTCATTCGAATCTCCCTCCCTAGCCCACAAACAGCCAAACAAACACCATAGACCTTCTCCATTCACCCTCAGGATCATAAACAACCCCTCACCATTACCTGAAAGTGCCTATTTCACCATTGCCATTTCTGATCAAGCTTGAACAGAAGCTTTCGAAACTCATCAACCAGCCAACTTAAACTCCTTTTGAGTATTCAAACATCTTCTGGGGACCAAATGGAGTAGTTTGCATTGAAGGAAGTGGCCAGAAAGTCTTCAAACTGAAAGCTTCAAATCTCAGGTAGCTCGAAAATTATTTTTCCAGAAATCATTTTTCTTGTTACAAACTTGTTCATTGTGTTGTCCTGATCATCCTGATGTTCTTAGTTTTTGAAATGGTTGTGATTTGAGCATTTAATTTGTCTCTGAAACTGGTTTGCCCTAAAACTTGTTCTGTTCGATTCATGGTTTTGAGGAAGAAGAAATTTGTTTAG
This sequence comes from Lathyrus aphaca, assembly GCA_963966055.1. NCBI lineage: Eukaryota > Viridiplantae > Streptophyta > Magnoliopsida > Fabales > Fabaceae > Lathyrus > Lathyrus aphaca. The sequence goes on from OZ014523.1 coordinate 444,359,677, forward strand.
ACTTAGGGTTTTGATTCAGGAGATCATGGGGTTCATTTCTATGTGCTTGGTTTTTATTTTTGATGCGTTTTGAGAGGTTTTGGAGATTTTCAGGTGGACTTCCCACCGGAGAAGATGACCGGAGGTCTTCTCCGGCCACCTGAAAATCATTAGGGTTTAATTAAGTCATTAATGAGGATTTGAATCTGGACCGTAGATGCAGTTGACTGGAGTTGACTCCCGTGCGTTTGTGTGGCTCGGATTACATCATTAAAGCCCTAATCTGTTTTATTAATTTAATAAATTATATTTAGGTTAATTAAGCCAGAAGAGATCCTGACCTTCCAATAGCGCGCGTGGTCAACTGTTGACCCCCCAAGTTTGAATCTCAGCCATGGATTGTGATTACTTCTCATTTTCATTAATTTTTATTTCATTTTTTCTCATTTGTTTTGTACAATTTATTTAAAATAGCAAAAATGTTTTAAAAATTATGAAACTTTTTGTCAAGAGTTTCACTAATTTTTAAAACCCAAAAATATTTTTAGTTTTATTTTTATCATTAAAAAAGTATTTTTAAATATTTAAAAGATTATTTTTAATTGATTAATGAGAATTAATTAATTAAAAATACTTTTAGGTATTTAAAAATTACAAAAAAATTCATGAAATGTTCTAAGACATTTAGAAACATTGTCCAACCTTCAAACCAAATTTCTTTTTTGATCTTGATGCATTTTAAGAATTTTTCATTGAATTAAATCATTTTTTATGCATTATTTTGATCATGGATTCAAAAATTCATTTCTGCCTATTGGTGAAGGTTGTGACATTGATTCTTTTTGATTTGTCTTGTGTTTAACATGTAGTTTCTAGGATAAAAAGGCCATGAATTGTTCTTGCATTTTCAAATTGTTTGGCATTTGTTTTGTTAAGAACCCTAAAAAACCCTAATAACTTGCAAAAATCATATCTTGAGTTTGGTTGAGAGTTGAGAGCTCCCCTTTGGGCAGTGGTTTATTATAGGCCTAGGGTTTCTTTGGGTGCCATTTTCCATTTTTTATCATGAGGTTTGCTTCTGTTTTTGGTTTGTGTTTGATGTTTGATCCATGAACCCTAATTTGGGATTTCTTTTGCATCCTTCTTGCATTCCTTTGCATAACATGACTTGTCTTTGCATTTTGTGCATTCTTGTGATTCATTTGACATCTTAAGACATGTAGAAAGCATCATTGATCATTGCATTGCATATTTGCCATGTCATTTGTCTTATATGATTCATAACTTTTCATGCTTGTTCATGCTCCTTAGCTTGCATCATTTGCATTCATAATCTTGTATGAACATCCCCATTGTCTTGCCTCATGTTTGCAGCACCTCATAACATCATAATCATCATCAACATGCTTCTGGTTTTGCTTAGCATCATATCATCTCATCTCATCTTGCATTGCATTGCATTTCTTTCTAACATTTCAGGTGGTAAGTAAACTTGAGAAGTGGATTTGCCTTCACTTCTCATAACTTTTCTTTTCATCTCTCTTGCATCCATTACTGCATTTCTATATGTGTTTGAGTTTGAGCTTGCTCATTCTTCTCCTTCTCACTTTCTTTCTTCAAGTGACTTGACTTCTTGAATGAATCAAGTCACTTTGCTTCTCTTGATCCTGTTCATCTGCTTCCTGGTGGCTCCTTTGAAGATCTTTTCTTGCAAACCTCACAAACCTTAGGACCAACCAAGCATGACAATGAATTAGGGTTTTGATTAGTCTCCCCCCATAGTTTTACCTTTGTGTCTCTCTTTGAGTCCTCTCTTCTCATCTCATAATCAGGGACTAAACCCTAAAGGCTTTAAGACTTTGTGATTAAGCTTATGCCTGCATCCTTCTCTTAGGATGGAGTGTATAACTTTAATCCTAAGTCTTGAACCCTTAAGGTGTTTAAATCTCTTAATCAATTCACTTAATAAATATCAAGACATTGCACTTGTAACTTGGGCCTTGCATTAGGGTTCTAATTCTTCCTTAAGTGGTTAAGAAGGACTAACCCTAGTGTTAATGGACAAGTCCCCCTCAAGTTGTCTTACAAACCCTAAAATCCACTTCATCATCATATCATTAAATAAAATCCACTTAATAAAGGCTTGTTTTGTCATGGGTTTAATCCCTAATCATGGATTAAGTTGAGGAGTCTTCCTCAGCTTAAACACTCTCATCTATCATCCTTCTTTTAGGATGGTGTAATGGGTCTGTTTAATCCTTGATTATGGCTTAACCTCATTACTCAACACTAAACAAAATCACAAAAAACATCTAAATAATCACAAGTAGGTTAATGATCTTAATCCTACACCATAGGTGATTAAGTGTGAGAATCTGACTTCACACTTAAGGTATTCTCATTACCCCTAATCAGAGGGAAGATGTGATGAGTTTACTAAATCCATTGGTTTAGACTTAAGCTCATTATCCTATGACAAACTCCAAAAGCAATAAAAGACTGAAAACTCAAAAACAAACAATAATCGTCTCCTTCGGGATTCTTTTCTCATCTCATTCACTCAGAAACGAGAACTTGCTTCTTCCGTCTAATGCAAGACAGTTTGCACCTGAGCCAGACAGGTCATACACTTGAGCATTGACAAGCAAGCAGTTCACAAGTCAATTCACCTTTCAGTCTCTTTGGGTCGAACTACGGTGTTCTGACTTCCTCATTGCACGAGAGGATACGTAGGCATAACTTAACGGTTATCGAACAAAAGTCCCTGTATATTCCCCCTCCTTCCAGCATTATTCTTTGAGCCTCATGATCATGAGCATCTTATTCTTGTTCTTACACTGACACTTCATTTACACACTTCACTTCCTTTACACTGACACCTGTACATTCTTTCCAGCTATTTTATACACAGATTGCACTGACACTACCCCTTTAAAACACAAATCTTTTAAGCGTGGATCCCGTCGAGTACGGCGGACAATCTGGGTGCTAATACCTTCCCAGGTTGTAACCAACCCCCTTTCTCAGTCTCTCTGGTTCGCAACCGTCTTATCCATCTCTTTCTAGGCTTATGCAGCATTGCCTTTCCTCCGGGATAAAAATGCCTAGCTGGCGACTCTATTCATTCTCCAGTGAGTTCACGGCTGTGTGTTCTCACTGTTCCCTTCGCCGACCGTTCGCGTCTGTACCTTCATATGACCCGGTGTCATTTGTCGGGAGCGACAGCTTGGCGACTCTGCTGGGGACACTTAGACTGCAACCAGGGCTTCTGGTTCTTTTTGTGGGTTCCTCCTAGCGCTTGATTGATTTGTGTTTACTGGGGTGTTATGTGCTTGTATGTGCTTGTATTTATTTTTGTTTATTGCTTTATGTACAGTTGATTTATTGCTTTCTTTATAGCTTTATATTTTTCATACTGTCATACTGTGCTGGCTGGATCTGGTTTTTCTTTGGTGGGTGGGTATTTCATTGAGAGTTAAGGTCCTATACCTGGGACCTGAGTGACACCTAGGCTAGAGTGAATCATATTCTTTCCCATTCCATTTCGGTCTGGTGCGGGAATATGAAACACGGTTCAGATATGGGTTTCTTCTTGAAAACTCTGTGTTGCAGATTTCCTGCAATGCTAGGGCTATCTGGGAAGCCTGCTAAGTCTGGATGACCTTTAAGTATTGACCTTCAGAAACTGAGGTGAATTAGAGGAGGAATTGTCATGGTTATTGTAAACAATGTACCTCCGGGTTAGAAGTGTTTACACTTCTCATAACTGATCCAAGTCTGAGGATCCTTGTTCTAGATCATCACCTGTGAGGGGGTTGGGCTGTTTACAGGTTTGCAGGTACCTTGACCTCAGAATACCCTGTTACTTTGACTTTGTTAAGAGTACTCCATGTTGGACAGTTCTTGTGATTCTAAAACCTTGGACTTGTGGCTCTTTATTTGAGTCCCCCACCCTGGTTACCGGATTTATAGACCTCCATCTGGAATTCTTGAACACACATGGATCTATACCAAGGCAGTTTATCAGATCCAGCTCAGTCACAAACCCCTTGCATATCATTTGCATACATACTCATTGCATCATATTAACATGTGCTTATTTGTGTTTCAGGGTATCCACCTTCATCTCTGGTTTTGGTTTTGACCCCATCTTTAGTTCTGACCTATCTCTACCAGCACTTGCTTCAGCTTGTCAGCCATATACTTCAGTTACTTGCACTAGCCAGCCAGTGGCCCACTCCTCAGCATCTTCATCAGCACTTACTCTACTCAGTCCTCAGCATCATGGCTCCAAAGAAAAGCAACATCACTTATCATTTCTTCCAACCAGACTTATCAGACATCAGGAGGATCCAAACCCTGATCACTCCAGATCACACACCCTTGTTCAGGGAGAGTTATGGAGATATACTGGACATGGTTATGGATCTGGACCCTTCACAGAGGAGCCTCATCCACACCTGCATTCAGTTTTATGATCCCCCATTGAGATGTTTCACCTTTCAAGACTTTCAGTTGGGGCCTCTTCTGGAAGAATACTCATCTTTGATTGGTTTGCCTATCAAGAGGGAAATCCCTTTCAATCCTGAGATGAATTTCCCAAGCAATGGAGAGGTAGCAAAAGCTTTGTATCTGGAGCCTGTTTTGATTGAACAGCATATGACCTCCAAAGCTGGAATCCCTGGTTTTCATCTTGACTTCCTGATTTCTCAAGCTAGTCTGAAGGCCTCCCTGGGGGAGTGGAAAGCTGTTTGTGCTCTATTGGCCTTGAGTGTATATGGAATTGTATTGTTTGCAGATGAGCCTCGATTCATCAGCAAGAATGCAATCCACTTGTTCATCCTGAAGAACCCTGTGCCAACTTTACTGGGTGATCTCTATTACTCAGTACATCAGAGAAATGAGAAGCAGAGGGGAAGATTAGTGAGGATTTGTGCTCCATTATTTCATGCTTGGCTTCTCAGGCATCTACCCAGGACAGATGCATTTCTCAATCCTCATCAGCAAAGCAACTGGGCTAAGAGGCTCACTACTCTCACTTCAGCAGATATCAGATGGTGCACTCAGAGCACCAAAGGCAGAGATATGATCACCAGCTGTGGGCACTTTCCCAATGTGCCTTTGATAGGAGTTAAGGGAAGTATCAACTACAACCCTCTGCTGTTCAGAAGGCAATTAGGCTATGCACTGGTCCATACTCCCAGGGAACAAGATTTGGTTGAGACCCTCTACTGTGAGAACAAGATTAGTTTGGCTGTTGTTAGGCAGGCTGCTTGGGCCTGGGATCATGTTCAAACTAAGGGAATTACCATTCTGGGGAAGTGCAATAATTTGGCATCAGTCCAATATTATGAGTGGTCCCATGCTAGGGCCCAATTCTCTGGAATGCCCTTTACCATAGAAGACATGCCTGAGTCATCTTCAGCACCACCCCCTGCCACTATCAGTTTGGAAGAGTTTGAGAGCTTGAAGGAAAGAAATGAGAAGTTAACCCAGGCTTTGCAGAAGACCCTCCGGGAGAGGAGTGAAGGTGTGAGGGAGATTGAGAGATTGGAGAAGTTAAGAGTGGAACACTTGACTAAAATTGAGAAGTCTGGGGAGTATATCAACAAGTCTAAGGCTGGTGAGCAGATTCTGAAGAATGCTTGTAAAGAAGCCCAGTTCCAGAGAGCAAGAACAGACTTGTATTTGAAAGAGAGTCAGGCCAGGTGGGTCCGGATCACTGAGGCCCGTACTCTAGAAGACAAGAGAGTTCAAGACAAGATGGAGCAGATGGAAAAAGCCCTGGCAGCAGCCCAGGAGGAGATATCAGAGCTGAAAATCAAAGCAGGAGTGAAGAGGTCTAAGGACCAAAGTCAGAACAGGAAGTTGACTGCAGCTGTTGCAACAAGAAACCTTCTCATCAGAAGTCTCGCGGAGCATCCGGCTGATCCTGTGACCGAAGCACTTCTCAAGGAAGTTCGTGAGGATGAGTTTGGCCTTGGAGTTTGACCATTTGCTTGTTGTTATTCCTATTCCATGTACTTTTGCTTTTTTGTGATGTATTTTGACCCCTTAGAGGGTTTGTGTTGTAAAAATGAACAAATTGTATTATTTCACTTTTGTAATATATCTGTGTTGGTTTCTATCTGGGTTCACATCAAAAGCAACTTCAACAGCAGCATCTTCAAGGGTCTGGAAGGGTCAAAACTGAAGGCCAAACCGGATACCTTGAGAACAAATAAGCATAACTGCATTGCATGCTAACCCTTTTGTTTGTTTTGTAGGTTTTTGTTTTGTTGTTACTAACCTCTGTTGTGAATCTCAGGAATTATTGCTCGCCGCCGGGTATTTCCTCTCAACAGGCCACACAGGTACCCAACTAGAAACAACCTTCCGGGAATTCAGATGGATCAGATGCAGCAAGACCTTACGGAGGTCAGAAATCAGATGGCCAACGAAAGGTTAGAGATGAGAACGCAGATGACGCAGTTCATGGAAGTTATGAACAACATGGCTCAGAGCCAGGAGAGACTGAGGGCCATGGTGGAGAGGCAAAATCAAGAGGAGCCTCATGTAGGAACTGCAGGCACCAGTAATAATGAAAGGGTGCAACCACATGTTAACCCCCCTGTGTTTGGCCCACATCTCCATCCAGAGGCTAACATCCCAGTCAACATTCAAGGGACAGCCACTGCAGCCAGAGTACTTCAAGAAGATCCTCAGGAGGACCAGTATACAGTGATGGGTGCTGGAGAGGAAACTTATGATAGACGGTTGGAAGAAATAGCTGAGAAATTGAGGTCCTTAGAATCTCAAAATTCTTTGGGTTTCGACGTTATGGACATGGGTTTGGTAGAAGGGGTCAGGATTCCCCACAAGTTCAAGCCTCCTTGTTTCGAAAAGTATAATGGGACTTCATGCCCCCGAACTCATTTGCAATCATTTCTGGGAAGGCTGAAGGCCTATACAATGGATGAGAAATTGTGGATGTTCTATTTTGAAGATAGCTTGACTGGAGCTTCGAGGGAGTGGTATTCCCATCTGACAAGAGCAACAATTAGATGCTGGAAGGACCTGGCAGAGGCCTTCATCAGACAGTATCAGTATAATCTAGATATGGCACCCAACAGGACCCTCCTAATGGGAATGTCACAGTCGTCGAGGGAAAGTTTCCGAGAATATGCACAGAGATGGAGGCAACTGGCTGCTGCTGTTCAACCACCAATGTCTGAGAGAGAAATGGCAGACATGTTTATGAACACTCTTCAGGGAACGTATATTGACAGGTTGGCTGCTTTCTCTTCCACTAGCTTCGCAGATGTTGTCATAGCTGGGGAGAGAATTGAAAGCCTATTAAAGATGGGAAAGATCTCAGACAATGGTGCAAGCTCGTCCAGTAGTACAAGAAAGCCTTTTGCAGGCCCGAGAAGAGCTGGCGAGACCAATGCCATCCACACCAACAGGGGTAGGCCCCAATATGTTCAAAGGTCAATAGCAGCAGTCACTATCCCTGCTCCAGCTCATCCTCAGCCAGTCTATCAACCTCCTCAACAAAACTTCCAACAACAACCCCAGTATCAGCAGAATCAGTATCCTCCAAGGAACTTCAACAACAACTCCAACAACAACAATCAACAGAGGCCATTCCAACAAAGGCCATCCCAAGCTAACCGAGTGATCGACCCGATCCCAATGCCGTATGCTGCTTTGCTGCCACAACTTCTGAAACTCAACCTAGTTGAGCTAAGGACGTTGGCACCTCCGGATCCCAACAGTCTACCAAGGAACTATGACTCCAATGCTAGGTGTGCTTTCCACTCGAACGCACCTGGTCACAGTACAGAAAAATGCAGGGCTCTGCATATGAAGGTACAAGACTTGGTAGACTCCAAGGCTCTGAACTTTGCACCTCCGCCCAATGTCAATAAGAACCCTATGCCAAACCATGGTGGTCCTCGAATTAACGCTATTGAAGAAGACCAACCGTCTAATTTAATAACAAGTGTGGATCAGATCCGGACGCCATTGGTGGAAATCAAAGCTCAACTCCGTGAAAACCAAATATTTCCGGGGTGTGAACTAGGGTGTCCCTACTGCAATATCTCATGGAATGGGTGTGAGGACCTGAGGAATGGCATTGACAGCCTTATTCAGAGCGGCTTGCTACAGATCACTACATCATTTCCGTTAAATCCGACAACTTCATCAACAGCGGTTTCAGAACCTCCTACAACTACAGCAACTATTGTTCCCGACAATTCATCAGCACCATCAGCAAGTACTTCACCTGTCCTTCCAAATGATCAGTTTACAACAGTTTCTCCTGCTACAACTTCAGCTTCACTCCATTTCGACTCTCCATCAGCAACAACAACAGTCCTTCCAACGGTACCTCCTACAACACCAACAATCAATCATGAAGATGTCTCTACCGTCACTATATTCTATGATCCTGAAAATAATTCCGCCTACCATTCAGAAGGTGCTGCTCCCACCAGAGCACCAGTTACAATCTTTTATGATCCACAAACAATTACAGTCCCTTCAGCAGCAGCAATCAGTCCAGTCACTGTCACGGTGCCTGGACCAATACCATATGAAAGCAATAGGGCCATCCCCTGGCACTATGGCTCTGACGTGTACTGCGAAGGAAAAAGAATCACTCTTGAAACATCCACACCTGCACCACAAGTAGATAATGTGGGGGGAGGCGGAGGCTTCACTCGAAGCGGACGTCTCTTTGCTTCACAAGTTCAAAGACCTACAGCCGAAGCGGAAGCTGCTGCCAAGGCAAAGGGTAAAGGCCCGGTGCAGGAAGATCCAGCTGCCAAAGAAGCCCTGAAGACTCCATTTGATCAGGAAGTTGATGAGTTTATGCGGATCATCAAAAAGAGTGATTATAAAGTTGTGGATCAGCTTCACCAGACGCCATCCAAAATCTCTATCCTCTCACTGCTTATGTGCTCCGAAGCCCATCGGAATGCACTACTTAGAGTCCTGCACGCAGCTTACGTGCCTGAGGAGATAATTGTCAACCAGTTGGAAACCGTGGTTGGAAACGTTACTGCTAGCAACGGGCTAGGGTTTACTAATTCTGACTTGACAGCGGATGGCCGCAATCACAACAAAGCCCTGCACATAACCCTGGAATGCAAAGGAGCTGTCCTTTCTCATGTGCTGGTGGACACAGGTTCTTCCCTGAATGTCTTGCCAAAGAAGGCTCTGGTGAAGCTTGAATATGACGGATTGGCATTGAGACCCAGCAACCTGGTAGTAAGAGCCTTTGATGGTTCTAAGAGATCGGTTCTGGGAGAGATTGAGCTGCCTGTGACAATTGGCCCGCAGACCTTTAAAACTATCTTTTATGTGATGGACATTCAGCCCGCCTACAGCTGTTTGTTAGGTAGACCCTGGATTCACGCCGCCGGCGCAATAACGTCTACCCTTCACCAAAAGTTAAAATTTGAGTGGGAAGGTCAAGTTGTCACAATCTGTGGGGAAGAGGATATATTTGTTAGCCACCTGGCAACCTATAAGTACATTGAAATGGATGGAGAGATCCATGAAACAATGAGCCAGGGGTTTGAAGCTTTGAATGTGAATGAAGCATCTGCTGTATCTGGTACTCCAATGTCATCTTACCAACAAGCCCGGAAGGTTGTTGAGGAAGGAACTGCCCTAGGCTGGGGCAAGGTCTTAGCTGTGGAGGAGAAGAAGGACAAATTTGGGTTGGGTTACAGACCAACTCAACATCAAGCAAAGGCTGCTGCAGAGCCTGGTTTTGTCAGTGGGGGGATGCTCACCCCCGATGCTATCAACTGTTTGGAAGACGAGCTGGAAGAGGAGCGCAATCTGGAGAATTGGATTCGTCCAAAGATCCCGGGGAGCAGTGTCTCGAACTGGTCTTCCCAGGAAATTATAAGAGTTACTCTTGCAGAGTAATTATTATTTCCTGTATTTTATAGCATGCATCCAAGTCTTGCATCTTGCCCAAGATGACAAGACTCATTTTGTAACCAGGGCCATCTGTACTTTTGTGCAAACAAGATTAAATTAATGAAATATCAGACATCTTTTTGCAAACGAGTCTTTTTCTTTTCTGCTCACTGTTTTTCCTTTTTTCTTTTTGTACAAAAATAAATGGCGGTGTTTTCAAAATGATAACTTCATTTCACCTTTTTCTAAAGCAAGATTAAAATCAATCACTAAAATGAACAAACTTAACCCTTGCAGAGAGTGCCTTCCAGACAGCACCGACAACAGCACGGCTATGACATCGTATGACTTTGACAATCCAATCAATCAAGCTGATAAAGGGGTTGATGAAGAATATGAGCTTCCTGAAGAGCTAGCCAGGTTGTTGAGACAGGAGGAAAAGGTTATTACTCCTCATCAGGAGGAGATTGAAGTGATTAATCTTGGTACTGACGAAGACGTGAAAGAAGTTAAAATCGGGGCCTGCCTGCAAGACTCAGTGAAGAGACAACTGATAGATCTGCTTCAAGAGTATGTTGATGTGTTTGCTTGGTCGTATCAAGATATGCCAGGGTTGGATACCGACATTGTTGTGCACAAGCTGCCTCTGAGGGAAGAATGCCCACCAGTTAAACAGAAACTGCGCCGGACTCGCCCAGACATGGCTATGAAAATCAAAGAAGAGGTACAAAAGCAATGGGACGCCGGGTTCCTTGCTGTAACTAGCTACCCGCCGTGGGTTGCTAACATAGTACCTGTGCCTAAGAAGGATGGAAAAGTAAGAATGTGTGTTGACTACCGGGATCTGAACAGAGCCAGCCCGAAAGATGACTTCCCATTACCTCACATTGACGTATTGGTGGATAACACGGCTCAGTTCTCGGTATTCTCCTTCATGGATGGATTTTCAGGATATAATCAGATCAAGATGTCACCTGAAGACATGGAGAAGACAACATTCATTACACCTTGGGGCACGTTCTGTTACAAAGTGATGCCATTCGGACTGAAGAATGCTGGTGCCACGTATCAACGGGCTATGGTGACATTATTCCACGATATGATCCACAAAGAAATAGAATGTTACGTGGATGATATGATCGCCAAGTCCCTCACAGAGGAAGATCACCTGGTGAATCTGCTGAAGTTGTTCAAGCGTCTGAGGAAGTATCAATTGAAGCTGAACCCCAACAAATGCACATTCGGGGTGCGATCCGGTAAGCTGCTGGGCTTTGTTGTAAGCGAGAAAGGGATTGAGGTTAACCCTGATAAGGTCAAGGCTATTCAAGAGATGCCTGCACCGAAAACTGAGAAAGAAGTTCGAGGGTTCTTAGGTCGATTGAACTACATCTCCCGGTTCATATCTCACCTCACAGCAACCTGTGAACCCTTGTTCAAGCTGTTAAGGAAGGAACAAACGGTCAGGTGGAACGAAGACTGCCAGAAGGCTTTTGACAAGATCAAGGAATATCTGCAAGAACCTCCAATCCTTATGCCGCCAGTTGAAGGAAGACCTCTGATAATGTACTTGACAGTATTAGAAGAGTCGATGGGGTGTGTGCTGGGCCAGCATGACGAGTCTGGTCGAAAAGAGTATGCAATATACTACCTAAGCAAAAAGTTTACCGACTGTGAACAACGTTATTCACTGCTCGAGAAAACTTGCTGTGCTTTAGCGTGGGCTGCTCGCCGACTGAGACAGTATATGCTGACCCACACCACCTTATTAATCTCAAAAATGGATCCAGTTAAGTACATTTTCGAGAAGCCAGCTCTTACCGGACGGGTTGCAAGATGGCAGATGATTCTCACGGAATATGACATACAGTACACATCTCAGAAAGCCATCAAGGGCAGTGTACTATCTGAATATCTTGCTGAGCAACCCATTGATGACTACCAGCCTATGAGGTTTGACTTCCCTGATGAAGACATCATGTTCATTAAAGCGAAAGATCACGAAGAGCCTATTCACACCGAAGGGCCTGACCCGGAAGAAGAATGGACTATGATGTTTGATGGGGCTGTTAACATGAATGGCCGTGGTGTTGGTGCAGTACTCATTTCACCAAAGGGGGTTCACATGCCTTTCTCGGCAAAACTCACTTTCAACTGCACTAACAACGAAGCTGAATACGAAGCTTGCATTATGGGTCTTGAGGAAGCCATTGACCTCAGGATCAAGACATTGACCGTATTCGGAGATTCAGCTTTGGTAGTCAATCAAACCAACGGGAAATGGTACACCCACCAAGATCATCTGATACCTTACAGGGATTATACGAGGAGGTTATTGACTTTCTTCACAACAGTCAAGCTTGAGTATATCCCTCGGGACGAGAATCAGTTTGCAGATGCCCTTGCTACCATTTCATCCATGATCAAAGTTCAAACGGCTAACTTTGTACCCCAGATTTCAGTGTCTAGACTTGATAGACCAGAATATGTATTTGCAGCGGATGTTGTAAAAGATGATAAGCCTTGGTTCCATGACATTAAGTGCTTCTTGGAGGATCAAACATACCCACCTGGGGCATCTTCCAATGATAAGAAGACTTTGAGAAGGCTTGCTGGTAGTTTCTTCCTGAACACTGATGGGTCTTTATACAAAAGGAACTTTGACATGGTACTCCTCAGATGTGTTGACAAGACGGAAGCAGATTTGTTGATGCATGAAGTGCACGAAGGGTCTTTTGGTACCCATGCAGGGGGGCATGCCATGGCTAAAAAGTTGTTAAGATCAGGCTATTACTGGATCACAATGGATGCAGACTGTTGTGCCTACGCCAGGAAATGCCATAAATGCCAGATCTACGCAGATAAGGTGCATGTGCCTCCCAATCCTTTGAACATCATGTCTTCACCCTGGCCCTTTGCTATGTGGGGCATTGATATGATTGGCAAGATTGAGCCAACTGCTTCAAACGGCCACAGATTCATCCTGGTCGCCATCGACTATTTCACCAAGTGGGTTGAAGCAGCCTCATATGCAAATGTTACAAGACAAGTGGTAGCCAGATTTCTGAAAAGAGATATCATCTGTCGGTACGGAGTGCCCGAGCGAATCATTACTGATAATGGTTCCAACTTGAACAACAAAATGATGGCAGAACTGTGTCGGGACTTCAAGATCCAACATCACAATTCTTCTCCTTACAGGCCAAAGATGAACGGCGCTGTTGAGGCGGCAAATAAGAATATCAAGAAGATTGTGCAAAAGATGGTAGTCACCTACAAAGACTGGCACGAAATGCTACCATTTGCCTTGCATGGGTACCGCACATCAATCAGAACATCCACTGGGGCAACACCGTATCAGCTTGTATATGGTATGGAAGCAGTCCTACCTGTGGAAGTTGAATTACCCTCTCTACGAGTTTTGATGGATGTTAAACTGAGTGAAGCAGAATGGGTTCGGTCCCGATACGAACGACTGAGTCTGATCGAAGAGAAAAGATTGGCTGCAATCTGCCATGGACAGTTATATCAGAGGAGAATGAAGAAGGCCTTCGATCAAAAAGTCAAGCACCGAGAGTACCAAGTGGGAGATCTTGTGCTGAAAAGAATCCTCCCTCCTCATACAGACTACAGGGGCAAATGGACTCCAAATTATGAAGGACCATTCGTGGTGAAGAAAGTTTTCTCTGGTGGAGCACTGATGCTCAGCACCATGGATGGTGAAGATTTCCCGTCCCCTGTGAATTCGGATGCAGTTAAAAAATACTTCGCATAAAATGACCCGCTGGACATAAAAAACAGAATGTAAGTCCAGGCAAAAATAGGGCATCCCGGCGAGTCAAAAACAGAATAAAAGACTCGGGCAAAAGTAAGGGAAATAAATGGAAAAAATGTACACCCGCTGAGTTGAAAAGCCGCATTGGACAGCTCAGGCAAAAATGGGTATCCCGATGGATTGAAAACCCGAAAGGGCGATCCATGCAAAATAAGGGAATAAGCGAACAACTGCATTCTGAGTTCGTCTGTATCACCTACAACTTGGTAAGCTTCCAAAGGATCAAGCTTCAATCAGAATCAACTCTCTCCAGAAAGCAAGACGAGAAGAACGTCATTGTCATACGAGTCATAGCAGAAGAGGAAGCTCCTTGAAAGCGTCGTCAACACCTCCAGCACTTTATTTCTCAATTTGTAACAATCTCCTCATTTCAGGAGATATGTTTCTTTGACTGTATCTTGCCAATTCAGGGCACATGAATTAATAAAATCAGATTCTCAGTCATGTCTCGTTTTTACATTTATGTTTTGCAAAGAGTTGTCTGATATCTCTAAAAATACAATTGCATAAGTACAGATGCCTTTCTCTAAAAAAAAAAAAAAAAAAAAATACACATGCTTGCAGGGAATATGATTACTCTCGAAAGTACTTATCTCCTATGACGGAATCCAGTAAGGGATACCTCGGGACCTTTTGTAGGTTTCCTTACCTTTGCAGGTTTGCAGGTATCCAGAGCGCAACCTGGGGCATGCAAGTTACGTCTCGGCAAACTGGCGAATCATTATCAACTCACATGGCACGGGGAGGTGCCCACTTCCCCCAGCAAGTTGCCAAATCAACATACACTCAATCTCGGCATCCGAAATGCTCTATCCCCAGCTGAGTTGCCACTTATTGCTCTCCCCAGCTGAGTTGCCTCTCACTTCCCCAGCCGAGTTGCCATTCTTCCTCAGCAGAATGCAGAAGTCAGGGAATCATATCCCCACAGAATCTTCAGCCTCTATCCAGAAGAGCAACGCATGAAGAAGTCACAATAGAGTACGGAAAGCTTCTACAAACCCCAGCTGGGTCCCATATTATAAGGATATGTCAATCAGTGACATATATCCCCAAACAGATACATCACTAGATCTACCAATGATCTCATCCCCAGCTGGGAGGTCCATTTCCAGCAGATCGACCAGAGATCTTCGCAGCAATGGGATCCGAATCCCGGGTCCGTGCCCCTTTGCATAATCATAGCATCCGCATCATATTCACCCCCCAGAGCGTAGCATTCCGTCTAATACGGAGCATTACGGCAAAAATCAAACGCATAGCATAATCATAAGCCATGTTATGAATTAACACTTGTGAATAATGAACTGTTCATCATCACTGTACAAAAATCCCCATCAGAGTCCCCGGCAAAAGCAGCTGCCCTTCCAAATCACAAACACCAGTATATACACCTTTTGGCACCCGTCCGTGTCATCTTTCCCCAGTAAAGTCGCCTGAACACCCTTTACAAACAAATCACCCTCATTACAGATACGTCCTGACACCCGTCCGTGTCATATCCCAGCAGAAAGCCAAAGACATCCTCTTTGCACTCACATATACTTGTATATACACCCTTTTTGACACCCGTCCGTGTCATATCCCCAGCGCAGTCGCGTACACTTTCATCAACCCACACACTTTTAATATTACACTTTTCTCTCTTGGCACCCGTCCGTGTCATTCTCCCCAGCAGTTAAAACACTCATCTATACAATACGATACTCATTACTCATGGTACACTTATACAGATACTCGTCCGTATCTTGTATACATCATCACTTATATCCCCACAGATTCGGCAGTAGTCCTTGTTCTTTGTTAACCAGTTGGTACTCGTCCGTACCATCATCTCAGAACATTGTGCCTAGTGTTTGTTTCCACATGATACTCGTCCGTATCGTAGTCTTAAGGATGCTCGTCCGCATCTTTAATCCATACACTGTGTCAAACACTTATGTCTTCTTGAATATAGATACTCGTCCGTGTCTGTTATTCCCCAGAAGAATCCTTTCAGATGCAACACTCGTCCGTGTTCTTTGTTAACCAGTTGATACTCGTCCGTATCATCATCTCTGAGCATGTGTCAGTTTGTTTCTACATGATACTCGTCCGTATCATAGTCTTAAGGATGCTCGTCCGCATCTTTAATCTATACACAATACCAAACACTTATACCTTTTGCTTCTTGGATGTAAACGCTCGTCCGTGTTTACTATCTCCCCAGTAGATCGCCAACAAAACAATTTTCTTTTTATCTAACACTCGTCCTGTGTTATGATACCTTTGAGAGCAGCCGTACCCTGCTGAGTGGTCGTCCTCCACTTCTTGATGGTCGTCCTCCATCATGCTCATCCGATGGCCGTCCCCATCGTTGATTTTATCAGCCGTCCCCTGCTAGGTGGTCGTCCTCCACCTTTTGATGATCGTCCTTCATCACTTTATCCAATGGCCGTCCCCATTGTTGATTTTGGTTATCTGGCATTCGTCCTATGTCACGATAAACCTTGAGAGCAGTCGTCCCCTGCTGAGTGGTCGTCCTCCACTTCTTGATGGTCGTCCTCCATCTTGCTCGTCCGATGGCCGTCCCCATCGTTGACCTTTTCTATCCGATGGCCGTCCCCATCGTTGATATTTTCGGCAGCCGTACCCTGCCAGGTGGTCGTCCTCCACCTTTGATGGCCGTCCCCATCATATTTCTTTTATTCCCAACAGAGCAGCCGTCCCCTGCTAGGTGATCGTCCTTCACCTTTGATGGCCGTACCCCATCATCTGTTTATTTCATTTATTCTTTAACCCGATGGCCGTCCCCGTCGTGGTCCCTTTTCCTTTTTAGCCCGATGGCCGTCCCCATCGTTGGTTATTTTACCTACTTTATGAACTTGATGGCCGTCCCCGTCATGTTTCATTAATCCCCAGAGAACTTTGCAGCTTTATCTTGATGGCCGTCCCCATCATAATATCCTATTTTCCCCAGCTAGTCGGCCGTCCCCGTCTTAGCTTTACTTGTCTTTCTCCAGCTAGCCGGCCGTCCCCGTCTTGGCTTTACTTTTTATCCCCAGCATGTCGGCCGTCCCCGTCATCGCTTTATTTCCTGCACTTTACCAGCATGTCGGCCGTCCCCGTCATCGCTCTTTACCCAGCAGTCGTCCTCTGCTCGACGGTCGTCCTCCGTCTCCCATACTTTACAATATACTTTGTTTTGCTCTTACAATCTATATCCCTTTTCTTCTTCATTCTGTGAGTGCAAATTTTGGACTGTCTTTGGTATTCAACCACAAGTTATCCTGTTTGTTTGTTAAGCCGTCGCTTACAACCTGCATAGCTAACTCATGTTTGAATAGGGGCAGCTGTAAACACCCCAAATTTGCCCTCACTCATTCACACCATGGCTTGTGATCATCCTCATATGCATAAACACAAACATATCATCTCACATCTCATTTTTTGATTCACTGCATAGCTTTCAAAGCATCTGCACCTAGGGTTTGTGATCTGAGCAATCCCAGAGCATCTTGAGCCATTCCAAAGGCAACCAATCAACTCAAAGGGGTCCATGTGTGTTCCTATATCATATTTCATCTCCTCAAAGTCAAAATTGCAGAGGAATCACAAGAACTAGGGTTTGAGTGGATGCAGAGCCAGGTTGAACTGCACAGTTGACTGAAAATTAGGGTTTTGGTTTCAGAGGCCATAACCCCAAATTTTTTGGTCATTCTTGTTTCCATTGATCTCTATATGGTATAGGGAGTATGCATATCAATTTTCATGAAGAAATTCCATGGGGAAGTCATCTGATCAAGAGTTGACTTTTCAGACAAGTCAGTGCAAAATCAGGGCATCTGAGGCCCCCAATGACCCAACCAATGGGTGATCTTCATCATTTTGAGTGTATATGGTCTTTATTTGATCATGGAAGAAGATTGAAGTTCATAGAAATCAAGAATTTAGGGTTTTTGCAAATGTTGACTTTTTGGGCATAGTTGACTTTTCAAGAATGCATCATTTTAGGTCATTTTTCAAGCTTTGATTCTTGGTCCAAAAAGGCTTCAAATGGAAAAAACTTTGGTCATGAAAGTTGTAGATCTCATCTTTCCCTTTTCAAAAAGTACAAGAACATGATCAAACTCTTCTTGGATCAAAAGTTATGGCAATGCAAAGTTGGCTAAAATCATTAATTTTCAAGGCATGCCCTAAGTGAGAACTTTGCAAAATCTTGGACCAATGCACATTGCAGCCTCTAATTCATTTCAAACCAGCACATAAGCATGCTCTAAGTTACAAAATTCAGAATTGGATCAAGTTTCATCATGGTTTGGTTTGTGTAACAAGGCATTTTTCATGAAAATCCATAAAGTAACCAAGTTGCAAAACTCATGATCAAGCCTTCACCACTTGCTGCCTTGAATGCTGGACCAAGCTGACATTTCCCCCTCATCTTGCTGCGCATAGCCCATGCCTTGTACCAAGCTAGCACCTCACCATACTTTCTCTTACACAAGAGTTGACAAATTGCAAAAGTTGCCTCACCTATCCATAAAGCACATGTCAAATCAACTGACCAATGAGAGAGAGTCATATGGACAATTTGCAAGCAAAGCATAGCATAAGGCAAGGCTGAAACCATCACATTCACCACATACACAAAAACTCACCATCTTGCAAAAGCCTTCGAATTCCTCTCCACAGCCACAAAACACTCAAACTTTTTCCTCCATTCAACTCACCATGTATCACTGAGTAGAAACCACCCAAAGCACAAGCCTAAAACATCCAGAACACCTCATTGCCATCTCTCACTCCATTCTGCAGATTCATTCGAATCTCCCTCCCTAGCCCACAAACAGCCAAACAAACACCATAGACCTTCTCCATTCACCCTCAGGATCATAAACAACCCCTCACCATGACCTGAAAGTGCCTATTTCACCATTGCCATTTCTGATCAAGCTTGAACAGAAGCTTTCGAAACTCATCAACCAGCCAACTTAAACTCCTTTTGAGTATTCAAACATCTTCTGGGGACCAAATGGAGTAGTTTGCATTGAAGGAAGTGGCCAGAAAGTCTTCAAACTGAAAGCTTCAAATCTCAGGTAGCTCGAAAATTATTTTTCCAGAAATCATTTTTCTTGTTACAAACTTGTTCATTGTGTTGTCCTGATCATCCTGATGTTCTTAGTTTTTGAAATGGTTGTGATTTGAGCATTTAATTTGTCTCTGAAACTGGTTTGCCCTAAAACTTGTTCTGTTCGATTCATGGTTTTGAGGAAGAAGAAATTTGTTTAGACTTAGGGTTTTGATTCAGGAGATCATGGGGTTCATTTCTATGTGCTTGGTTTTTATTTTTGATGCGTTTTGAGAGGTTTTGGAGATTTTCAGGTGGACTTCCCACCGGAGAAGATGACCGGAGGTCTTCTCCGGCCACCTGAAAATCATTAGGGTTTAATTAAGTCATTAATGAGGATTTGAATCTGGACCGTAGATGCAGTTGACTGGAGTTGACTCCCGCGCGTTTGTGTGGCTCGGATTACATCATTAAAGCCCTAATCTGTTTTATTAATTTAATAAATTATATTTAGGTTAATTAAGCCAGAAGAGATCCTGACCTTCCAATAGCGCGCGTGGTCAACTGTTGACCCCCCAAGTTTGAATCTCAGCCATGGATTGTGATTACTTCTCATTTTCATTAATTTTTATTTCATTTTTTCTCATTTGTTTTGTACAATTTATTTAAAATAGCAAAAATGTTTTAAAAATTATGAAACTTTTTGTCAAGAGTTTCACTAATTTTTAAAACCCAAAATTATTTTTAGTTTTATTTTTATCATTAAAAAAGTATTTTTAAATATTTAAAAGATTATTTTTAATTGATTAATGAGAATTAATTAATTAAAAATACTTTTAGGTATTTAAAAATTACAAAAAAATTCATGAAATGTTCTAAGACATTTAGAAACATTGTCCAACCTTCAAACCAAATTTCTTTTTTGATCTTGATGCATTTTAAGAATTTTTCATTGAATTAAATCATTTTTTATGCATTATTTTGATCATGGATTCAAAAATTCATTTCTGCCTATTGGTGAAGGTTGTGACATTGATTCTTTTTGCTTTGTCTTGTGTTTAACATGTAGTTTCTAGGATAAAAAGGCCATGAATTGTTCTTGCATTTTCAAATTGTTTGGCATTTGTTTTGTTAAGAACCCTAAAAAACCCTAATAACTTGCAAAAATCATATCTTGAGTTTGGTTGAGAGTTGAGAGCTCCCCTTTGGGCAGTGGTTTATTATAGGCCTAGGGTTTCTTTGGGTGCCATTTTCCATTTTTTATCATGAGGTTTGCTTCTGTTTTTGGTTTGTGTTTGATGTTTGATCCATGAACCCTAATTTGGGATTTCTTTTGCATCCTTCTTGCATTCCTTTGCATAACATGACTTGTCTTTGCATTTTGTGCATTCTTGTGATTCATTTGACATCTTAAGACATGTAGAAAGCATCATTGATCATTGCATTGCATATTTGCCATGTCATTTGTCTTATATGATTCATAACTTTTCATGCTTGTTCATGCTCCTTAGCTTGCATCATTTGCATTCATAATCTTGTATGAACATCCCCATTGTCTTGCCTCATGTTTGCAGCACCTCATAACATCATAATCATCATCAACATGCTTCTGGTTTTGCTTAGCATCATATCATCTCATCTCATCTTGCATTGCATTGCATTTCTTTCTAACATTTCAGGTGGTAAGTAAACTTGAGAAGTGGATTTGCCTTCACTTCTCATAACTTTTCTTTTCATCTCTCTTGCATCCATTACTGCATTTCTATATGTGTTTGAGTTTGAGCTTGCTCATTCTTCTCCTTCTCACTTTCTTTCTTCAAGTGACTTGACTTCTTGAATGTAGCAAGTCACTTTGCTTCTCTTGATCCTGTTCATCTGCTTCCTGGTGGCTCCTTTGAAGATCTTTTCTTGCAAACCTCACAAACCTTAGGACCAACCAAGCATGACAATGAATTAGGGTTTTGATTAGTCTCCCCCCATAGTTTTACCTTTGTGTCTCTCTTTGAGTCCTCTCTTCTCATCTCATAATCAGGGACTAAACCCTAAAGGCTTTAAGACTTTGTGATTAAGCTTATGCCTGCATCCTTCTCTTAGGATGGAGTGTATAACTTTAATCCTAAGTCTTGAACCCTTAAGGTGTTTAAATCTCTTAATCAATTCACTTAATAAATATCAAGACATTGCACTTGTAACTTGGGCCTTGCATTAGGGTTCTAATTCTTCCTTAAGTGGTTAAGAAGGACTAACCCTAGTGTTAATGGACAAGTCCCCCTCAAGTTGTCTTACAAACCCTAAAATCCACTTCATCATCATATCATTAAATAAAATCCACTTAATAAAGGCTTGTTTTGTCATGGGTTTAATCCCTAATCATGGATTAAGTTGAGGAGTCTTCCTCAGCTTAAACACTCTCATCTATCATCCTTCTTTTAGGATGGTGTAATGGGTCTGTTTAATCCTTGATTATGGCTTAACCTCATTACTCAACACTAAACAAAATCACAAAAAACATCTAAATAATCACAAGTAGGTTAATGATCTTAATCCTACACCATAGGTGATTAAGTGTGAGAATCTGACTTCACACTTAAGGTATTCTCATTACCCCTAATCAGAGGGAAGATGTGATGAGTTTACTAAATCCATTGGTTTAGACTTAAGCTCATTATCCTATGACAAACTCCAAAAGCAATAAAAGACTGAAAACTCAAAAACAAACAATAATCGTCTCCTTCGGGATTCTTTTCTCATCTCATTCACTCAGAAACGAGAACTTGCTTCTTCCGTCTAATGCAAGACAGTTTGCACCTGAGCCAGACAGGTCATACACTTGAGCATTGACAAGCAAGCAGTTCACAAGTCAATTCACCTTTCAGTCTCTTTGGGTCGAACTACGGTGTTCTGACTTCCTCATTGCACGAGAGGATACGTAGGCATAACTTAACGGTTATCGAACAAAAGTCCCTGTATATTCCCCCTCCTTCCAGCATTATTCTTTGAGCCTCATGATCATGAGCATCTTATTCTTGTTCTTACACTGACACTTCATTTACACACTTCACTTCCTTTACACTGACACCTGTACATTCTTTCCAGCTATTTTATACACAGATTGCACTGACACTACCCCTTTAAAACACAAATCTTTTAAGCGTGGATCCCGTCGAGTACGGCGGACAATCTGGGTGCTAATACCTTCCCAGGTTGTAACCAACCCCCTTTCTCAGTCTCTCTGGTTCGCAACCGTCTTATCCATCTCTTTCTAGGCTTATGCAGCATTGCCTTTCCTCCGGGATAAAAATGCCTAGCTGGCGACTCTATTCATTCTCCAGTGAGTTCACGGCTGTGTGTTCTCACTGTTCCCTTCGCCGACCGTTCGCGTCTGTACCTTCATATGACCCGGTGTCATTTGTCGGGAGCGACACATGTAACCCTAATTTGTGCCTTCCTTTGCATCCATCTTTCATTTGCTTGCATCCATTGACTTGCCATGACACTTTGTGCATCCACATGATTCATAATACATCTTAGGACATATTAGAATCATGTTTGATCATTGCATCTTTCATTTGCCATGTTGTATGTCCATTACATGTCATAACTTTTCATGTACATTCATGGTTCAATGCATGCCTCATTTACATCCTTATGCTTGTTTGATCATTCTCATGCCTTGCCTCATGTTTGCATCATCTCTTAGCATCATTAACATCATACTTATGCTTCTGGTTTTGGTTTGCATCATGACTTTGCACCTCATTTGCATTGCATTTCATTTTTCTTATGCTAACATTTCAGGTGGTAAGTTGTTTTGAGAAGTGGATTTGCCTTCACTTCTCACAATATCATTTCTCATCTCTCTTGCATTTTTGCTGAATTTTGTATGTGTATTAGAGTGAGCTTGCTCATTCATGTTCATCTTACCTTCTTTCTTCAAGCAACTTGTCTTCTTAAGTGAAGCAAGTTGTTTTGCTTCTCCTTGTTTCTTGCTCCTTTCATCTGTTTCCTGGTGGTTTCTCTGAAGATCTTTTGCAAGCCTCATAAACCCTAGGAACATCCAAGAATGATCACAATTAGGGTTTGATTAGTCCCCCATTTAGCTTTTACCTTTGTGTCATCTTTGAGTCTTCTCTTCTCATCTCATAATCAAGGACTAAACCCTAAAGGCTTTAAGGCTTTGTGATTAAGCTTATGCCTGCATCCTTCTATTAGGATGGAGTGTATAACTTTAATCCTAAGTGTTAAACCCTTAATGTGTTTAAATCCTTTAATCAATTCACTTAATAATCATCAAGACATCAAGCTTGTAACTTGGGCCTTGCATTAGGGTTCTAATTCTTCCTTAATTGGTTAAGAAGTACTAACCCTAGTGTTAATGGACAAGTCCCTCTCAAGTTTGTCTTACAAACCATAAAACTCACTTCTTAATCTTATCATTAACTAAAATCCACTTTAATAAAGGCTTTGTTTTGTCATGAGGTTAATCCCTAATCATGGATTAAGTTGAGGATCCTTCATCAGCTTAAATGTTCTCATCTATTATCCTTCTATTAGGATGGTGTAATGAGTCCATTTAATCCCTGATGATGGCTTAGACTCATTACTTAACACCAAACGAAAACAACAAAAACATCTAAATAATTGCAAGTAGGTTAATGATCTTAATCCTACATCATGGTGATTAAGTGTGAGGTGTTTACTTCACACTTAAGGTACTCTCATTACCCCTAATCAGAGGGAGGATGTGATGAGTTTACTAACCCTTTGGTGTAAGCTTAAGCTCATTTTCTTGTGACAAACTTCAAAAAAACAATAAAAGACTAAAAACTCATAAAACAAACAATAATCGTCTCCTTCGGGATTCTTTTCACATCTCATTCACTCATAAACGAGAACTTGCTTCTTCCGTCTAATGCAAGACAGTTTGCACCTGAGCCAGACAGGTCATACACTTGAGCATAGACAAGTAAGCAGTTCACAAGTCAATTCATCTTTCAGTCTCTTTGGGTCGAACTACGGTGTTCTGACTTCCTCATTGCACAAGAGGATACGTAGGCATAACTTAACAGTTATCGAACAAAAGTCTCTGTATATTCCCCCTCTTCCAGCATTATTCTTTAAGCCTCATGGTCTTGAGCATTTCATTCTTGTTCTTACACTGACACTTCACTTGTACACTTCACACTTCTTCTACACTGACACTTGCATTCTTTCCAGTTTTGGTACACAAATAGCACTGACACTACCCCTTTAAAACACAAATCTTTTAAGCGTGGATCCCGTCGAGTACGACGGACAATCTGGGTGCTAATACCTTCCCAGGTTGTAAACAACCCCCTTACTCAGTCTCTCTGGTTCGCAACCGTCTTATCCATATCTTTTCCCAGGTCTATGCAGCATTACCTTCCCTCCGGGATAAAAATGCCTAGCTGGCGACTCTTGTCTTTCTGAGTTCACCCCT
Source organism: Lathyrus aphaca (assembly GCA_963966055.1). Lineage (NCBI taxonomy): Eukaryota > Viridiplantae > Streptophyta > Magnoliopsida > Fabales > Fabaceae > Lathyrus > Lathyrus aphaca. Next base: position 444,383,911 of record OZ014523.1, read on the forward strand.
TGTGTGTTCTCCTCTTTTCGCCGACCGTTCGCGTCTGTACCCCTTCTGACCCGGGTGTCATTTTGGTGGGAGCGACAGCCATAACTCCAAATTTTTTGGTCATTCTTGTTTTTAATGGTCTTAATATGTTATAAGGATCATGTGTACCAAGTTTGATGAAGAAATTCATTGTGGAAGTCATTTGTTCACTGGGTAACTTCTTGAGCAAGTCAGAGCAAAATCAGGGCATCTGAGGCCCCCAACAATGGAACTAAAGTGGATTTTTCATCAAATTGAAGTTATATGATCTTTATTTGATCATTAGAGTGCTTGGAAGTTCACAAAATTGAAGAAAATTGAGCTAAACCAAAATTTGCCAAAAATGGAAATGACTTGTAATGTAAACTTTCCATTTTGGGAAAGTATTTCAACCTCCTCTTTCTCAACCAAAAATGCTTCAAAAGAAATATAGTTAGTCATGAAAGTTGTAGATTGGATCATTCCCTTTTCAAAAAGTACAAGAACAAGTTCTAATTCATTATGGAACTCAAGTTATGGCCTTTCAAAGTTGGCAAAAATCCTATAATTTTCAAGAATACACCAAAGAGGGATTTTTGCAAAACCACTTGCCAAGCTATTTTGTGACCTCTAATACACTTCTATTCATCATACCAATATAGTGCATTTCCTAAAAGTCATAATTGGCCCAAGAATCTCAAGTTTGTATGCCTTGCACATCAAGAAATCACAAAAGGGGAAAAATGAACAAAGTTTGCAAAAACTCATACAACCATGCTTCCACTTGTGCCAGCTGAAAAATATGACTTCCATGGCTATCCTTGAACCAAGCTGACTCGAGCCATGCCTTGAAACATCCACTGAACCAGCCCATACCTCAAGTACAAGTTATGTTGACATTTTGGCAACTTGCCCGTACCAATCACCATCGGCCACAACAACTCCTCTGACCTATCAAAGCTTGTTATGTGGATCAAAAGCAACTCACAACATACAACACACAAGCCTGGATGCTGAGAATCACCAAGCTCTCAAAAATAACCCCATTTGCAAAAGCATTCGAAACTCTCTGCTCACACACTCAAACTCCAAACTTTTTCACCAATCAACTCAGCTTCATCAAAGGATCATTTCCCACCCTTCATTGCAACCTAAAAGCCCCCAAAACCAAAACACGATTTCTGGCCAGCAAGAGTTCAAGCTCTCATTTTAGCCATTACAAACTCCTTCCAAGCATAAAAGCTTCATCAGAGGGATCATTGGGGTGAGTTTGCACAAGAGAGGAGGTTTAGAAGCTTCAAACTGAGAAAGTTCAAGCTCAGGTAACCTCAAGAACAAATTTTCCATAAATGCAATTTTAAGTTCTTAGATTGTTCTTTATGCTTTGCTGATCACCATGATATATTTATTTTTGAAAATGGTTGCGAAATGAGCATGTACTGATCGTCTGAAAGTTTCACCATTTTTGAGTTCTTCGAATCTTCATTTTCAGCCATGAAAACTTAGTTTTGAGGATAGATTTATGTTTAGGAAGGTGAGAGGAGTTGATCTGGAGCTTTAGAGCTCCAGAAATGGCCTAGGGAAGAAGTTGGTGTCGGGGTGCTGCTAGAGAAGATGACCGGAACAGTGAAACGGATTAGGGTTAATTTTAGGGTTTAGTGAGTCAGGCGTGTTTTAGGCCCTTGGATCAGGTTTAATTTAAAATGGATGGCCAGGATTAGTTCAGATTAGGTTTAATCAGGATTAATTAATTAATTAATTAGGATTTAATAAGTTTGAATTCTGACCATCCAGATGCGCGCGTGGTCTTCCCTCCATCTCCCCAGTTTGAATCATTCCCTTGGATGCGCTGACTTTCATTGTTTTTTTTTATTTCATTTTTTGTCATTTATTTTGCATAATTTATTCAAAATACTTAAAAATTTCCAAAAATATTTTCCTTCTGCATTTTTAATTCAAATATTTTTCTTCACCCAAAAACATTTTTATTTTTATTTTTTGCATTAAAAAACCATTTTAAAAATATTTAAATGTTTATTTTAATTAATTAATGGAAATTAATTAATTAAAATATCATTTAGGTTTCTAAAAATTCCAAAAAAATTCACATTGCATCTTAGGACATTTAGAAACATTGTCAAACCATTCATACAAATTTCTTTTTGGTTTTGAACACTCTTTGACATTTTTCTTGAATTTAGGGTTCATAAAAATCCATTTTTGAACCCTAACTTCAAGAATTCTTTTCTGCCTAACCATGAAGGGTTTGACAATGGTTCTTCTTGCATTTATCTTCATATAGCATTTAGTGTCTAGCATATTTTTGTCACAAATTTATCTTTCATTTTCCATTTGATTTGCATTTTCCCTCTTAAGGTACCTTAAAACCCTAGATAACTTAGAAAAATCACAACTTTCTTTAGGTTAAGAGTTAGACCTCCTCCTTTGGGGTGTGATATCATATGGGGTTAGGGTTCCTTTGAGTTCATTTGCAATTTTTTATCTTGTGATTTGCTTCTATTTTTGACTTTTGCATCTCATGTTGCTTTAAAACCCTAATTTCTCATGTTCATTTGCATACATCTTGCATATGCATCCATTCATGAACTTGCCATGACATTTCTTGCATTCACATGTCATCTTAGACATCATAGGACACGTTAGAATCATTCTTGATCATTTCTTCATTCATTTGCCATGATGTGCATTCATTTCATTCCATGAACTTTCATGTGCTTTCAAACTTCAAAGCATGCATCCTTTGCATTCCATCTCTTGTATGAACATTCATAACACTTGACATGTCTTTGAATCATTTCATAACATCATTTGCATCATGTATATGCTTCTGGTTTTGGTCTTCATCTTTGCATACATTCCATTTTCATTTCATTCCTTTTCTTATGCTAACATTTTCAGGTGGTAAGTAATTTGAGAAGTGAATTTGCCTTCACTTCTCATTTCTCTTCTCATTCTTCTTTTGCATCCTTGCTGCATTTTAATTTGCTTTAGAGTGAGCTGGCTCATTCATGTTCTTCATTCACTTTCTTTCTCCAAGTTACTTATCTTCTTCAGTGAAGTAAGTAACGTGTTTCTTCTGCTTCTCCTCCTTTCATCTGCTACTTCCATTGGTGGCTTCTCTGAAGATCTCTTGCAAGCCTCATAAACCATAGGAACACCCAAGCATTACGATAATTAGGGTTATGATTAGTCCCCCTTTAGCTTTTACCTTTGTGTCTTCTTTGTGTCTCTTTCCTCATCTCATAATCAGAGACTAAACCTTTAAGTTTTTAAAGCTTTGTGATTAGGGTTATGCCTGCATCCTTCTCTTAGGATGGAGTGTATAACTTTAATCCTAAGTGTTAAACCCTTAATGTGTTTAAACCTCTTAATCAATCCATCTTAATAATCACTAAGACAATAGCTTGTAACTTGGGTCTTGCATTAGGGTTCTAATTCTTCCTTTATTGGTTAAGAAGGACTAACCCTAGTGTTAATGGACAAGTCCTCAAGTTGTCTTACAAATCATAAAATTCACTTCTTAATCTTACCCATAATTAAAATCCACTTTAATCAAGGTTTGTTTTGTCATGAGGTTAATCCCTAATCATGGATTAAGTTGAGGTATCTTACTCAGCTTAAGTGTGCTCATCTATTATCCTTCTATTAGGATGGTGTAATGAGTCCACTAAATCCTTGATTATGGCTTAAACTCATTACTTAACACTAAACAAAAACTCAAAAAAACATCTAAATAATCACAAGTAGGTTAATGATCTTAATCCTACATCATCATGGTAATTAAGTGTGAGGTGTTTATCTCATACTTAAGGTATTCTCATTATCCCTAATCAAAGGGAGGATATGATGAGTTTACTAACCCTTGGTTTAGGCTTAAGCTCATTAACTTATGATAAACACAAAAAGCAAATAAAAGATTGAAAACATCAAAAACAAACAATAATCGTCTCCTTCGGGATTCTTTTCTCATCACCTTCACTCACAAACGAGAACTTGCTTCTTCCGTCTAATGCAAGACAGTTAGCACTCAAGCCAGACGAGTCATACACTTGAGTATAGACAAGTAAGCAGTTCACAGTCAATTCATTTTCAATCTCTTTGAGTCGAACTACGGTGTTATGACTTCCTCATTGCACGAAAGGATACGTAGGCATAACTTAATTGTTATCGAACAAAAGTCTTTGTGTCTCCCCCCCCCCCTTTCAGCATTCCTTTTTAGCCTCATTCCTGAGCACCTCACTTCATTTTCTTGCACTGACACTTGTATATTCTTTTCCAGCTTTTGCACACAGATAGCACATACACTACCCCTTTAAACACAATCTTTTAAGCGTGGATCCCGTCGAGTACGACGGACAATCTGGGTGTTAATACCTTCCCAGGTTGTAACCAACCCCCTTTCTCAGTTTCTCTGGTTCGCGACCGTCTTATCCATATCTTTCCAGGTTTATGCAGTATTACCTTTCCTTCGGGATAAAAATGCCTAGCTGGCGACTCTATTCACTTCACTTTCATTTTCTCCCTTCGCCGACCGTTCGCGCTTGTACTGGGATGCAAATCTTCGGGAGCGACAAAAATTGCATAATGTAAAAAATCACAACACTCATTCTAATTTGCCTCCATTAATTGCATGATGATGTTGCATTACATTGTTAATAACTCATTGCATTTTGTTGCATTAATTTGTCATAGCTTTTGCATTCCATGATTTGCATTAAAATTCATGTTTTATGCATTTTAAAAATAATGGAAACATGTCTTGTTTTCATAGCTGCATTTTGAAACATGAGCTGTAAGAATATGATGCATTCATTCTTATTTGGTATTTACTTACTATCATTCATTTTATCGCATTGTTTTATCCTACTAACCTTTGTTTTGTAGGGAGGTGGAGGTAAGTTCACACAACTTCTTCCTTTTAATTTCGTTACACTTTCTAAGTGTGTTTGTTTTAGCATTTTGTGCTTAGTTTGAATAACTCCATGTTAATCCACTTTAGAAACAACTTAGCTTCCTTAGGAAGTAAGTTGCTTTCTAAGTCCTTTTATTTTCCTTTTCTTCATTAGGATTCGAAATTCGCACTAACCTAGGTTCATCCATGCATGACAACAATTAGGATTATTAGTCTCCCTTTAGACTTTTACCTTTGATTCACTTTGCTTTCTTTCTCATCTTAAAAGTAAAGTAAAAAACACCCAATAAAGGTTTATCTTCTCGTACGCCATGAGACTTTGCCTTGGGTTACGTATACGCGTTCCATTTCGGGCTAGGTGTAAGGCATCTACCACGATAAACAAGTCTTAGTATGAGAATGTTTCACAAATATCAAACTCAAAAAATACTTCTTTAAAAGACAGTAAACAAACAACACTCGTCTTTTCCCACGGGATTTCTTTTCTCACCTCTCTCAATCTCAACATGAACTTTCTACGACTTGCCTCATTTGCAAGATGGTTACACACTCAGTCAAGGCGAGCCTGCAACACCTGAGCATAGGCATAAGCAGTTCAGCCATAAAAAAACACAGAGTTCCCGCATTAGTTAGGAAAACTACGTCGAATCTAATCCTTATTTTCCCGATGAGGTACTGTCGCTCCCGATAAGTGGACATAGGCCCCAGATAAAGGTACAGACGCGAACGGTCGGCGAGAGGGACAATGAGAACACACAGCCGTGAACTCACTGGAGATGAATAGAGTCGCCAGCTAGGCATTTTTATCCCGGAGGAAAGGCAATGCTGCATAGGCCTAGAAAGATATGGATAAGACGGTTGCGAACCAGAGAGACTGAGAAAGGGGGTTGGTTACAACCTGGGAAGGTATTAGCACCCAGATTGTCCGCCATACTCGACGGGATCCACGCTTAAAAGATGTGTGTTTAAAAGGGGTAGTGTCGGTGCAATCTGTGTATGGAATAGCTGGAAAAGAATGTACAGGTGTCAATGTAAAAGAAGTGCAGAGTAATATGTATAGTGTCAGTGTGAGATCAGGAATAAGATGCTCAAGATCATGAGGCTAAAAGAATGATGCTGGAAGAGGGGGAATGTACAGAGACTTTTGTTCGATAACTGTTAAGTTATGCCTACGTATCCTCTCGTGCAATGAGGAAGTCAGAACACCGTAGTTCGACCCAAAGAGACTGAAAGATGAATTGACTTGTGAACTGCTTGCTTACCTATGCTCAAGTGTATGACCTGTCTGGCTCAGGTGCTAACTGTCTTGCATTAGACGGAAGAAGCAAGTTCTCGTTTGTGAGTGAATGAGATGAGAAAAGAATCCCGGAGGAGACGATTATTGTTTGTTTTTGAGTTTTCAATCTTTTATTGCTTTTGAGAATTTGTCATAAGTTAATGAGTTTAAGCCTAAACCAATGGGTTAGTAAACTCATCACATCTTCCCTCTGATTAGGGGTAATGAGAGTACCTTAAGTGTGAAGTCAGATTCTCACACTTAATCACCTTTGATGTAGAATTAAGATCATTAACCTACTTGTGATTATTTAGATGTTTTTGGTGTTTTTGTTTAGTGTTGAGTAATGAGGTTAAGCCATAATCAAGGATTAAACAGACTCATTACACTATCCTAATAGAAGGATAATAGATGAGAGTGTTTAAGCTGAGGAAAGCTCCTCAACTTAATCCATGATTAGGGATTAAACTCATGACAAAACAAACCTTTGATTAAGTGGATTTTATTTAGTGATATGATGATGAAGTGATTTTTATGGTTTGTAAGACAACTTGAGGGGGACTTGTCCATTAACACTAGGGTTAGTCCTTCTTAACCAATTAAGGAAGAATTAGAACCCTAATGCAAGGCCCAAGTTACAAGTGTGATGTCTTGATGGTTATTAAGTGAATTGATTAAGAGAGTTAAACACATTAAGGGTTTAACACTTAGGATTAAAGTTATACACTCCATCCTAATAGAAGGATGCAGGCATAAGCTTAATCACAAAGCCTTAAAGCCTTTAGGGTTTAGTCCCTGATTATGAGATGAGGAGAGAAGACTCAAAGGAGACACAAAGGTAAAACTAAGGGGGGAGACTAATCAAAACCCTAATTATTATCATGCTTGGTTGTTCCTAAGGTTTGTGAGGTTTGCAAGAACAATCTTCAATGGAACCACCAGGAAGCAGATGAAAGGATCAAGAGAAGCAAAGCAACTTGCTTCATTCAAGAAGTCAAGTCACTTGAAGAAAGAAAGTAGGAAGAAGAAGAATGAGCAAGCTCAAACTCAAACACAAATATAAATGCAGCATGGATGCAAGAGAGATGAAAAGAAAAGTTATGAGAAGTGAAGGCAAATTCACTTCTCAAATTCACTTACCACCTGAAATGTTAGAAAAGAAATGCAATGCAATGCAAAATGGGATGAGATGACATGATGAGAAACAAAACCAGAAGCATTTTGATGATGATAATGATTCTATGAAGTGATACAAACATGAAACAAGGCATGGAGATGATCATACAAGCTTATGGATGCAGATGAAGCAAGTTAAGAAGCATGGACATACATGAAAAATTATGAAGTGCACATGGCATACAAAATGGCAAATACATGATGCAATGATCAAACATGCTTTCAATATGTCTTATGATGTCAAATGAATCACATGGATGCTTGAAATGTCATGGCAAGTTATGTTATGCAAGAGAATGCAAGATGGATGCATATGGAAGCCCAAATTAGGGTTTATGAACAATACATCAAACAAGAAATCAAAATCAGAAGCAAACCCAAAGATAAAAAATTGAAAATGCCACCCAAAGGACCCCTAATCCTATACTAACCAATGCCCAAAGGAGAGGTTTCAACTCTTAACCAATTTCAAGATATGATTTTTACAAGATTCTAGGGTTTTTAGGGTTCCTAAACAAGAAAATTATCAAACAAATTGAAAATGGAAGATCAAATCATGGCCATTTAACCTCACAAACTACATGCTAAACACAATGCAATGCAAAAAGAATCAATGTCCAACTCTTCATGAATAGGCAGAAATGATTTTTTGAACTTTGGATCAAATTAATGCATAAAAATGATTTTTATTCAATGAAAAATTCTCAAAATGCATCAAGATCAAAAAAGAAATTTGGTTTGAAGGTTGGACAATTTTTCTAAATGTCTTAGAACATTTCATGAATTTTTTGGTGATTTTTAAATACCTAAAAGTATTTTTAATAAATTAATTTTCATTAATCAATTAAAAATAATCTATTAAATATTTAAAAATACTTTTTTAATGCTAAAAATGAAAATAAAAATATTTTTGTGTCATAAAAATTAATGAAACTCAGGATAAAAAATTTCATAATTTTTAAACAAGTTTTGCTATTTTAAATAAATTGTGTAAAACAAATGAGAAAAATATGAAAATAAAATGAAAATAGATGAATTAATGAGAAGTCAGCTGATCCAAGGGCCTGAATTCAAAGTTACACGCGCGGGAGTTGACTAGGCGCGCATCTGGACGGCCTACATTCAAACTCAGCTAATCAATGCTTATGCCCTAATTACGCCGTTAAACACATTCAGATGACCGGAACAGTGTTCCGGTCATCTTCTCCGTTCACCCCAAACCTCAAACTCCTCTAAAACGTATCTAAAACAAAATCTAAAAACACAGAAATGATTCCCACTCACTCACGAACCAAAACCCCCAATCAAAACAAATTTATTCTTCCTACAAAGGCTGAATCGAAGCAAACAAGAACTAGGGCAAAAAAGTTTCAGAGACTAATTAAACCCTTACCTCTCCACCATTTTCAAAACTAAAAGCATCAGGACAATCAGTGCAGCATATAGAACAACTTAAGAACTTAAAAAATGATTTTTGGAAAAAATGTTCTTGAGCTACCTGAGTTTCGAAGCTTTCACTCTGGTAACTTTCAGACCTCCCCTCTTGATGTAATCCACTCCACTTGATCCTCTGATGATGCTTGAATGCTTAGAAAGAGTTTAAGTTGGCTGGTTGAGGAGTTTGAGCAGCTTCTGCTCCAGCTCAGTTGAAAATGGTGATGGTGATTCAGGCTGTTTCTGGCAATGGTGAAGGGTTGTTTGTGGTCAGGGTGATGTTTTGAGAAGGTTTGTGGAGTTTGTTTGGGTGTTTGTGAGCTGTGGAAGATGTTTCGAAGGAAACTGCAGATTGGGGTGAAAATGGAGAAACAATGTTCTTGCTGGATTCAGGCTTGGTTCTTTGTTGGTTTGGGCTTAATGAAGCATGGTGAAATGATTGGTGAAACTTGTTTGAATGTTGGTGGTTTGTGCAGAGAGTTTCGAAGAGAAAAGCAAATGGGGTGAGTTTTGTGTATGCTATGATGTTGTGTGTTTCAGCCTTGCTTGATAAGTGAAATGGCTAGCATTTTCTTTGCATAAAAAACTCTCATAGGTCAGATGATGTGACCTGGCCTTTATTGATTGGTAAGTTCACTTTTGCAAAATGTCAACTTTGTTGTAAGAGAGGTATGGCTTGAGTTCTAGCTTGGTACAATGGCTAGGGCTGGCGCAGCATGGTGTGTATGGGAGGCTAGCATGGTTCAGCATCCAATGTAACAAGTGGGTGAAGTGTGATCATGAATTTGCAAGTTGTCCAACTTTGGTTCACATGTGACTATCTTGCTACACAAGCCATGAACCATGAGAAACTTTGGTTCAAATCTGATTTTTAGGTCACATAGAATGTTTGTACATTGGTTTGATATGAATTTGAAGTTGCAATTGCCTTGGTACAAAGTTCTTGCAAGTTTTCCATTTGGTGCATAACTTGAAAATTAGTGATTTTTGCCAACTTTGTCAAACCATAACTTTTGATCCAAAATGAATTAGGTCATGTTCTTGTACTTTTTGAAACGGGAAAAATGTATTCTACAACTTTCATGACCAAAGTTTTTCCATTTGAAGCATTTTTGGATCAAAAAGTAAGGTTTGAAAAGTGACCTAAAATGACATATTCTTTAAAAGTCAACTATGCCCAAAAAAGTCAACTTTGCAAAAACTTCAAATTCTTGAATTTTGTGAACTTCAACCTTCTTCCATGATCAAATAAAGATCATATACACTCAAAATGATGAAGATCACCCCTTGGTTGGGTCATTGGGGGCCTCAGATGCCCTGATTTTGCACTGACTTGTCCAGAAAGTCAACTCTTGATCAGATGACTTCCCCATGGAATTTCTTCATGAAAATTGATATGCACACTCCCTATACCATATAGAGACCAATGGAAATAAGAATGACCAAAAAATCTGGAGTTATGGCCTCTGAAACCAAAACCCTAATTTTAGGTCAACTGTGCAGTTAAACTTGGCTCTGCATCCATACCAATCCCAGTTCTTGTGATTCTTTGGCATTCTTGACTTTGAGAGGGTGTAATATGATATAAGAACACTCATGGATCCCTTTGAAGTGATAGATGACCTTTGGAGTGGCTCAAGAGGCTCTTGGATTGCTCAGATCACAAACCCTAGATGCAGATGACTTAGAACCAATGCAATGAATCAAAAATGAGATATGAGATGATATGATTGTGTTTATGCATATGAAATGATCACAAGCCATGGTGTGAATGGGTGAGGGCAAATTTAGGGTGTTTACAGCTGCCCCTATTCAAACATGAGTTAGCTGTGCAGGATGTAAGCAACGGCTTATCAGGCAAACAAGGTAACTTGTGGTTGAATACCAAAGACAGTCCAAAATTTGCACTCACAAAATGAAGAAGAAAAGGGATATAGATTGTAAAGAAAAATAAGGTATATTGTAAAGTGTGGGCGACGGAGGACGACCGTCGAGCAGAGGACGACCGCTGGATAAAGAGCAATGACGGGGACGGCCGACATGCTGGGAAAAGTGTGTGAAGTAAAGCGATGACGGGGACGGCCGACATGCTGGGGATAAAAGGTAAAGCCAAGACGGGGACGGCCGACTAGCTGGAAAAAGAGATATCATGATGGGGACGGCCATCAAGATAAAGTTGTAAGATTCTCTGGGAGTTAATGAAACATGACGGGGACGGCCATCAAGTTCATAAAGCGAAGTAACCAACGATGGGGACGGCCATCGGGCTAAAAAAGAAAAGGGACCACGACGGGGATGGCCATCGGGTTAAATAATAAATGAAATAAACAGATGATGAGGTACGGTCATCAAAGGTGAAGGACTATCACCTAGCAGGGGACGGCTGCTCTGTCGGGGTTAAGATGAGGGACGGTCATCTAAGGTGGAGGACGACCACCAGGCAGGGTACGGCTGCCAAAAATATCGCGACATAGGACGAATGCCGGATAAAAGGTCAACGATGGGGACGGCCATCGGACGAGCATGATGGAGGACGACCATCAAGAGGTGGAGGACGACCACCTAGCAGGGGACGGCTGCTCTCGAGGTTTCTCATGACACAGGACGAGTGCCAGATAACCGAAAATCAACAATGGGGACGGCCATTGGATAAAAATGATGAAGGACGATCATCAAGAGGTGGAGGACGACCACCTAGCAGGGGACGGCTGCTAAAAAATCAACGATGGGGACGGCCATCGGATGAGCATGATGGAGGACGACCATCAAGAGGTGGAGGACGACCACCTAGCAGGGTACGGCTGCTCTCAGGGTTTATCATAACACAGGACGAGTGTCGGATAAGAAAAAGCTTTGTTGGCGATCTACTGGGGATATAATAAACACGGACGAGTGTTTACAACCAAGAAAAGAAAGTATAAGTGTTTAGATGTTGTGTATAGATTAAAAATGCGGACGAGCATTCTTAGGACTACGATACGGACGAGTATCGGGTAGAAACAAATACTGACACGTGTTCAGAGATGATGATACGGACGAGTATCAACGGGTTAACAAAGAACACGGACGAGTGTTGAATCCGAGGGGACTCCTGGGGAATAGTAGACACAGACGAGTATCTATATCCAAGAAGACAAAAGTGTTTGACACGGTGTATGGATTAAAGATACGGACGAGCATCCTTAAGACTATGATACGGACGAGTATCATGTAGAAACAAACATTTGATGCATATTCTGAAATGATGGTACGGACGAGTACCAACCGGTTAACAAAGAACAAGGACCAATGTTGAATCTGTGGGGATATAAATGGCATATACGAGATACGGACGAGTATCTGTATAAGTGTAACATGAGTAGTGAGTATGAGTTTTGTATGGATGAGTGTTTATCTGCTGGGGAGGGTGACACGGACGAGTGTCAAAAGGAGAAAAGTATGATATCAACAAGTATATGGGCTGTAAAAGTGTAAGCGTCTGCGCTGGGGATATGACACGGACGGGTGTCAAGAAAATGTATACATAGGTATATGTGAGTGCAAAGAGGATGTCTTTGGCTTTCCGCTGGGGATATGACACGGACGGGTGTCAGGACGTATCTGTAATACGGGTGATCTTGTTTGTAAAGGATATTCAGGCGACTTTACTGGGGATAGATGACACGGACGGGTGTCAAAAAGAAGTATATACGGGTGTTTGTGATTTGTGAGGCAGCTGCTTTTGCCGGGGACTCTGGTGGGGATTCTTGTGCATTGTTGATGAATGATCATTATTCACAAGTGTTCGATTCACAACATGGCTTATGATTATGCTATGTATTCGATTTTTTTGTCGTAATGCTCCGTATTAGACGGAATTCTACGCTTTGTGGGTGAATATGATGCAAATGCCATGATTATGCAAAAGGTACAGATCCGGGATTCGGATCCCGTTGCTGTGAAGATCTCTGGTTGATCTGCTTGAAATGGGCGTCCCAGCTGGGGATGAGATCACTGGTAGATCTGAGGAAATGATATTTGCTCGGGGATATAGGTCACCGATTGACATATCCTTGGAGTATAGGAACCAGCTGGGGTTTGTAGAAGCCTTCATCACTCTGTTGTGACTCCTTCGTGTGTTGCTCTTCTAAATAGAGGCTGAGAATTCTGTGGGGAGATGGTTCCCTGACTTTGTACTCTGTTGAGGAAGAAAGCTTGACGTCTCGACTGGGAGGAGTGATAAGTGGCAAACTAGCTGGGGAAAGTTGTTGGCAACTCAGCTGGGGAGGAAGCACTTCTGGTGCCAAGAATGAGTGTTGATTTGCCAGCTTGATGGGATGTAACTTGCATGCCCCAAGTTGCGTTCTGGATACCTGCAATCCTGCAAAGATAAGGAAACGCACAAATGGTCCCGAGGTATCCTTTACTGGATTCCGTCATAGGAGCTTAGTTACTTCTGAGAGTAAGTATATTCCATGTAAGCATGCGTCTTTATTTTCTTAGGGAAGAGCATCTGTACTTGTGCAATTAGTTTTTTTAAGAGACATCAGACATTCTTTGCAAATAAAAATGTACAAAACGAAACATGACTGAAAAATCCGATTTTATTAATTCAAATGCCCTGAATTGGCAAGATACAGTCAAAGAAACAAATCCCCTGAAATGAGGGGATTGTTACAAATTGAGAAACAAAGTGCTGGCGATGTTGACGACGCTTTAAGGAGCTTCCTCTTCTGCTATGACTCGTATGACTTTTGACGTTCTTCTCATCTTGCGTTCTGGAGAAGGTTGATTCTGACTGAGGCTTGATCCTTTCGAGGCTTACCAAGTTGTAGGTGATACAGACGAATTCAGAATGCAGTTGTTCGCTCATTCCCTTATTTTGCATGGATCGCCCTTTCGGGTTTTCAATCCATCGGGATACCCATTTTTGCCTGAGTTGTCCAATGCGGCTTTTCAACTCAGCGGGTGTACATTTTTTATTTATTTTCCCTTACTTCTGCCCGAGTCTTTTATTCTGTTTTTGACTCGCCGGGATGCCCTATTTTTGCCTGGACTTACATTCTGATTTTGTGTCCAGCGGGTCGTTTTATGCGAAGTATTTTTTAACTGCTTCTGAATTCACAGGGGACGGGAAGTCTCCACCATCCATGGTGTTGAGCATCAGTGCTCCACCGGAAAAAACTTTCTTTACCACGAATGGTCCTTCATAATTGGGAGTCCATTTGCCCCTGTGGTCTGTATGAGGAGGGAGGATTCTTTTTAGCACAAGATCTCCTACTTGGTACTCTCGGTGCCTGACTTTCTGATCGAAGGCTTTCTTCATTCTTTTCTGATACAGCTGCCCATGACAGATTGCAGCCAATCTTTTCTCTTCAATCAGACTCAGTTGCTCGTATCGGGACCTAACCCACTCTGCTTCGTTCAGTTTAACATCCATCAGTACCCGTAGAGAGGGTAATTCAACTTCAACTGGTAGGACTGCCTCCATACCATACACAAGTTGATACGGTGTTGCCCCAGTGGATGTTCTGATTGACGTGCGGTACCCATGCAAGGCAAAAGGTAGCATTTCATGCCAGTCTTTGTAGGTGACTACCATCTTCTGCACAATCTTCTTGATATTCTTATTAGCTGCCTCAACAGCGCCGTTCATCTTTGGCCTGTAAGGAGAAGAATTGTGGTGTTGGATCTTGAAGTCCCGACACAGTTCTGCCATCATTTTGTTGTTCAAGTTGGAACCATTATCAGTAATGATTCGCTCGGGAACTCCATATCGACAGATGATATCTCTCTTCAGAAATTTGGCTACCACTTGTCTTGTAACATTGGCATAGGAAGCTGCTTCGACCCACTTGGTGAAATAATCAATGGCGACCAAGATGAATCTGTGGCCATTTGAAGCAGTCGGCTCAATCTTGCCAATCATATCAATGCCCCACATAGCAAAGGGCCATGGTGAAGACATCACGTTTAGAGGATTTGGAGGCACATGCACCTTATCTGCATAAATCTGGCATTTATGGCATTTTCTGGCGTAGGCGCAACAGTCGGCATCCATTGTGATCCAGTAATAACCCGATCTTAACAGTTTCTAAGCCATGGCATGCCCTCCTGCATGGGTACCAAAGGATCCTTCGTGCACTTCATGCATCAACAAATCTGCTTCCGTCTTGTCAACACATCTGAGGAGTACCATATCAAAGTTCCTTTTGTATAAAGATCCATCAGTGTTCAGAAAGAAACTACCAGCAAGCCTTCTCAAAGTCTTCTTATCATTGGGAGATGCCCCAGGTGGGTATGTTTGATCCTCCAAGAAGCATTTAATGTCATGGAACCAAGGCTCATCATCTTTAACAACATCCGCTGCGAACACATATGCTGGTCTGTCAAGTCTGGACACTGATATCTGAGGCACAAAGTTGGCAGCTTGAACTTTGATCATGGACGAAATGGTAGCCAGAGCATCTGCAAACTGATTCTCGTCCCGAGGGATATACTCAAGCTTGACTGTTGTGAAGAAGGTCAATAACCTTCTTGTATAATCCCTGTAAGGTATCAGATGATCCTGGTGGGTGTACCATTTTCCGTTGGTTTGATTAACTACCAAAGCTGAATCTCCGAATACGGTCAATGTCTTGATCCTGAGGTCAATAGCTTCCTCAAGGCCCATAATGCAAGCTTCGTATTCAGCTTCGTTGTTAGTGCAGTTGAAAGTGAGTTTTGCCGAGAAAGGCATGTGCACTCCTTTAGGTGTAATGAGTACTGCACCAACACCACGACCGTTCATATTAACAGCCCCATCAAACATCATAGTCCATTCTTCTTCTGGGTCAGGCCCTTCAGTGTGAATAGGCTCTTCATGATCTTTTGCTCTAATGAACATGATGTCTTCATCAGGGAAGTCAAATCTCATAGGCTGGTAGTCATCGATAGGTTGCTCAGCAAGATATTCAGACAATACACTGCCCTTGATGGCTTTCTGAGAAGTGTACTGGATGTCGTATTCTGTGAGAATCATTTGCCATCTTGCAACCCGTCCGGTGAGAGCTAGATTCTCAAATATGTACTTAACTGGGTCCATCTTCGAGATCAATAAGGTAGTGTGGGTCAACATATACTGTCTCAGTCGGCGAGCAGCCCACGCTAAAGCACAGCAAGTTTTCTCGAGCAGTGAATAACGTTGTTCACAGTCGGTAAACTTTTTTCTCAGGTAGTATATTGCATACTCTTTTCGACCAGACTCGTCATGCTGGCCCAGAACACACCCCATTGACTCTTCTAATACTTTCAAGTACATTATCAGAGGTCTTCCTTCAACTGGAGGCATAAGGATTGGAGGTTCTTGTAGGTATTCTTTGATCTTGTCAAAAGCCTTCTGGCAGTCTTCATTCCACCTGACCGTCTGTTCTTTCCTTAACAATTAGAACAAGGGTTCACAGGTTGCTGTAAGGTGAGATATGAACCGTGAAATGTAGTTCAATCGACCTAAGAACCCTCGAACTTCTTTCTCAGTTTTCGGTGCAGGCATCTCTTGAATAGCTTTGACTTTATCAGGGTCAACTTCAATTCCTTTCTCGCTTACAATAAAGCCCAGCAGCTTACTGGATCGCACCCCAAATGTGCATTTGTTGGGGTTCAGCTTCAGTTGGTACTTCCTCAGACGCTTGAATAACTTCAGTAGATTCACCAGGTGATCTTCCTCTGTAAGGGACTTGGCGATCATATCATCCACATAACATTCTATTTCTTTGTGGATCATATCGTGGAATAATATCACCATAGCCCGTTGATATGTGGCACCAGCATTCTTCAGCCCGAATGGCATTACCTTGTAACAGAATGTGCCCCAAGGTGTAATGAATGTTGTCTTCTCCATGTCTTCAGGTGACATCTTGATCTGATTATATCCTGAAAATATGTCCATGAAGGAGAATACCGAGAACTGAGCCGTGTTATCCACCAATACATCAATGTGAGGTAATGGGAAGTCGTCTTTCGGGCTGGCTCTGTTCAGATCCCGGTAGTCAACACACATCCTTACTTTGCCGTCTTTCTTAGGCACAGGTACTATGTTAGCAACCCACGGAGGATAGCTAGTCACAGCAAGGAACCCGGCGTCCCACTGCTTTTGTACCTCTTCTTTGATCTTCATTGCCATGTCTGGGCGAGTACGGCGCAACTTCTGTTTGACCGGTGGGCACTCTTCTCTCAAAGGCAGCTTGTGCACGACAATGTCGGTGTCCAACCCTGGCATATCTTGATACGACCAAGCAAACACATCCACATATTCTTGAAGCAGATCAATCAGTTGTCTCTTCACTGGGTCTTGCAGGCAGGCCCCGATTTTAACCTCTTTCACGTCTTCATTTGTACTAAGATTAATCACTTCAACCTCCTCCTGGTGAGGAGTAATAACCTTTTCCTCTTGTCTCAACAACCTGGCTAGCTCTTCAGGAAGCTCATATTCTTCTTCAAACCCTTCATCCGCTTGATTGATCGGATTGTCAAAGTCATACGAAGTCATAGCCGTGCTGTTGTCGGTGCTGTCAAGAAGGCACTCTCTGCAAGGGTTCAGTTTGTTCATTTTAGTGATTTGATTTTAATCTTGTTTTAGAAAAGTGAAATAAAGTTATCATTTTGAAAACATCGCCATTTATTTTTTGTACAAAAAGAAAAATGGAAAAACAGTGAACGAAAAGGAAAAAGACTCATTTGCAAAAAGATGTCTGATATTTCATTGATTTAATCTTGTTTGCACAAAAAGTACAGATGGCCCGATTACAAAATGAGTCTTGTCATCTTGGGCAAGATGCAAGACTTTGATGTATGCTATAAAAATACAGGAAATAATAATTACTCTGCATGAGTAACTCTTATAATTTCCTGGGAAGACCAGTTTGAGATACTGCTCCCCGGGATCTTTGGACGAATCCAATTCTCCAGATTGCGCTCCTCTTCTAGCTCGTCTTCCAAATTGTTGATAGCATCAGGGGTGAGCATCCCCCCACTGACAAAACCGGGCTTCTCAGCAGCCTTTGCTTGATGTTGTTGAGTTGGTCTGTAACCCAACCCAAATTTGTCTTTCTTCTCCTCCACAGATAAAACCTTGCCCCAGCCTTGGGCAGTTCCTTCCTCAACAACCTTCCGGGCTTGTTGGTAAGATGACATGGAGACTCCAGATACAGCAGATGCTTCATTAACATTCAGGGCCTCAAACCCTTGGCTCATTGTTTCATGGATCTCCCCATCCATCTCAATATACTTATAAGTAGCCAGATGGCTGACAAATATATCCTCCTCCCCACAGATAGTAACAACTTGGCCTTCCCACTCAAATTTTAACTTCTGGTGAAGGGTAGACGTTACTGCGCCAGCGGCATGAATCCATGGTCTACCCAACAAACAGCTGTAGGCAGGCTGAATGTCCATCACATAGAAGATCGTTGTAAAGGTTTGTGGGCCAATTGTCACAGGCAGCTCAATTTCTCCCAGAACCGATCTCTTAGAACCATCAAAGGCTCTTACCACCAGGTTACTGGGACGCAATGCTAATCCTTCATACTCTAGCTTCACCAGGGCCTTTTTTGGTAAGACATTAAGGGATGACCCCGTGTCTACCAGCACATGGGAAAGGACTGCGCCTTTACATTCCATGGTGATGTGCAAGGCCTTGTTATGGTTGCGGCCTTCCGTTGTCAAGTCAGTATTGGTGAACCCTAGCCCATTGCTAGCAGTAACATTTCCAACCACGGTTTCCAACTGATTGACGGTGATCTCTTCAGGCACGTAAGCTGCGTGCAAGACTTTGAGTAATGCATTCCGATGGGCTTCGGAGCACATAAGCAATGATAGTATTGAGATCTTGGATGGCGTTTGGTGAAGCTGATCCACTATTTTGTAATCACTCTTTTTGATGATCCTCATGAACTCATCAACTTCTTGATCGAATGGTGTTTTCAAAGCTTCCTTAACTGTTTGATCTTCCTGCACCGGGCTCTTTCCTTTTGCCTTGGCAGCAGCTTCTGCTTCGGCAGTGGGTCTTTGAATTTGTGGAGCAAAGAGACGTCCGCTTCGAGTGAAGCCTCCGCCTCCTCCCACATTGTCTATTTGTGGTGCAGGTGTTGATGTATCAAGAGTGATTTTCTTTCCTTCGCAGTATACGTCAGAGCCATAGTGCCAAGGGATGGCCTTATTGCTTTCATAAGGTACCGATCCAGGCATTGTGACAGTGACTGGACTGATGGCAGCTGCAGAAGGGACTGTGATAGTTTGTGGATCATAATAAATTGTGACTGGTGCTCTGATGGGAGCAGCACTTTCTGAGTTGTAGGCAGAGTTGTTTTCAGGATCATAAAATATTGTGACGGTTGAGACATCTTCAGAGTTCGTTGCTGGAGTTGTAGGAGACATTGTCGGAAGGATGGATGTTGTTGTTGTAAGAGATTCAAATTGGAGTGGTGCTGAAGTTGTAGAAGAAAAATTTGTTGATAACTGATCAGTTGAAATGATAGATGAAGTACTTGTTGATGAAGCCGAAGAATTGTCAGGAACAATGGTTGCTGCAATTGTAGGAGATACCGGTACTGTTGCTGATGAGATTGCTGGATTTGTTGGAAATGATGTGGTGATCTGAAGCTGGCCACTCTGAATAAGACCATTTATGCCATTCCTCAGGTTATCGCACCCATTTACTGAAATATTGCAGTAAGCACACCCTAACTCACACCCCGGGAACATTTGACATTCGAGGAGCTGAGCCTTAATCTCCACCAACGGTGTCCGAATCTGACCCACACTGGTTATTAAATAAGACGGCTTGTCTTCTTCAATAGCGTTGATTCTGGGACCACCGTGGTGCGGCATAGGATTTTTGTTGACATTGGGTGGTGGTGCGAAATTCAGAGCTTTTGAGTCCACCAGGTCTTGTACCTTCATGTGCAAGGCTCTGCACTTTTCTGTACTATGGCCAGGTGCATTTGAATGGAAAGCACATCTGGCGTTGGAGTCGTAATTCCTGGGTAGACTGTTGGGATCTGGAGGTGCCAATGTCCTTAGCTCAACTAGGTTGAGTTTCAGGAGTTGTGGCAGCAATGTAGCATATGGCATAGGGATCGGATCGATCACCCTATTAGCTTGAGATGGCCTCTGCTGGAATGGCCTTTGCTGGTTGTTGGTGTTGGTGTTGCTGTTGTTGTAATTCCTCGGAGGATACTGATTCTGTTGATGGTACTGAGGTTGTTGCTGATAGTTTTGCTGCGGAGGTTGATAAACTGGTGGAGGATGAGCTGGAGCGGGAATGGTGACTGCTGCCACAGACCTGTGAACATATTGGGGTCTGCCCCTGTGGGTGTGGATGGCATTAGTCTCACCAGTCCTTCTTGGGCCTGTAAAAGGCTTTCTTGCATTACTGGATGAGCTTGCACCGCTGTCTGAGATCTTACCCATCTTCAATAGGCTTTCAATTCTCTCCCCGGCTATGACTACATCTGCAAAGCTGGTAGATGAGAAGGCAGCTAGCCTATCAATGTAAGTCCCCTGAAGGGTGTTCATGAACATATCAGCCATCTCCCTTTCTGACATAGGTGGCTGGACAGCAGCAGCAAGCTGTCTCCATCTTTGAGCATACTCTCGGAAGCTCTCTCTAGATGACTGTGACATTCCCATTAGGAGGGTCCTGTTGGGTGCCATATCCAGATTATACTGATACTGTCTGATGAAGGCCTCTGCCAGGTCCTTCCAGCATCTAATAGTTGCTCTTGTCAGATGGGAATACCATTCCCTCGAAGCTCCAGTCAAGCTATCCTCAAAGTAGAACATCCACAGCTTCTCGTCCATGGTATAGGCCTTTAGCCTCCCGAGAAAAGATTGTAGATGGGTCCAGGGACAGGAAGTCCCATTATACTTCTCAAAGCATGGTGGCTTAAACTTGTGGGGAATCCTGACCCCATCTACCAAGCCCATATCCATAACATCAAAACCCAAAGAGTTTTGAGACTCTAAGGACCTTAATTTCTCAGCTATCTCATACAGCCTTCTATCATAGGCTTCTTCCCCGGCTCCCATTACTGTGAACTGGTCTTCTTGGGGGTCTTCTTGCAGTACCCTGGCTGCAGTGGCAGTCCCTTGAACATTTGCAGGGATGTTGACCTCTGGATGCTGGTGGGGTCCAAAGACTGGGGGATTGACATGAGGTTGGACCCTCTCATTGTTGCTGGTGCCAGCAGTCCCTATATGTGGATCCTCTTGATTCTGCCTTTCCACCATGGCCCTCAATCTCTCTTGGCTCTGAGCCATGTTGTTCATCACTTCCATAAACTGCGTCATCTGGGTTCTCATTTCCAATCTTTCGTTTGCCATTTGATTTCTGACCTCTGCAAGGTCCTGTTGTACCTGATCCATCCGTATGCCCGGAAGATTGTTACAGGTTGGATATCGGTGCGGACGGTTGAGGGGAAATACTCGGCGCCGAGCAATAGTTCCTGAGCGTCACAACAGAGTTAGTAACAACAAAACAAAAACCTACAAAACAAACAAAGGGTTAGCATGCAATGCAGTATGCTTATTTGTTTTCAAGGTATCCGGCTTGGCATTCAGTTTTGACCCTTCCAGACCCTCGAAGATGATGTTGTTGATGTTGCTTTCGAAGTAAACTCGGATGGAACAAACTAATACATATATTACAAAAGGCCACTGGTATATAGTTTGTTTTACAAATACAAGCCCTCTGAGGGGTCAAAATACATTGCAAGAAAATAAAAGTACATGGAATGAAAACAACAACAAGCAAATGGTCAAACACCAAGACCAAACTCATCCTCCCGAACTTCCTTGAGAAGTGCTTCGGTCACAGGATCAGCCGGGCGCTCCGTGAGGTTCCTGATAAGGAGGTTCCTGGTAGTAACAGCTGCAGCTAGCTTCTTGTGTTGACTTTGGTCCTTAGACCTCTTCACTCCAGCTCTGATCTTTAGCTCTGATATCTCCCTCTGGGCTGCTGCCAGGGCTTCTTGTTGCTCTTTTGCACTAGCTTCCATCTGCTCCATCTTGTCTTGGACCCTCTTGTCCTCCAGAGTACGAGCCTCGGTGATCCTGACCCACCTAGCCTGACTCTCCTTCAAATACAAGTTTGTCCTGGCTTTCTGGAATTGGGCTTCTTTGCAAGCATTCTTCAGGATTTGTTCTCCAGCCCTAGACTTCTTAATGTACTCTTCAGACTTCTCAATTCTAGCCAAATACTCTTTCTTCAACTTTTCCAACCTTTCAATATCCAATCTTCCATCACTCCTCTCCCAGAGGGTCTTCTGCAAAGCTTGAGTCAACTTCTCATTTCTCTCTTTCAATTTCTCAAACTCCTCTAAGCTGACAGTTGCTGGAGGTGGTGTTGTGGAAGGCCCAGGCATATCTTCAATAGTAAAGGGCATCCCAGAGAATTGAGCCCTGGCATGGGACCAATCATAATATTGTGCTGATGCCACATTGTTACACTTCCCCAGGATGGTTACCCCCTTAGTCTGCACATTGTCCCAGGCCCAGGCTGCCTGCCTAACAATAGCCAGATTAAGCTTGTTCTCACAATAAAGAGTCTCAACCAAGTCTTGTGCCTTAGGAGTGTGGACCAGTGCATAGCCCAGTTGTCTTTTGAACAGCAGAGGGTTGTAATTAATACTACCCTTAACTCCTATTAGGGGCACATTAGGGAAATGCCCACAACTGGTGATGATATCCCTGCCCTTTGTGCTCTGAGTGCTCCACCTGATATCAGCTGAAGTTAGAGCAGTGAGTCTTCTAGCCCAGTTTTTCTGTTGATGAGGGTTCAAAAATGCATTTGTCCTGGGCAAATGCCTGAGAAGCCAAGTATGGAACAAAGGAGCACAGCACCTCACTAATCTTCCTCTCTGCTTTTCATTCCTCTGATGCACTGAATAGTAGAGATCCCCCAATAAAGTTGGCACTGGGTTCCTTAGAATGAACAGATGGATTGCATTCTTACTAATGAATCGAGGCTCATCTGCAAATAATACAATCCCATATATGCTCAAGGCCAATAAAGCACAGACTGCTTTCCACTCTCCTAAAGAAGCTTTCAGGGTAGCTTGAGAGATCAATAAATCTAGATGCAGGCCAGGGATTCCAGCCTTAGAAGTCATATGCTGCCCAATCAGGACTAGTTCTAGATGCAATGCCTTTGCTACCTCTTCATTACCAGGAAAGACCATCTCAGGGTTGAAAGGGACTCCACCCCTAATAGGTATACCAACTAATGATGAGTATTCTTCCAATAAAGGGCCCAGCTGAAAGTCCTGAAAAGTGAAACATCTCAGTGGGGGATCATAAAACTGAAGGCAAGTGTGGATCAGGCTTCTCTGTGAGGGGTCCAGATCCATAACCATATCAAGTATATCTCCATAGTGTTCCCTGAACAGTGGTATATGGTCTGGAGTGATCAGGGTCTGAATCCTCCTGATGTCAGCTAACTCTGGCTGGAAGAAGTGGTAGGTGATGTTGCTCTTTTTAGGTGCCATGATGTTGAGACTGAGTAGAGACAAGTGCTGATGATGATACTGAAGAATGGGCCACTGATTGGCTGAAGTAGATAGCTGATAGCTGAAGCAAGTGCTGATGAAGATAGGTCAATACTGAAGATGGGGTCAAAACCAAAACCAAATGAAGATGGATACCCTGAAACACAAATAAGCAAATGTCAATATGATGCAATGATTATGTATGCAAATGATATGCGAGGGTTTGTGACTGAGCTGGATCTGATCAAGTGCTCTGATATAAGTCCATGTGTGTGAGAAATCCAGATGGAGGTCTATAAGTCCAGTAACCAAGGTGGGGGGCTCAAATAAAGAGCCACATGTCCAGGGTTTAGAATCACAAGAACTGTTCCAACATGGAGTATTCTTAATCAAATCAAAGTAACAGGGTATTCTGAGGTCAAAGTACCTGCAAACCTGTAAACAGCCCAACCCCCTCACAGGTGGTGTTCTAAAACAAGGATCCTCAGACTTGGATCAGTTATGAGAAGTGTAAACACTTCTAACCCGGAGGTACAGTGTTTACAATAACCATAAAAGTTCCTCCTCTAATTCACCTCAGTTTCTGAAGGTCAATACTAAAAGGTCATCCAGACTTAGCAGGCTTCCCAGATAGCCCTAGCATTGCAGGAAATCTGCAACACAGAGTTCTCAAGAAGAAACCCATATCTGAACTGTGTTTCATATTCCCGCACCAGACCGAGATGGAATGGGAAAGAATATGATTCACTCTAGCCTAGGTGTCACTCAGGTCCCAGGTATAGGGCCTTAACTCTCAATGAAACACCCACCCACCAAAGCAAACAACAGATCCAGCCAGCAGCATGATAGTATGATATATACAAAAGCAATTAAGAAAGCAGTAAAGCAACTGTACATAAAGCAGTAAAAATAAAACAAGTATACAAACACAAGTAGCACATAACACCCCAGTAAACACAAATCAAACAAGCGCTAGGAGGAACCCACAAAAAGAACCAGAAGCCCTGGTTACAGTATAAGGGTCCCCAGCAGAGTCGCCAAGCTGTCGCTCCCGATAAGTGGACATAGGCCCCAGATAAAGGTACACACGCGAACGGTCGGCGAGAGGGACAATGAGAACACACAGCCGTGAACTCACTGGAGATGAATAGAGTCGCCAGCTAGGCATTTTTATCCCGGAGGAAAGGCAATGCTGCATAGGCCTAGAAAGATATGGATAAGACGGTTGCGAACCAGAGAGACTGAGAAAGGGGGTTGGTTACAACCTGGGAAGGTATTAGCACCCAGATTGTCCGCCGTACTCGACGGGATCCACGCTTAAAAGATGTGTGTTTAAAAGGGGTAGTGTCGGTGCAATCTGTGTATGGAATAGCTGGAAAAGAATGTACAGGTGTCAGTGTAAAAGAAGTGCAGAGTAATATGTATAGTGTCAGTGTGAGATCAGGAATAAGATGCTCAAGATCATGAGGCTAAAAGAATGATGCTGGAAGAGGGGGAATGTACAGAGACTTTTGTTCGATAACTGTTAAGTTATGCCTACGTATCCTCTCGTGCAATGAGGAAGTCAGAACACCGTAGTTCGACCCAAAGAGACTGAAAGATGAATTGACTTGTGAACTGCTTGCTTACCTATGCTCAAGTGTATGACCTGTCTGGCTCAGGTGCTAACTGTCTTGCATTAGACGGAAGAAGCAAGTTCTCGTTTGTGAGTGAATGAGATGAGAAAAGAATCCCGGAGGAGACGATTATTGTTTGTTTTTGAGTTTTCAATCTTTTATTGCTTTTGAGAATTTGTCATAAGTTAATGAGTTTAAGCCTAAACCAATGGGTTAGTAAACTCATCACATCTTCCCTCTGATTAGGGGTAATGAGAGTACCTTAAGTGTGAAGTCAGATTCTCACACTTAATCACCTTTGATGTAGAATTAAGATCATTAACCTACTTGTGATTATTTAGATGTTTTTGGTGTTTTTGTTTAGTGTTGAGTAATGAGGTTAAGCCATAATCAAGGATTAAACAGACTCATTACACTATCCTAATAGAAGGATAATAGATGAGAGTGTTTAAGCTGAGGAAAGCTCCTCAACTTAATCCATGATTAGGGATTAAACTCATGACAAAACAAACCTTTGATTAAGTGGATTTTATTTAGTGATATGATGATGAAGTGATTTTTATGGTTTGTAAGACAACTTGAGGGGGACTTGTCCATTAACACTAGGGTTAGTCCTTCTTAACCAATTAAGGAAGAATTAGAACCCTAATGCAAGGCCCAAGTTACAAGTGTGATGTCTTGATGGTTATTAAGTGAATTGATTAAGAGAGTTAAACACATTAAGGGTTTAACACTTAGGATTAAAGTTATACACTCCATCCTAATAGAAGGATGCAGGCATAAGCTTAATCACAAAGCCTTAAAGCCTTTAGGGTTTAGTCCCTGATTATGAGATGAGGAGAGAAGACACAAAGGTAAAACTAAGGGGGGAGACTAATCAAAACCCTAATTATTATCATGCTTGGTTGTTCCTAAGGTTTGTGAGGTTTGCAAGAACAATCTTCAATGGAACCACCAGGAAGCAGATGAAAGGATCAAGAGAAGCAAAGCAACTTGCTTCATTCAAGAAGTCAAGTCACTTGAAGAAAGAAAGTAGGAAGAAGAAGAATGAGCAAGCTCAAACTCAAACACAAATATAAATGCAGCATGGATGCAAGAGAGATGAAAAGAAAAGTTATGAGAAGTGAAGGCAAATTCACTTCTCAAATTCACTTACCACCTGAAATGTTAGAAAAGAAATGCAATGCAATGCAAAATGGGATGAGATGACATGATGAGAAACAAAACCAGAAGCATTTTGATGATGATAATGATGCTATGAAGTGATACAAACATGAAACAAGGCATGGAGATGATCATACAAGCTTATGGATGCAGATGAAGCAAGTTAAGAAGCATGGACATACATGAAAAATTATGAAGTGCACATGGCATACAAAATGGCAAATACATGATGCAATGATCAAACATGCTTTCAATATGTCTTATGATGTCAAATGAATCACATGGATGCTTGAAATGTCATGGCAAGTTATGTTATGCAAGAGAATGCAAGATGGATGCATATGGAAGCCCAAATTAGGGTTTATGAACAATACATCAAACAAGAAATCAAAATCAGAAGCAAACCCTAAGATAAAAAATTGAAAATGCCACCCAAAGGACCCCTAATCCTATACTAACCAATGCCCAAAGGAGAGGTTTCAACTCTTAACCAATTTCAAGATATGATTTTTACAAGATTCTAGGGTTTTTAGGGTTCCTAAACAAGAAAATTATCAAACAAATTGAAAATGGAAGATCAAATCATGGCCATTTAACCTCACAAACTACATGCTAAACACAATGCAATGCAAAAAGAATCAATGTCCAACTCTTCATGAATAGGCAGAAATGATTTTTTGAACTTTGGATCAAATTAATGTATAAAAATGATTTTTATTCAATGAAAAATTCTCAAAATGCATCAAGATCAAAAAAGAAATTTGGTTTGAAGGTTGGACAATGTTTCTAAATGTCTTAGAACATTTCATGAATTTTTTGGTGATTTTTAAATACCTAAAAGTATTTTTAATAAATTAATTTTCATTAATCAATTAAAAATAATCTTTTAAATATTTAAAAATACTTTTTTAATGCTAAAAATGAAAATAAAAATATTTTTGTGTCATAAAAATTAATGAAACTCAGGATAAAAAATTTCATAATTTTTAAACAAGTTTTGCTATTTTAAATAAATTGTGTAAAACAAATGAGAAAAATATGAAAATAAAATGAAAATAGATGAATTAATGAGAAGTCAGCTGATCCAAGGGCCTGAATTCAAAGTTACACGCGCGGGAGTTGACTAGGCGCGCATCTGGACGGCCTACATTCAAACTCAGCTAATCAATGCTTATGCCCTAATTACTCCGTTAAACACATTCAGATGACCGGAACAGTGTTCCGGTCATCTTCTCCGTTCACCCCAAACCTCAAACTCCTCTAAAACGTATCTAAAACGAAATCTAAAAACACAGAAATGATTCCCACTCACTCACGAACCAAAACCCCCAAT
The DNA here is from genome assembly GCA_963966055.1 of Lathyrus aphaca. Taxonomy (NCBI): domain Eukaryota; kingdom Viridiplantae; phylum Streptophyta; class Magnoliopsida; order Fabales; family Fabaceae; genus Lathyrus; species Lathyrus aphaca. Next base: position 444,411,341 of record OZ014523.1, read on the forward strand.
CAAAACAAATTTATTCTTCCTACAAAGGCTGAATCGAAGCAAACAAGAACTACGGCAAAAAAGTTTCAGAGACTAATTAAACCCTTACCTCTCCACCATTTTCAAAACTAAAAGCATCAGGACAATCAGTGAAGCATATAGAACAACTTAAGAACTTAAAAAATGATTTCTGGAAAAAATGTTCTTGAGCTACCTGAGTTTCGAAGCTTTCACTCTGGTAACTTTCAGACCTCCCCTCTTGATGTAATCCACTCCACTTGATCCTCTGATGATGCTTGAATGCTTAGAAAGAGTTTAAGTTGGCTGGTTGAGGAGTTTGAGCAGCTTCTGCTCCAGCTCAGTTGAAAATGGTGATGGTGATTCAGGCTGTTTCTGGCAATGGTGAAGGGTTGTTTGTGGTCAGGGTGATGTTTTGAGAAGGTTTGTGGAGTTTGTTTGGGTGTTTGTGAGCTGTGGAAGATGTTTCGAAGGAAACTGCAGATTGGGGTGAAAATGGAGAAACAATGTTCTTGCTGGATTCAGGCTTGGTTCTTTGTTGGTTTGGGCTTAATGAAGCATGGTGAAATGATTGGTGAAACTTGTTTGAATGTTGGTGGTTTGTGCAGAGAGTTTCGAAGAGAAAAGCAAATGGGGTGAGTTTTGTGTATGCTATGATGTTGTGTGTTTCAGCCTTGCCTGATAAGTGAAATGGCTAGCATTTTCTTTGCATAAAAAACTCTCATAGGTCAGATGATGTGACCTGGCCTTTATTGATTGGTAAGTTCACTTTTGCAAAATGTCAACTTTGTTGTAAGAGAGGTATGGCTTGAGTTCTAGCTTGGTACAATGGCTAGGGCTGGCGCAGCATGGTGTGTATGGGAGGCTAGCATGGTTCAGCATCTAATGTAACAAGTGGGTGAAGTGTGATCATGAATTTGCAAGTTGTCCAACTTTGGTTCACATGTGACTATCTTGCTACACAAGCCATGAACCATGAGAAACTTTGGTTCAAATCTGATTTTTAGGTCACATAGAATGTTTGTACATTGGTTTGATATGAATTTGAAGTTGCAATTGCCTTGGTACAAAGTTCTTGCAAGTTTTCCATTTGGTGCATAACTTGAAAATTAGTGATTTTTGCCAACTTTGTCAAACCATAACTTTTGATCCAAAATGAATTAGGTCATGTTCTTGTACTTTTTGAAAAGGGAAAAATGTATTCTACAACTTTCATGACCAAAGTTTTTCCATTTGAAGCATTTTTGGATCAAAAAGTAAGGTTTGAAAAGTGACCTAAAATGACATATTCTTTAAAAGTCAACTATGCCCAAAAAAGTCAACTTTGCAAAAACTTCAAATTCTTGAATTTTGTGAACTTCAACCTTCTTCCATGATCAAATAAAGATCATATACACTCAAAATGATGAAGATCACCCCTTGGTTGGGTCATTGGGGGCCTCAGATGCCCTGATTTTGCACTGACTTGTCCAGAAAGTCAACTCTTGATCAGATGACTTCCCCATGGAATTTCTTCATGAAAATTGATATGCACACTCCCTATACCATATAGAGACCAATGGAAACAATAATGACCAAAAAATCTGGAGTTATGGCCTCTGAAACCAAAACCCTAATTTTAGGTCAACTGTGCAGTTAAACTTGGCTCTACATCCATACCAATCCCAGTTCTTGTGATTCTTTGGCATTCTTGACTTTGAGAGGGTGTAATATGATATAAGAACACTCATGGATCCCTTTGAAGTGATAGATGACCTTTGGAGTGGCTCAAGAGGCTCTTGGATTGCTCAGATCACAAACCCTAGATGCAGATGACTTAGAACCAATGCAATGAATCAAAAATGAGATATGAGATGATATGATTGTGTTTATGCATATGAAATGATCACAAGCCATGGTGTGAATGGGTGAGGGCAAATTTGGGGTGTTTACAGGTACGTAGGCAACGGGGTAGTGCCCGTTCGAGCACACTCTTTATTTTTCTTACATTTTCCCTTTTCGATCTCTTTTCCAGTTCCCTTTCTCACTTCCATTCCAGTTAGCGGTTTTTGTTCAACAGCATCTTATTTCTCACCCTTTAAAACAAACATATAAGCGTGGATCCCTTCAGATACGGAGGACGGTCTGGGGTGATAATACCATCCCAGGTCATAACCGACTCCCGAACCCATATCTTTGGTGCACAGGACCTTGTCCTTTCTCTCTCTCTTTGGTTTGTGCAGCATTACCTTTCCCATTCATTCGGCATAAAAACGCATGGCTGGCGACTCTAACTTCCTCGCCACATTCGCGTTTGTACTTGGATGAAAATCCCAGGAGCAACAACATGTCCATGTTAACACAATGATGTGTTTAATAGATTCTTCTTCAAAGTCACTTTCAGAGACTCCATCAGACCATGTAACGGAAAAACCTTTCTTTTTCCCTTTCAGGTAGGTCGGACATTAAGCTCTAATATGACCAAAACCATCACACCCATGGCATTGAACTCTTTTGTTTAGACTTGACTTCTCTTTAACCTTTGTGTTTGACTCAGTTGACCTCCTGATGTTAGAAGCAATGTTCTTAACATTTGATCTTGACCTAAGGTTCATTCTTTTCATGACCTTGTTGAACTGTCTTCCCATCATGGCAACAACATCTTTCAAACTTTCTTCATCCTCCATCTCTCCTTTTTCTGCTCCCTTCTCAGTATTTGACATCGTTGCTATGCTTTTGATCTTCTCTTCAGGCACATCAATGAGTCCCATTTCAAAAGTATAAAGGGATCCAATGAGGTCTTCTACCTTCATGTTGCAAATGTCCTAAGCTTCTTCTATTGCAGTTATCTTCATAGCAAATCTCTTTGGAAGCGATATGAGAATTTTCCTTACTAGTTTTTCATCATACATCTTTTCTCCTAAGGCTCCTGAGGCATTAGCAATATTCAGAATGTTCATGTGAAAATCATGAACAGTCTCATCTTCCTTCATTCTCAGATTCTCAAATTTGGTGGTAAGCATCTGAAGTCTTGACACCTTGACTTTAGAGGTTCCTTCATGAGTGGTTTTGATAATGTCCCAAACTTCTTTGGCATTTTGACAATGATGAACGAGTTTAAATATGTTTTTATCAATGCCATTGAATAAGGAACTCAGAGCTTTAGAATTCCATAGTTCCATCTCATCCTCTTCTTTGCTCCAATCATCTGCAGGCTTCAAGGTTATATTCCTATATTTATTTGTGATGGTAGGATGATCCCATCCTCTATCCGCAGCTTTCCAAGCCTTCTTGTTCAGAGACTTTAAGAAGGCAATCATGCAAGGTTTCCAGTAATCATGGTTAGAACCATCCAGAATGGGTGGTCTGTGTCCAAATCATTCTTCCTTGTCCATGGTACCAGAATACTGTCCCTTGATCTCACCCAATAAAATAGGCAGGGTGCCTGCTCTGATGCTAATTGAAATTCTAGAAACAACCACACAATGTCGAACCCGATGTCACGACACTTAACAACAATAAAACTGTAAATGACAGACAGAAAATAAAATACATAGAAAGTTGTTAACCTAGTTTGGTGAAATCACACCTACTCTGGGGGCTACCAAGCCAGGAAGGAACTTCACTGTCAGTAGTATCAATTCAAAGATCCACAGGAAACACCTTTAGTTTGCAATTTTTTCACTTAATCCCTACCCAATGATAGTTCTACCTAGGAAATACTAGATATGAGACCCCTCTCACTTCCTACACAATCACAGTTAGTGATCTTAAATAACAACACCAAGAAATTGAAGAGACTCTTCAAGACAATCTTTGACCTGCTTAAAAGCTTCAGTCAAATACAAACACTCTTGCTTAAAAGCTTCGAGTGGACAAAATACAAATGAACACCTAGTCCAAAACAATAATCAAAAGACAATTGCTTGGCTCACAACAAAAACTAACACACGTGAAAAACACTGATGATACAATCCTTATTTTCCACATGTTCACACTAGGGTTGAGCAGCCTTAAATAGAAACTCCAATGGGCATTAGGCCTGCTGAACTTGCACACATTTCCGAATAAATAGTTCCTAAATTACAGGAACAAAAATAGCAAGAATGGATGTTGTGGTATAACAAAACCAAACAGAATCCTCTTTTTCCTTCAGAAGTAAACGCGTTAAAAACCACAATAAAATCTCAGCAATAAAGACAACAAGATGCGCGCACAAATTAGGATTCAACTAGGTCTTCTGGCCCAGTCACAAATGTCATGACATCAGTCTTGACTTCTGTCGCTCCCAAGAGATGAGACTGGCTCAAAAGAGGTACAGACGCGAACGGTTGGCGAAAGGAGGAAGTGAGAACACACAGGAATGAACTCACAGGAAAAGAAAGAGTCGCCAGCTAGGCATTTTTATCCCGGAGGAAAGGTAATGCTGCATAGACCTAGAAAGATATTGATAAGACGGTTGCGAACCAGAGAGACTGAGAAAGGGGGTTGGTTACAACCTGGGAAGGTATTAGCACCCAGATTGTCCGTCGTACTCGACGGGATCCACGCTTAAAAGATTTGTGTTTTAAAGGGGTAGTGTCAGTGCATTTTGTGCTTCAAAGCTGGAAAAGAATGCAAGTGTCAGTGTAAAAGAATGGTACAGTGTATAAATGAAGTGTCAGTGTGAGATCAGTAATGAAATGCTCATGACCATGAGGCTTAAAGAATAAGGCTGGGAAGACGGGGAATATACAGAGACTTTTGTTCGATAACTGTTAAGTTATGCCTAAGTATCCTCTCGTGCAATGAGGAAGTCAGAACACCGTAGTTCGACCCAAAGAGACTGAAAGATGAATTGACTTGTGAACTGCTTACTTGCCTATGCTCAAGTGTATGACCTGTCTGGCTCAGGTGCAAACTGTCTTGCATTAGACGGAAGAAGCAAGTTCTCGTTTGTGAGTGAATAAGATGAGAAAAGAATCCCGAAGGAGACGATTATTGTTTGTTTTTGAGTTTTCAGTCTTTTATTGCTTTTGGAAATGTGTCATAAGTTAATGAGCTTAAGCCTAAACCAATGGATTTAGTAAACTCATCACATCTTCCCTCTGATTAGGGGTAATGAGAATACCTTAAGTGTGAAGTCAGCTTCTCACACTTAATCACCATGATGTAGGATTAAGATCATTAACCTACTTGTGATTATTTAAATGATTTTGGTGTTTTTGTTTAGTGTTAAGTAATGAGATTAAGCCATAATCAAGGATTAAACAGACTCATTACACCATCCTAATAGAAGGATAATCGATGAGAATGTTTAAGCTGAGGAAAGCTCCTCAACTTAATCCATGATTAGGGATTAAACTCATGACAAAACAAAACCTTTATTAAGTGGATTTTAGTTAATGATTTGATGAAGAAGTGAGTTTTATGGTTTGTAAGACAACTTGAGGGGAACTTGTCCATTAACACTAGGGTTAGTCCTTCTTAACCAATTAAGGAAGAATTAGAACCCTAATGCAAGGCCCAAGTTACAAGTTTGATGTCTTGATGGTTATTGAATGGATTGATTAAAGGATTTAAACACATTAAGGGTTTAACACTTAGGATTAAAGTTATACACTCCATCCTAATAGAAGGATGCAGGCATAAGCCTAATCACAAAGCCTTGAAGCCTTTAGGGTTTAGTCCTTGATTATGAGATGAGAAGAGAAGACTCAATGAGACATAAAGATAAAATATAAATGGGGAACTAATCAAAACCCTAATTATTGTCATGCTTGGTTGTTCCTAAGGTTTGTTAGGTTTACAAGAAAGATCTTCAGAGGAACCACCAGGAAGCAGATGAAAGGAGCAAAGAAAAGCAAAGTAACTTGCTTCATTCAAGAAGACAAGTCACTTGAGGAAAGAAGGTAAGAAGAAGAAGAAAGAGCAAGCTCAATCTTAAACACAAGATAAAATGCAGTAATGATGTATAAGAGGGATGAAAAGAAATTGTGAGAAGTGAAGGCAAATTCACTTCTCAAAGTTACTTACCACCTGAAAAGTTAATGAAAGGAATGCAATGCAATGCAAAATGAGATGAAATGGCATGATACAAATCAAAACCATAAGCACATACATGATGTTAATGATGCTATGAGATGATGCAAACATGAAACAAGGCATGGGAATGATCATACAAGCACATGGATGCAAATGAAGCATGCTTAGGAACATGAACATACATGAAAAGTTATGGAATGCAAATGACATACAAAATGGCAAATGAAAGATGCAATGATCAAACATGATTCTAATATGTCTTAAGATGTCTAATGAATCAAATGGATGCACAAAATGTCATGGCAAGTCATGGTATGCAAGCAAATGGAAGATGGATGCAAATGAGAGCCCAAATTAGGGTTTATGATCAATGCACAAAACAAAAATCAAAACCAGGAGCAAACATCATGATAAAAAATTGAAAATGCATTCAAAGGAAACCTAAACCTATACAAACTCACTGCCCAAAGGAGGGGATCCAATTCTTAACCTAGTGAAAGTTATGAATTTCTTAAGATTTCTAGGGTTTTAGGCTACCTTGTCAAGAAAAATGCCAAACAAATTGAAAATGCAAGATCAAATCATGCCAATTTAATCCTATAAACTACATGATATGCAAGATACAATGCAAAAAGAATCAAAGTCCAACTCTTAAAGACTAGGCAGAAATGAATTTTCAAAGATTGGATCAAAATAATGCCTTGAAATGAAATTAATTCCATGAAAAATTGTCAAAAGACATCAAGATCAAAAAAGAAATTTGGTTTGAGGGTTGGACAATGTTTCTAAATGATTTTAAATGTTTCATGAATTTTTTGGTGATTTTTAAATACCTAAAAGTATTTTTAATTAATTAATTCTCATTAATTAATTAAAAATAATCTTTTAAATGATTTAAAAATATTTTTTTAATGCAAAAAATAAAAATAAAAATGTTTTTGGTTTCTGAAAATTAATAAAAGGTTGTATAAAAATTTTCAGAATTTTTGAAGATGTTTTGCTATTTTTAATAAAATGAAGAAAACAAATGCAATTAAATGAAAAATAAAATGAAATTAAACTGAAAATGGGAAAGTCAGCAAGATCAAGGGTTGAGGTTTAAACTCACACGCGCGCGAATTGACCTGGCGCGCATCTGGACGGCCAGCATTCAAATTTGCTAATTATGATTAGTGCCCTAATTAAATGCCCTAATGACTTTCAGATGACCGGAACAGTGTTCCGGTCATCTTCTCCGGCGGGCCAAAACTTCTATCTCTCTGAATACGCAACAAAAATGAAATCTAATTGCCCAGAATCCATCCCCATTCAACACTGAATCAAAACCCCCAAATAAACATCATTTTTCATCCATTAATCAAGCAAATCGAAGCAAAACTTATTTAGGGCAAAAAGTTTCAGACAGTTCATACATGCTCAATATTCCACCATTTCCATTTTTAAACACATCATGATGATCAGGATATCATATAGAATCAATTTATAACAAGTAAAATGAGTTCTGGAAAATTTGTTCTTGATGGATACCTGAACTGAAGCTTTGGTTTCTGGCACTTTCTGGCTGATTTCTTGCTTTCAATCAACTCCACTGGACCCCCTGAGAAGCTTTCAATGCTTGTTTGACGTTTATAATGGATGGTTTGAGAGATGGCAGAAGTTCTGTTCAAGGGAGGGTGGTGATCGTGTTTTTGATTCAGGGAGTTTCAGGCTATGGTGATGGGTGGTTTCTGAACAGTGAAGTGTGTTGAGTTTGTTTGTGAAGGTTGTTTGTGTGTTTGCAGCTTGTGGAGAGTGTTTCGAAGGCTTTTGCAAATGGAGTGAAAAATGAGAGAGCTGTGTTCTTGGAGCTTTCAGGCTTGCTTGTTGTGTGCTTTGTCTTTCTTTTGGTTTGTATAAACAAATGGGATTGGTCAGATGAGTTGATGTGTGCTTTTTTGATTGGTATGGCTCAAGTTGCCAAAATGTCAAGTTTGTGTAAGAGAGGCATGGGCTACTAGCTAGCCAAGGACAGATGGGGTGTCCTGCGCAGCAAGATGTGTGGAGAGCCATAGGATTGATTGTGAAGTCAGCAAGCAAGTGGATTCACACTTGAGTGAGTTTTTGCAACTTGCTTCACTTTTGTTTCCTTTGAGAAATCTTGCTCCATAAGTCATGAAGATGAGTGATCCCTTGGCCCATTCTGAATTTTAGATGTTATATGATCATGTTGTGAAGAAATGATACACATTTGAGGCCTTTAGAACACTTGAACAAACCATTTTGCAAAATGTCTCTTTGGTAGAAAACTTCAAATTTTGTGATTTTAGCCATCTTTGACAAGCCATAACTTTAGATCCAAAATGAATTAGGTCATGTTCTCGTACTTTTTGAAAAGGGAATGATCCATTCTACAACTTCCATGACCAAAGTTTTTCCATTTGAAGCATTTTTGAATCAAAAAGCAAGGGTTGAAAAAGTTTCCCAAAATGGCAATTTCATTAAAAGTCAAACTTTCCCAAAAAGTCAACTTTGCAAATGACTTGAAATTCTTAAATTTTGTGAACTTCCAACATCTTCCATGATCAAATAAAGATCATACACAATCAAAATGATGAAGAACACCCTTTGGTTGGGTCATTGGGGGCCTCAGATGCCCTGATTTTACACTGACTTGCTTAGAATGTCAACTCTTGATCAGATGACTTCCCCATGGAGTTTCTTCATGAAAATTGATATGAATGCTTCCTATACCATATAGAGACCAATAGAAACAAGAATGACCAAAAAATTTGGAGTTATGGCCTCTGAAACCAAAACCCTAATTCTAGGTCATCTGTGCAGTCAAACCTGGCCCTGCTTCCATACCATTCTCAGTTCTTGTGATTCTTTGACATTCTTGACTTTGAAAGGATATAATATGATGCTTGAACATACATGGACCCCTTTGAAGTGATTGATGACCTTTGGAGTGGCTCAAGAAGCTCTTGGATTGTTCAGACCACAAACCCTAGATGCAGATGACTTTGAACCAATGCAATGAATCAAAAATGCAATATGAGATGATATGATTGAACTTATGCACATGAAGAGATCACAAGCCATGGTGTAAATGGGTGAGGGCAAATTTGGGGTGTTTACAACTTCCTGAAAACAAACAGCTTCACAGACACACTACACACCTGCATAATGCTTAAATCACATGTCATAACATTGCTTATGACATCCTAAAACACACAAGAGTTTTACCACAAAATATAGCCAATCAAAACATCTAAAATATCAAAATGTTAGCTCAGGATCCTTTAGAAAAAATTGACCTAGGTGAAGGGGAGATGAAGAGTCCTACCTATGTTAGTGCCAATCTCAACCCATAACTCAAGGTCGAAGTGGTCCAGTTGCTTAAGGAATTCAAGGATTGCTTTGCTTTGGACTATGATGAAATTCATGGTTTGAAGAGAAATCTTGTCGAACATTATCTAACAATCACGCCTGGTAAAAAACCAGTCAAACAAAATCCAAGACGGTTCGCCCCAGCAATCCTCACCAAAATTAAAGAGGAAGTTGAAAGGTTGCTTCGATGCAAGTTCATTCTGTAACATCATGTCGCTCCCTGGATATCCATCCTAGTACAAACGCGAAAGTGGCGCGGAAAGAGGTAGAGTCGCCACCAGGAATTTTTATCCCGAAGGAACGAGAATGGTAATGCTGCACAAACCAAAAGAAAAGAAAAGGAAGGACACAGGTCCTGCGAACCAAAGAATCTGGGTTCGGGAGTCGGTTACGACCTGGGAAGGTATTAGCACCCCAGATCGTCCGTCGTACCCGACGAGATCCACGCTTGCAAAGAAATCTGCTTCAAAGGGTGAAGAAATTAAAGTTGTTGCAAAGAAAAAGAACTGAACTGGAAAAGAAAGAAAAGAAAAGGGAGCTAAAAAAGAAATGAAAAGGGAAAATGTAGGGAAAATAAAGATTGTGCTCGAACGGGCCCTACCCCACTGCCTACGTACCTCATCTGGACAATGAGGATCAGAGACGCCGTAGTTCCCCTAACTAGGGGTGGAAAATATTGCTTGTGTCTTAAGGCTTGAACTGCCTATGCCAATGCTCAGGTGTTGCAGGCTCGGACAACGAGTGTGTAACCGTCTTGCAAAGTGACAAGTAGGAGCAAGTTCGCGTACGGAGCGAAGGAGACGCTTATTGTTTGTTTGAGTTTTCTTTATGAGCTTTTATTTGATGTGTCACAAGAGAATGAAATCATGCTCTTTTCCATGGAATGTGTACTTGTTACTACATTCCAAGATGGAATAATAGAACAAGCACACCAAGTAAGGAGAATTTATCCAAGACTTGTTTCCAAGGGCAAGGGCCTAGATTCATTGACTTGTTGAATTTATTAGGTGCTTTAGTGATTAAAAATGAAGAAGTATTTTTTAGGGTTTTTCTTGATGAAGATGACTTCATGATCCGACTTGTGCATCATTCTAGACAAATGCACTATTCCAAGATGGAATGAATACATAGGCCCCATGGAATAAGGCTATTACACAAGAAGTCGCTTCTTTCTTTATTAATGTTTTTTAGGTTTTGTTTTGAAATGAGAAGAGAAAGAACCAAAAGAGAAAATGGCAAAAGTCTAATGGGGAAAAACTAAACCTACTATTAGCATGAAAAAGGTGGTCCTAAGGTTAGTGAGGTTTCAACTATCCTAAGAGAAAAGAAGAACCAAAGAGGGACGAAAGAGAGGAGAAGAAAGATAGCAAGCAACTTACTCCTCTAAAGGAGATAAGTTGTTCCTAAGGGGGAGGAAAAGAGTTGCATCACATGATGGCATAAGGCACATAAAAAATCACAAAGAGAAAGCAACTTAAAAAGGAAAGGGGAAGAGTTGAAATGTGAATAAACATCCACACTTCTCTTACCTTGAGCCCCTGCAAGTGTTAGAAAAATCCAGCACATGTTCATCAACAAAACTCAAGGAAATGGCATGCTCAAAGTTCTAGAAAACCAAGTTAAACAAACATGCCAAGCTTTGCACATACAAGCATTTACGTGTCGAGAACATGAAGGCATGCATCAATCAGCAAGCAAATCACCCTAAACCAGCATGTTCAATGATCATACAATGATCCATGGCAATTAAGACAAGTAAGGGGATCAAACAAGCTCAAAACAGCCCCAAAATAGAACTCTGCTTCAGTGTTAACCGGTTGACCAAAGCGTTAACCGGTTAACCAGATCAATCCTGCAGAAAACCACGCAGAAAACATGTGCGTTAATGGGTTAACCAAAGCGTTAACCGGTTAACACTATGAAAACAGCAATAAAAACCTGCAGAAAATTAGCTCAAATCCAGCTTATCCAATTAATTCCTCACCAGACCAGCAATCAATTAAGCATGAAATACATGGATCAATTCACATTAATTAACATCATTAAGCTCATGAACATTAGCACACGGATCCGGTTATGAATCAACCAATCAATTCAAGCAACACAAGCAAAATACACAAGCACATGGTGGATCTAAAGCACAAGCATGCAAATAAGCTAAAACAGAGTTAGATCTGAATTTAACCAACCTACAAAGTTGATGTATGCTTTGGTAATTGTTGATGGAGCTGGAGATGAGAGATTTCACGGAAAACTTTGAAGATTCGGTGCTAAGCTTCACACTCCATGCAAAATAAATGCAAGCAAAAGGTCTTGATGCAGAATTTTGGCTCCAAAAGCACTTCTAATCTTCAAACCAGATCTGAACCGCCAAGTAAACTAGCAAAAATGATGCAAAGAAGCTATGGAAGGAGGTCTAGTTCCAAGATCCACACACTTTAAGGCAAAGTTATGTGATCTTCAAAGAGGAACCCTTAGTGAATTTGGAAAATTGGGAGAGAAAAGTGAGAGAATGGTGAGAGAGATCAAAATTCAGAAAATGAAGAGGAATGAATTGTGAGGGAGTTGCTCTTGGTTTGGAGGGAAATAGATTAAATATGGTTTAGGTTTGGGACCTAAAATTTAGGCTAGGGATCCAAAAAATATGGTTTGGGAAAGTGATTAGGACCTAGCATTGGAATTAGGCTTGGATAAATGATCTAGTTCCTTCTCCTTAATTCAAAATGAATAAAAATCATAAAATTGGAAAATTGGAGCCAAAACACATGCTGAATTTGCTGTAGGAATTCAAAATTCGCAGCCGTTAACCGGTTAACCAAAGCGTTAACCGGTTAACGCAAGTGAATTTTGAATTTTTCCCTCCTTTTGGTGGGAAACCTCAAGAATAACCTGGCGCCAACCGTTATGATCTGATTTTGACCCTCAATCATTTTTTAGGGCCTCGAACATGATACCAAGCTTGCGTAACGTGCCTTGTGATCCTCTTGTCAGGTCATCATGCTCTTGATTTTGTCTTGTAGTGCTTCAAATTTCCCGGATGATTGATCATATGCCTTATGCTAGAACACGCAAGTGATATGCTTCATCTTTCTATGCAAGAATGCTAAGGACATGATATGCTTATGATGATTATGATATGATGTTGATGCTAAATAGAACAGGGCAAATTTGGGGTGTTACACATCCCGATTTTAGCAATTATTTATTTATATTAATTGAGTCATTTTGTAAATAAATGATTTAATTGAATTATTTGATATAATTGAATTAGTTGATTTATTTGAAATAATTGATATAATTGAATTATTTGATTTGGTTGAATTAATTGATTTAATTTATTTATTGTATTTATTTGAATTATTTGATATAATATAATTATTTTATTTTATTGAATTATTTTATTTATTTTATTTGGTGGAATAAAATAGAATTACTAGAAATAAGTAATTGGGTCTAATTGGGAGTGTGGATAATAAGTATGATGATGTGTTAAGTAAGCCCATTAGAATTGTTGGGAAAAACAATTGTGAGATATGATAAAATAAGAAAATGATATAGAATATGATTAGAAGTTGGAAAGGGGAAAAAGAGGCAAAGAGAGAAGTGGAGAAGAAGAGGAGAAAACTCAAAGAATGGGGAGCTCTAGAATCCAAGAAAATCAAGGTAAGGGTGAGTTTTCATGAAATTGTTGGGATTGTTGGGTAATATATAATGGGTGGAAATGTGGTTAGATTAAAATCTCAATTTTTCATGAATATAGAATTTCTAGGTTTTACTAAAAATCTTGAGTTGATCTGTATCATTTGTTTATGTTTGGAATTGGTGTTATGATATACTTTAGAGATCTATTATGAATTGAAATGGAAATAGGATTTGTAATTTTAATTTCTTTACTACCATCTACCAGTATTCGTAGGAAATGTTATTTTTGAAACACCCTTTTCTCTTTTCTTGTAGAGATGTGCTGAATAATTTAAATTGTGGGGTGGGTGAGTTAATCCAATGGAATATATTGTCCTGATATGATAGCATGCTGGGGATTAGTGAGACTCTACCTTTTCGAGTACTGTAGTATATATTAAATCCTTCCATAATGTTGTCATTTTTATTTTTCTCATTTTCTATAGCCAACACACATTTTTATGGAGAAACAGAATAGTGGTATACAACTTCAATTTAATATGGTGATAGTTTTAAATAAAAAGAATCTTGTAGCATTTTCTTTTAATGCAGTGAAAAGGTAATATATGAAATGAAGTAGTATGATATTGTACCTAGGTAAGTGAAAAACTTGATGTTCTAGGACCATGAACCAGTAAAATGTGATGAAATAAGGGTACATAAGGATTGTTCTATGTATTAAATTTGAAAACGTGATGCCTTGTTCTTGTTCTTATTCTGTTACCATTTTTTTCTTTTATAAAATTAAGTGAATAACATACCTCTTAGTATAGACTTATTAATATTGTTCTATGTATTAAATTTTGTTAATAAAATTTAATAATAATAAATTTAGTAATGATTTAATATTATTAGTATAATGTTTTTTTGGAGTTTCGAATTAGAGATAAACATTCGAGTTAATTGATTAAATTTAACTATTTACAATTTTATTAGAGTTATCCATATAGTTGTTAGAGTACCTTGAAAATATTCTAGAATTATAATTTTGAATGATAATTTTAATTATACTCTTAATGTTTAATTTTTTTATTAATTTGGAGATTAATTTGATGATTTATTTGAAGATTAATTTGGTGATTATTTTAGTGATTAATTTGGTGATTAATTTAGTGATTAATTTGGGGATTAATTTGGAGATAAATTTTATGATTTACTTGGTGATTAATTTGATGTTTATTTTAGTGATTAATTTTGTGATTAATTTGGAGATTAATTTGGTGATTATTTTGATGGATCAATTATTCTAGATATAATCGGTATCATATGGTTTAAGAATTGAGATTGAATTGTGTTGATACCTTGCGTATTACAAGCTAAGTGTGGTGACAATATTGGAGTAATAAAATATTGAGATTTGAAAATATGTTGTATGTGCAATTGTGTGATAATTCGAATGTGATGAATTATTGAGATATGCATGGATATTAAGATTAGAGAACGGTCTTAATTCCATATAGTGATTGTAATTGCACATGCATCGTTTGTGTCAAGAGGCAAGGTTTGCTAGTTCTGTGGGAGTTAGTAACTTATCCCAAACCTAGAGGACGAGTTTGAAAGCCTAGAGGACGGGCTTTTGATGTGTTATCGGTCTAGAGGACGGACCCGATTTAAATGTAAAAACCAAAAAATGATAACAAGTGATTGGTACCACATGCATGAGTTGCATTTGAGTTTTTCATTCGAGTCTCATTGTGTCTATGGTTATAATATGAGATTATGTGGATTCTGTGAATTGTTGAATTGATGGAATTGTGAATTGTGTGTATATACTTGTGAATAGTATGATTACTTGAGTGATAAGTGTTGATCAAACTTTTGAAATATGAGAATAATTTGATTATGCTTGTATGTCTTAAATTATATATTATCTTATGATTTCGATAATTATATGAATTCTCACCCTTCTGTTGGAATGAGGTTTTATACGACATCGCTCTGGTACCGAGGAGTAGGATTGCTTCTAGCTCAAGATAGCAGTTTGGAGTAACTTGCTTAGTCTTTTTATTTATGTGGGTCGAGTCATGCTCTGATCATGTAACATTGGGGATGTTATTAGAGTCATGTTTTCGAGAGATACTTTATGTACTCTACTTATGTTGTTATTTGACTATTGTGGAATATTGGCTTGTTATGCCTAAGTGATGAGTATGAAACTATATTTATGTTTAAATATGAATGAAGTATATCCGCAGCTACTTGCTAATGTGAAAATTTATCTGAAAAGCATGAATTTATTTTCAAGTGTTATTGAGCATGACAGGTGTTGTATGATATTTTGAATTATGTGTGACACTCTAATTGAGATGCATGATAAATTACTCTGATTATTTATATATTTTACGCGGGGTTTAGAAGGGTGTTACACATTTGTACAGCTAGGTATGTCGAATGGTTAGCAAATATTGTACCAATTATTAAAAAGAATGGCTTTCTAAGGGTTTGCATAGATTTTAGAGATCTGAATTTAGAAACCCCTAAAGATGAGTATTTAATGCCTGTGGCAGAGATGTTAATCGACTCTGCTGCAGAACATAAGTATCTAAGTATGTTCTTTGGACACTCTGGATATAACCAGATATTTAATATTGAGGAAGATGTCCCTAAAACTGTTTTTTGATGCCCAGGGGCCTTGGGCACCTATGAATGGGTAGTAATGCCTTTTGATTTAAAAAATGCAGGGGCAACTTACCAAAGAGCAATGATTCAATTTTTCATGATTTCATAGACACATTTATGCAAATCTATATTGATGACATTATTGTAAAGTCTATTTCAGGGATAGATCATGTCAATCATCTTCGTTATTCTTTTGAAAGAATGAGAAAGTATGGTCTTAAAATGTATCCTCTTAAGTGTGCTTTTATGTACAGGTGTCGCTCCCGGGATTTTCATCCTAGTACAAACGCGAAAGTGGCACGGAAAATATATAGTCGCCAGCCAAGCATTTTTATCCCGAATGAATGGGAAAGGTAATGCTGCACAAACCTAAAATAGAAGGAAAGGACGAGGTCCTACGAACCAAAGATCTGGGTTCGGGAGTCGGTTACAACCTGTGAAGGTATTAGCACATCAGACCGTCCGCCGTACTCGACGGGGTCCACGCTTGTTTGTTTGTTTCAAAGGGTGGGAAATAAGATGTTGCTGAACAAAACCGCTAACTGGAATGGGAATGGAAATGAGAAAGGAAACTGAAAAAAGAGAAAGAAAGGAAAGGGGGAAATGTAGGAAAAATAAAGATTATGCTCGAACGGTCCCTACCCCGCTGCCTATGTACCTCATCAGGAAAATGAGGATCAGAGTCGACGTAGTTCGCCTAACTAAGGCGGAAACTATTTATTTTTTTAGAGCTGAACTGCGTATGTCTATGCTCAGGTGTTGCAGGCTCATATGGTTCGAGTGCGTTACCATCTTGCAAATTAGACAAGTTGTCACAAGTTCGCGTTGAGAGTGAATGAGGTGAGAACAGAATTCCCGAAGGAAAATACGAGTGTTGTTTGTTTACTATTTTTTATAGAAGTGTTTTATGAGATTGTTGTTTGTGAACCTTCTCATACTAAGACTTGTTCATCGTGGTAGATGCCTTACACCTCGCTCTAAAATGGGACGTGTATAAGTAACCCACGACAAAGTCTCGTGTCGTACGAGAAGATCAACCTTTATTAGGTGTTTTTTACTTTTCTTTTGAGATGAGAAAGAAAGCAACGCGAACTAAAGGTAAAAAAAAGTCTAAGGGGAAGACTAAAATTCCTAGTATTGTCATGCATGGATGAACCTAGGTTAGTGTGGTTTTCTAATCCTAATGTTAAAAATGAAAAGAAGAGGGAATTATAAATCAACTTACTTCCTAAGGAAGCTAAGTTATTTTCTAAGGGGATTACCATGAAGTTATGTAAACCAAGTACAAAAATGCTAAAAAAAAGACACTTTGAAAGCGTAACGAGATTAAAAGGATTAAGTTGTGTGAACTTGCCTTCACCTCCCTACAAAACAATGGTTAGTAGGATAAACATGATAAAAGGCATGACGTAAATGAGTACCAAACAAACTTAATTCATTTAGGACCTAATCTAGACTCAATCCTAAGTCTAAGAGACCTAAAACTATGCAAAGCAAAAATCCAGCAACTATTACAACTCCTAAATCACAAACAGCTACCAAATGCAATGCAAAATGCACACCGTTTATTACAACTAACAATCAGCATGCAAAATATGTATATAAGGTGAGAACAACATGAATGCAACATGTTTTTACAGCACCTGTTTCAAAATATAGCTATGGAAAGTGAGACAGATTTGACTTATTTTTCAAATGCACAAAACATGAATTTTAATGCAATCAATCAATGAAAAATTTTATGCAAGTTAATGCGATAACATGCAAGAAATTTACAATAGAATGCAACATCAATATGCAATTTAAATGATGCAAGCTTCATGAGTTTTTATAATTCTTTTTAACAATATGCAATTTTCTCAATATGCACATGATTGGATCAAAATGTGTATGGTTTCATAATGCAATGCAAAAACCAGTGGTATACACATTCATTATTTTGCTATGAAGGATGCTCAATTATGCAAACAATGGTTACAAAAGTTATGAACATATTATGCAACATTTATGCACAAAAATATAAACTAACGAAACGCATGTCGAAAGCTACCTAAGTTATAGAATCGTGCACCTAAAGTGATCCTAAAAATTCCCTAAAGTCATGATCTATCAAACTAAGGGGATTAAATGAAGAGAGATGCAAAAAAATGCCATAAAACAACTCAATTTTCAAAATCAGCACAGCGTTAACCGGTTAACTCTATAGGTTAACCGGTTAATGGTTTTCAAAAGTCATTTCAGAGGGAAAATTAACATGTGTTAATCGGTTAACCCACAGTGTTAATCGGTTAACACTAAACAAAATGCAGAAACAGCAATGCAGAAAAGCACTTTTGGTCACAAACCTACTTCTACAAGTTCCTACTACACTCATGAACATGCTAGCACGAATTTTCTACTCAACTATGGATTCCTAACACCTATTAGCATCAAGAATAAGCTACAAACCTAGATACTAACAATCAAAATAAGCAAATCGCAAGAAAATCGTAACAATGTTCAAGAACGCAAGCAAATGATCAAAGAATGTCGTACGGCGAGATGAAGTGAATAAATTAAAAGTGAAAAGCGGTTTCGAATTCACCAACCTACAAAGTGGAGGATTGCTTTGGGGATTGTTGCGAGTTGATCGATTCACGAATGAAGAGAATACCAGAGGCTTCAAGATTCGATCCGCGGAATGTAAAATAAATGCAATGGATGGAGATCTTGATGAACACTTGCAAAATCACTTCCAATAAGCTCAAATCAATCCAAAACAGCTTGCAACTTATCCAATAAGATATGAAATTGATGCTTGAATGGAGGTTTAGCTTCAAACTCCTCAAGTTTCAATGTGAAACTTGAAGAAGCTTTTGTGAAGAAGCTTTGGTGAAGGTTGAAAATAGAGGAAAATTGAGAGAAATAGTTGAGAGAGATGAAGAGAAATTGTTGGAAAAAAATGGTGGAAATGAAGCTAACCCCTTTTTGGAGTGAAGGGGTCTTTTTATAGTTGTTAGGTTTGGAGTGGGGGTTAAGTTAGGGTTTAGGCTTGGGTCCTAATATAAGGGTAGGAGTAGTTAATGTTGGTTAGGGTTTAGGGAATATTCCTTGGAAGAGTGTGGAATGGTCTAGAATGTGGTAGAAGTTCCAAGTTAAATGATATGTGAAAGTGGAGTGTGAAACAAGGTGAAAGAGTGAAGGAAAAAAAGTGGAGGGAAAGGAGAAACCAACTAATTTTTGAAGTTTTTATTGAAAATTTGCCTCCATTAACCGGTTAACCCTATGCGTTAACCGGTTAACGGCATAAAAATTTGAATTCTTATTTTATTTGGTGGGTCAACTTGGGAATGCCTTGGATTATTTTTGTGATATTATTTTCTTGAGCTCCAATGATTGGCAAGTATCACTCGATCACAAGCCCCATGCATATGCAAATGATGATGATTATTTTATTTTTCTTGAATGCAATGCAGTATGAATGGACATGCAAGATAACGAAGCGTAAACCGCTTGAGGTTGGCAATAAAATAAGAGGGCAAATTTTAGGGTGTTACAACAGGAAGGGGACTTTTTGGGATTTGTGGTCCACATGAAAGGGGTCGAAATCAATCAAAATAAGACCAAAGCTATCATGGAAGCGAAAGCGCCATCGACAAAGAAGGAGTTGAAATCATTGTTAGGCAAAATAAACTTCTTGAGGAGGTTCATATCAAACCTAAGTGGCAAGACGCAAGCCTTCTCACCTTTGCTGCAAATGGGCAAAAAAGGTTTTGAATGGGGGCAAGCTCAACAAGAAGCTTTCGACAAGATCAAGGAATACTTGAGTCGTCCTCCAATTCTTTCTCCACCTTGTAGGAAGAAAAGTATGAGATTGTACATTGCTGCTTCAGATAAAACTTTGGGGAGTATGTTATACCAAGAGGATGATGATGGCGTAAAAAGAGCCATTTATTACCTTAGTAGAGTTTTAAATGATGCAGAAACTAGGTATAACATGATAGAGAAACTATGCATATGCTTGTATTATTCTTGTACCAAATTAAAGCAATATATAAAACAAGTTGATGTTTATGTTTCTTCTTGTTTTGATGTTATAAAACATATGTTGTCCAAACCTATTTTGCATAGTCGAATTGGAAAATGGACACTAGCATTAACTGAATATTCATTAACTTATAAACCCTTAAAGGCTGTTAAAGGGCAAGTGATTGCAGACTTCATAGTCGACCACTCTATAAATGAAAGTCCTTTAAATTATCTGGAGATTGAGCCATGGAAGTTATACTTCGATGGGTCTGGAATAGGGGTACTTATCATTTCTCCTAATAAAATTCCAACAACACTTAAGTATAAAATTAAGGGTTGTTGTTCTAACAATAAAGCTAAATATGAGGCTTTAATAGTTGGACTTGAAGTATTGTTAGAATTGGGGGCAACTCATGTTGAAATAATGAGATTCAGAGTTGGTAATAAAACAAGTCACCGAAGAGTACAAATGCATAAAATAATATTTAATAATGTATTTTGTAGTGGTAAACAGACTGCTGAAAAAATTCGAAGTAGTTAACTTTCGGCACATTCCTAGACTAGAAAATCAAATTACAAATGACTTGGCTCAAATTGCATCAGGGTATAAAATTTCAAAAGAAAAATTACAAAATGCAATTGAGGTCAGAGGAGAAGTTGTGTCAGTAGGGTTGGCCCCATCAAATTTAGAAGAGACTAAGCTTTGATATGCTAATGAAGACAATTTTACAATATTAGTAGTCAATAGCATAAGTGACAAGGATTGGAGAAAGCCCATAGTGGACTACCTAGAGAATCCAACAGCTTCGACAAAGAGGAATATCAGATACCAAGATTTAAGTTATGTTCTGTTGGGGAATGAATTATTTAAAAAGACTCTTGAAGGAGTATTGCTTAAATGCCTTAGCGAAGCAGAGGTATATTTAGCTCTCTCAACTGTCCATAGTGGGGCATGTGGAACACACCAAGTAGGCCATAAAATGAAGTGCTTGTTATTTCGACAGGGTATGTATTGGTCTACTATGTTGAAAGACTTCATTAAATTTTCTAAAGGATGTCGATAATGTCAAGTACATACTAGCATTCAACATGTTCCTGCAAGTGAATTGCACTCCATAGTGAAACCTTGGCCCTTTAGAGGATGGACTTTAGACCTATTTGGAGAAATTCGACCAACATCTTCAAAGAATCATAAATACATTTTGGTAGGGATTGACTATTTTTCTAAATGGGTCGAAGCTATTCAATTTCCAAATGTTGATCAAGAAGATGCAACTGAGTTTATTCAGAAGCATGTCATCAATAGATATGGGACCCAGAAACAATTACTACTGACCAATGATTTGTGTTTACTGGTCGAAAAATTCAAGCGTTTTCCAAAGAAATGGGTTTTAAACTTTTGACATCTACGCCTTACTATGTCCAGGCTAATGGCCAGGTCGAAGTAGCAAATAAAATAGTCATTGGTTTGATTAAGAAACACATGGGTAAGAAACCAAGTGAGACCCCTTTCTATGTACAGTTTGCAAACTTTTCACTTAATCTCTACCTGATGACATCCTGAAAACACACAAGAGTTTTACCACAAAATATAACCAATCAAAACATCTACAAAATCCCCCTTTGGCATATTTTTGGCTAAAAGAATTTAAGCATTATTAGCTAAAACAAATCAAAAAGCAATAAACACAGCAGCTAGCAGAAGCACAAAATTGAGGACTCCCTCTCAATAGCGGCTGTAAGAGCACAACACAAGTAACATCATCAACAACAACATCAGAAGCATTAGAACAAAGGTTGTGCACACAACAAAAAATCATCATAACAAAATTGTACCAGCAGGTACATCACATCAGCTGCACCAAGAAAAACCAGAGAGATTTCATCTCCCCCTCAATCTGTAAACACCAGCCCTGCAGCACACCAACTGACAATACTAAAATAAATAGTATTTATCAGCACACAAGCACGCCAATTGACAATACTAAAATAAATAGTATTTATCATCACACAAGAAAGAAAGCCTATCTAATTTTACTCCCCCTTTTTAGCCAAAACTTTGGCCAAATAGGAACACAATCATAGAGCAAAAGGAACAGAATAAACCAGCTCATGAAGAGCAAAAAAAAATATCTTAGGTATAGAGAGACCCCAACAGGTACAACCAGAAATCCAAACAAAATTTACAAATATGCCTTCAAGGGAAATGGAACCTCAAAACAAAACCAAAACGAAACAGGACTAGTAACCCTCCACAACCATTAATCAGAATCACTACCAACAACTTCCTCTTCCTCACTGTCTGAGCTCTTATCTCCTTCAGCCTCTTCTTCCTCAGTATCCACCTCAGCCTCTAATGACTCAATCATTTTCTCAAATTTTTCCTTTCTAGCCTCTAGCTCTTTACAATCTTCCTTGAGCTCGAGAATGATTGAATTTTTATCAAGAGGTTTGCTGCTTGTAGATGTTGCAGTAGATGTCACAGCAATGTCAGCAACATGAGTTCCCTAAAATAGCTTATAATGGAAAGAAAAAGCACTTTCCCTTTTGTAGGTTGTGTCAGACTCAGTTAGAATAGCAGGAAACTGGTTCAAAATAGGGAAGGAAAACCAATAGGTAATTTTACAAGCGTTGTGCCAGAATGCTTCATAGTTTGTTCAAAAATATAAGTACCATAATCAAATTTGGTTTTGGTACCCACGGGATAGATAAACCTTCATAAACCTGTAGCAATGTTAGATAATGTATGGTTGGTAGGAACCCAGTTGGTTGCACCTATTCTATTTAACATATCATACTTAACACTAAGCATGCTCGTTGAAAGCTTTCCCTTTCTTGGCCATTACTTAACTTGACCAGTAGTGAGGGTCCAACAGACATCATTATCAGTAACTTCTAATTTAGGCTGATTGGAAGTATCTCTTCCTAGATAGGTATTTATCACATCAGGAGAGAAGTTAATGCATTTACCTTGCATATACACTTTTCTGAAGTCCTTCTACTTCCCATCAGCACAACCTTCAGAAATATTGACAATAAACTCTTTTACTAGAGTTTCATAGCAAGATGAGAATCTGGACACATTTTTTAGAAGACCTGCAAAGTAAATTAGGTCCATAATTTCAGTGCAGCTCAGAACAGATTCAACAACCTATCTTTCCAGGGCCATCCTTCTGTGGTATACAAACTTCCACTTATTTGCACTGCTGATGCAGTGAAAAGAAATGTTATCCAGAGGTGCATCAGGCACCCTAGATGAAAGCTTGTTGGAAGTTGACTTCTTTCTTGGTGTGATATCTGGAATGTCAATCTCAACATCCGCATCAGACTCAGATAGCTCTGATCTTTCTCTTTTTGGTAACCACCTTACTCCACCCTTTAGAGGGACCAACAACAAACCTCTTTGGAGTGTCTTTTGTGTTATCCTCTCTGGGCACTAGCTTGTTCTGAGAAGGGCTCTAACCATAAACATTTTTCCCTTTCCTGGAAATTAATCTTTTCGCCACACTTGGATTAATATTAGCAATAAGCTCATTATCAGACAGATCATCAAGATCAATCACATTATCACGAGTATCTTCTTTGTTGTTCTCAACTTCAGGAAGGTCTTCATCAACCTGTGTATCTTCATCATTTTGATTTGTAACCCCAATAATAGGTGTTACAACATATTCAACTTCATCCTTGAGGCTCCCTTCAATAGCATATATAGTAGTGGTTTCTTTATCAGCATCACTACTTGGTCCAGACCCTGGATTCTTCTGAGTTTCTTGAGAAGTATATTCTCCATCAAAGTCACTATTTTCAGTCAATATTGTTGAGATGAGGTTTTTATTGGCTTCATCACAAAACTTAGTGCCTTGAGAGCCCGATGAAGGACATGCAGACTGATCCTTGGGCCTACGCAAGTTAGGTGTTCTGGGTTTAGAAACCCTAGCAGCTTCAGGAATAACCACGTTCAATGGAGCAACATCTAGGACATCTTCTGAGAGATGATGAACCCTAGACTCAGGCTCGAAGGATGACTTCTTGGAAGAATAAACTGATGATGGTTGAGACATGTTGATAGAAATTTTTAGAGAGAAAAAGTAAGCAGGTTTGGGATGGAAGTTAGGAGAGAAAATGTGCAATATGATGTAGTGAACCGTTTGTGAAGTGATGGGCTTTTAAATGAGTTTGCTTCGAATAAGTGAATTACTGATGAAATCAAATATTTTGCACCTTCAATTAAAGTGTATTAAACCTGTTTTTCAAAAATATGCAATGTCCTAAAAGATGTTCCCACTTGTCACTAATTGCCACAAACCCTCATAAAGGCATGTTCTCATGCTGACTGTATTGGAATCTTTAAAGCATAGTGTCATGACATTCTTTGTGACATTGTATATAGATATTCCTTGGTTCGCTCACACAAGCTAAGGGTCCCTGTCCTCAATAGATACACACTCACTTGACATAGTTTTTCCAGACAAGTTATAATCACTCTCTTGAGAGTGCAGCATGGGATTAAAGTTTCGACCACCTTAGAGCCACCAAGCAATCCTCAGTTGTGATTTCTCATGGGATTGAAGTTTGAAGAGATGAATTTTGTGGGAGATTTTTCTCATCCACGGGTGAAGTTTGTTGAGTTTCTTTAGTCTCTTTCTCTTTGTTAACTTCGTCCT
Organism: Lathyrus aphaca; assembly: GCA_963966055.1. NCBI lineage: Eukaryota > Viridiplantae > Streptophyta > Magnoliopsida > Fabales > Fabaceae > Lathyrus > Lathyrus aphaca. The sequence goes on from OZ014523.1 coordinate 444,435,682, forward strand.
TGTCCTGGTCATCCTCTTCTTCCTCTTCTTCATCTTCTTCTTGATCATCCATAGGATCATCTTGAAGATCAGGTTGGAGCTCTCCCATAGTCTCTGTCTCTTTATTTTTATTTGGATTGGAGGGATCAGGGTCCTGGATTTTGTCAGGTTCTACTGTTTCTTCTTCCTCAGCCATGGCTTCGTTTATCTCCTTGGAGATTTTCTTGAATGGTCGAGAACTCGCTTGCTAAAAACATTGTCACTCTCATGATCAGAATCATCGGTGTAGGATTGTTGAGTGATGGTTTTAGCAAGAGAACATTTATTTGCTTCGACCGTTGGGGGAGGAAGAGTTGTTGTAGTAACAGGCATGTTAATCTCACTTAAAGAACTGTAACCAGAGCCAAAATCAGAAGTTGGATGATAAGTTGGCTCACCTTGGCTGTTTAGAAGGGTCGTAGGTGTGAGAGTAGCAGTTGACGGTGGTTAAGAACCACCTACCTCAGCCTGTGATAAGAAAGGTTTAGGTCGAACTTGGAAAAAGGATTGAAAGATGTTAGGCGAAAAGTCTAAATACCTCAGTCTCTCTAGCACATGGGCTTGAATTGGCACTTTCAAGATGACCACTAGTTGGTTTCACTACATGAGTTAGAGGTTGAGTTTCGACACCACCCGTAGCAGGTTCCTTCTCAACAACTTTGGCTTTCTTTGAGGAAGGCTGGCCAGGAGTGCTTGGGGACTTCGCAGGTTTCCTTTTCCGTTTGAAGATGATTTCGTCAGGAGATTGATCATCATCTAAGTTGATGACGATGGTTGAAGCTTTCTTACCCTTTTTTTGGGCTGTTGGAGGTTTTCTGGTTGTCTGAAAGGGAATGAAAGAATTAGAAGGGAAGCATGTAAAATATGCATAAGTAAGGGGTGTGAAATACCTTGGTGCCTTCGTTGTTTTTCTCAGATTTTATCACCACATCTTTGGTGGTGTTAGGTTTCCTGGGGACAGCTAGAAATGACAAAGACAACTGTTATTGTCGCTCCCCCGAAAAGACACCTGGTCAGATAGGGTACAGACGCGAACGGTCGGTGAAGGGAGAAAATGAAGGTGAAGATGAACAGAGTCGCCAGCTAGGCATTTTTATCCCGAAGGAAAGGTAATGCTGCATAAACCTAGAAAAAGATGGATAAGATGGTTGCGAACCAGAAAAACTGAGAAAGGGGGTTGGTTACAACCTGGGAAGGTATTAGCACCCAGATTGTCCGTCGTACTTGACGGGATCCACGCTTAAAAAATTGTGTTTAAAGGGGTAGATGTATGTGTTATCTATGTGTAAAAGCTGGAAAAGAAATTTACAAGTGTCAGTGCAAAAGGGTGAATGCTCAGGAACTGAGGCTTTTAAAGAATGCTGAAAGAGGGGGGAGACAAATAGACTTTTGTTCGATAACAATTAAGTTATGCCTACGTATCCTCTCGTGCAATGAGGAAGTCAGAACACCGTAGTTCGACTCAAAGAGACTGAAAGATAAATTGACTGTGAACTGCTTGTTTGTCTATGCTCAAGTGTATGACTTGTCTGGCTCGAGTTCTAACTGTCTTGCATTAGACGGAAGAAGCAAGTTCTCGTTTGTGAATGAAGATGATGAGAAAAGAATCCAGAAGGAGACGATTATTGTTTGTTTTTGTGTTTTCGGTTTGGTTATTGTTTTTGGTGTTTTGCATAAAGGGGGAGGTCAGAAGCTAAACCTAGGAGGAGTTATGAATTTCCTAAGTTTCTAGGGTTTTTTGGGTACTTTTCAATGTAAAATGCCAAACAAATTCAAAATGCAAGGTAAAAATGAAACAAAAATGTTTTTGGATGCTAGAAGACGTGCATAGAACAATGCAAAAAGAACCATTCACAAACTCAACTTGGTTCTAGGGATATGAATTTTTGATGTTGGGGTTAGAAAATGAACATTTTTAAGAACCCTAATTCATTGAAAAATCTCAAAGTGTGATCAAAACCAAAAAGAAATTTGTAAGGTGAGTTTGTAAATGCTTCTAAATGTCTAAGAATGCTCTCTGAGTTTTTTGGTGAATTTTAAATACTTAAATGTATTTTTAATTAATTAAAATCAATTAACTGATTAAATAAAACATTTAAATGATTTAAAAATATGTTTTTAATACAAAAAAAAAATATATTTTTGGTTTCTGAAAATTAATAAAAGTCTTGACAAAAAATTTCAGAATTTTAAAATGGATTTTGCTATTTTTACTAAATTATGAAAGAAAATAACAAAAAAATGAAATAAAAATAAAATAAAGGGGAAGTAATCACATCTGAGGGTCCAGATTCAAACTAGGGGGAATGGGGTTGACCAGCACGTAATCCAAGGGCTGGGATTAATCCTGACTTAATTAATTAAAATTAAACTAATTAAATTGGATTAGGGTTAATGAAATGATTTGGACCATTGAAAACACGCGCCAACACAAGATCCTAGGGTCAGAATTCAAACCTAGCTAATTACACGTCATTAACCCTAACAACTTTCAGATGACCAGAACAGTGTTCCGGTCATCTTCTCCGGCGAGCAAAAATCCTATTTCTCTCCTAAAGCATCTAAAACTCAATCTCTCTGCCCAGAATCAAACCCCAAACATCATACAACAAGAATCATCAACCAAAACACATTTATTTCACGTATTAAAGCTAAATCGAAGCAAATCAGTTTTAGGTCAAAAACTTTCAGAGAACTCATACATGCTTAATACTCAATCATTTTGCAAAATAAACACATCAGGATCATCAGCACATCATAAGGATTCATTTAAGAACTTAAAAATGCATTTTTGGAAAAAAAGTTCTTGAGGTTACCTGAGTTGAAGCTTTTCAGTTATCTGTTTTCTGACCTCTCCTTTAGTGCAAAACAACTCCCTTGAGTCCCTTGATGCTATTGGGAAGCTTAGAACAAGTTTGTATGGACTATTTTGAAGGTTTCAGTTCAGAGCAAGCTGAAATCGTGTTTTTTGTGTGTGTGTTTCAGGCCATGATGATGGGTGGGAAATGATCCTAGGGTTATGTGGAGATGATTGGTGAAAGAATATTTGATTTTGGTTGAGGGAGTTGAGAGATTCGAAGAGATGAAGTTTGAGAGGGATTTTGTGAAATCTGAACTATGGAGAGTTTCAGGCTTGTGTGTTATGTTCTTTGTGATCCATAAGGTTTGTATAAGCAACTGTGATTGGTCAGAGGAGTTGGTGTGGCATAGTTGGATTAGTATGGGGTGATTTGCAAAAAAGTCAAGAATGTGTACTTGAGGTATGAGCATGGTGCAGGCCTGAGTTTTTGGGGTGTCTGGCCTCAGCATGGATCAAGGAAGGCCAAAGGATTGAAAGATTGCAGCTGGAACACTTGATGCTAGGGTTTCTATGAGTTTTGCATATTTTCCCTCTTTGGTGTTTCTTGTGATTCAAGGCATGACATGATCCAATTCTTGGGCCAATTCTGAGTTTTTGATGTTGTTTGATCATGTTATGGCACATTTGGGCACATTAGAGGTCATTAGAAGCCTTGGCAAGTGGTTTTGCAAAAATCCTTCTTTGGTGCATTCTTGAAAATTATAGGATTTTTGCCAACTTTGAAGGATCATAACTTGAGTTTCATGATGAATCAAGACATGTTCTTGTACTTTTTGAAAAGCGAAAGACCTAATCTATAAATTTCATGACCAAGAATTTTTCATTTGAAGCATTTTTGGTTGAGAAAGAGGAGGTTGAAAAACTTTCCAGAAATGGAAAGTTTCCATTACAAGTCATTTCCATTTTTGGCAACTTTGCAAATGGCTCAAAATTCTTCAATCTTGTGAACTTCCAACCTCTTCTAAGATCAAATAAAGATCATAGAACTTCAATTTGATGAAAATAACCCTTTGGTTCCATTGTTGGGGGCCTCAGATGCCCTGATTTTGACTTAACTTGCTCAAGAAGTTACCCAGTGAACAAATAACTTCCACAATGAATTTCTTCATCAAACTTGGTACACATGATCCATATAACATATTAAGAACATTAGAAACAAGAATGGCCCAAAAATTTGTAGTTGAGGCCTCTGAAACCAAAACCCTAATTTTTGTCATCTGTGAAGTGAAAAACCTAGCTCTGCTTCCATGCCTTGCCAGTTCTTATGATTTCTTGACTTCCATGAACTTTGAGGGACATAACATGATGATAGAACACACATGGACCCTATTGGTAAGCTTTGAGGCCTTTGGGATGGCTCAGAAGGAATCCTTGGGTTGCTCAGATCACAAACCCTAGATGCAGATGAACTTGAACTATGCAGATGAAACAAAAATGCAACATGATGTGGTATGCTTATGCTTATGCAAATATGAAAGATCACAAGCCATGGTGTGAGAATAAGTGAGGGAAAGTTTGGGGTGTTTACAATTATGAGTTAATAATTGTTCAGACAATAGAAAATATAAATGAAGGCCTCAAACCTTCATATATTTCGGATTCGACATGAACGACTTGGATCCCTATATGAAGGTGTCCTCTGAATCTGTCTAGTGTATGCTTATTCACAACCACCTTTTTGGCTTTCGGATGAGACTATTGTCGAAGGGTTTTTATTGAGTCCCCACAGACAAACCAGTTTGGAAATGAATGGGCAAGTGTCACTCCAAAATCAAAAGTAGACAGTCGAGGAAATATTGGTGGAAAAAGTTTGAAAGCCATCTCATAAAGCATCTCTGGAGGAACATTTAAAGGGATTTCCAAATTATCCATTTTTTGTAAAAATTTCTCCTTCAAAGTGACAACAGCCTCACGAACAATTCGACTAGGATCACCTGGTCAATAGACAATTTCAAAGTAATTCTTAAAGGCCTCTATTTCTTTGATGTGAGTAAACTTACTCTTCTTGACCTGCACATCAATAAAATCATGGTCAAGCAAGGAGGAGAATTCAACAGCAGTGAGAAAATGATAACTATAGTATTTGCGCCACCAATCATTAAATGAGTGGGTGCACAAGAAAGTAGGTTGAAAAATCACTGGAGATAGAATTTCTCTTTGAGCATTCCATCTGCCGAAATGAATAGAAGCGGTGTGTTTGTCGAAGAGATGGGTGTGGAAGACTACGTGGCATTTCTTGTCATAAAGGCATTGAGGGAAGCTTTGATCTTGTCCAAACTGCCGAGAGACTAGATTTGGTTGGTATGCAATTAGGATTATATCTCTTTTCCCAACATTCAGCATATGAACAATAAATCTGGGGATCAAAAAAGCCTCCCATATTGGAATGGATTCCAGGTGAAGTCTCCTTGAGGGAGAGTTTGGAAACGACATGGTAAACCATTTAGGACAACGCTTCCTCTCAGAAAATGGAGCCATTTGTGGTGTGAATTCATATAGATGTGCAAACATCATGATGTAACTAGAGAAGGCCCCTTTCAGGGTTTCACCTTCATCATTTGGTGTGAGATTGGCCAGTCGAACACCTTTCGTGCTTCTGCGTCTGATTTCTTTGGAGTCTTCATCAACTTTCCCTTTTCTAGGAAGGATAGTTTCAAAAGTGGAATTCATCCAAAATTGAAGAAGCTAGAGAGGACCATTTCGGCTCATAGCACCAGAGGCCACTGTTGTATTCCTAAGTCGAGACACCCTCTCACTGATGGATTCATAGAGGCTGGCTAGAATAATCTCACTTAGGAAAACTCCTCTATTATAATGGAGCTGGTTTGCTAGAGTCAGGTACTTATTCACCACCTAGAGAGATTTGGTGCATAAGACGTATCTCGACAGCCAGAGGGTAAGAAAAGCAATATATTCCTTTTCCATCTTGGTCATCCAAAGATCAAAATCACTAAATTGGCTAACAACCTTGACCAGCCTGGTACTTTCATAAAGGTACTTAAAATCCATTTGGCTGGAAGGAGGTTGGTTAGGTGAAGAGTCGTCTGCCTTAGGGCTATTTTTGTGGCCTAAAGGGTGGGACTTGCGACAACAAGGGAAAAACTCACTAAGCTTATCATCAGTGGTTTCAACTTTGGCCAAAGGGCCAGAGAGAGCATAAGCATGTTCATTAACAATAAAAGGAACCATTAACTGAGAGTTATACAAGCTCCTTATTTCAACAAGCTTGGGTTATGGTACAAATTGACGGTTCTTGACCGTCTTAGGTTCAGAGAGATTGGTGAATAGAGAAAGAGTTTTTTTAAAAACAAAGGCCTTTCCTTTTTGGGTCTTCTTTTCTGAAGCAGTAGCCTGTGAAGACGCCATTGTTGAAGATAGAAAATGGGTGTTTTAGGGTTTCCTAGGAAGAAAGTGGAGACTATTGTGAGTAAGATGAAGAAAGGGTTTTCAAGAGATCAGAAAATATTTTTTTTGATTGCTGATGAGGTTATTTATAGGCGTGGGAGTGAGAAGGTGTGTAGTTTAGCCATTAATACAAATACAAGGATGGTGGGACACGTGGCACGCTGGATTGGACTTGCTGGTGGTAGAAGTTATCATGAGACATCTTGGCGCTTTGTTTTAAGAAAAGAGTCATGATGGGGAGACATAAAAATACGGATGATGGGACATTTTGGGATTTGCCATTTTGTGACGTTATGCGCATGACTGAAGAATCATAACAGTTTTTTAGATCGTGGGTTAGGTGGTTAGAACCATACTTTCGTATGACCAAAAAGTTTAGCGTCGAAATATTAATATAAAAAATGATTTTTTCATCAAAATGGTCGAAAAGAATATTTTTGGGGGGCAATTTGTTATCTCCCAAATTTTGACGCTAACATAGTTGGAATATTTGGCTTAGAAGAGAGTTTTTCATTGTAAGCTAAAAGTGAGATTTTTCGACCTTACCCAATGAAAGGTGTAGGTCAAAGGAACCCTTACCTACAAATTATGTACTTAGAGGAATTCTGAACTTGGAGTATTTTTTATGTATTGATGGAAATCAACCATGCATAGTTCGACTAGAAATGGCAGTTACTCAGATTGCGTGCTCTCAAGCCTTGGAGGGAAAATGTGTAACCTTCAATTCAAAAAAACAAGGACAAGTGGCTCAAGATGAATCTTCTTCAACATGCAGCGTGACAAGTGTCACAATTTTGGAATAAAATCTTCGAACGCGGTTACATTGTATTTCTATAAATAACTTAGTCTAGTGTTAGAATAAGTGTGTGGACATATTGTACTAGTAACTCCGTAAACACTCAAAGTAACCGTGTGTAGAGAAACAAGTGAAGTGAGAATGTACGTGATGTAAACACCACCATTTTTATCTTTAATGTCATTTATCCTTCAAGTCATTTATCTTTTAAGTCTTTTATGTTAATACACTTTACATTATTTTTTTCATTTACTTTTAAAGTAATTTATTGCATTTTCTCTATATTTCCTGCCCTTTTAACATTTCTGCCTTGCATTTATCATTTCATTTACTTTGAAAGTTCTCTCTTTTATCTTATATTCTTGTTCTTTATTACTTGATGAGTCATGTCGAAGGATTCATGACATTTTCCCATAAACGTTGTAATCAACAAACTATTAGCACATGTTCTAGGATCAATATGTTCGATCTTGTGAGTAACTAAGGGTGTTTTAGTATCCTTAGAAGACCAGTGGTTGTTTACCAATTTTGGGGGTAAAAACTCATTTGATGATCCAAGTCGACTCAAATAAATGCAATAAACACTTGTAACTCACAGGTCCCAACAGGCTGACTAAGGGCATTATTTAGGTCGACTCAAATCCTTCAACAGATCGACGCAAATGACATCTTCAAGTCGACGCATTCTATAGTTAGGCACCTATCACATTTCTCTCTCTCTCTCTCTCTCTCTATTTCTCTCTCTCTCTCTCTCTCTCTCTCTTACTTATTTTAAGTCTTCCCATTATGTTTGCATACAAGTATAAATAGTTGTAGATATTATTTTAGAAAACTAACAAGAAAAATGAAAGATATACATAAGTGCTCTCTTCATCTTATCCTTCTCTAGCATTCATCAACAACTACAAACAATATTTTTTGTTGATCAAAGTGTAAGATTAAATATGATAATGTTCAAACGGTGGGATTGCGATTTTAGTTTGGGTTGAGATATTTGTGAGTTTTTCTTGAATAAACCTTGAGGGTTTGTCCTCCAAGATCATTGTGATTTGGGGGTTTTGCACACACCATTTTTCGTAGATTAAGCCGAGTGAAGAGGTTTGAAGATCAAGGTGATTATTCAACCATATCACGATAACCGGAGAATTGCGAAGAACAATTTGAAGCAATTATTCGGAGGTTTGTTCGATGCACGGGAAGAACTTGATTCACTAGAATCAAGGGACAAAGAGAAACATAGCTACAACTACAATTAGAATTGGTTTATCGTTCCTATTTTCTCTTTGTACAAACATTGAAATTTTAATAATAGGTCCCAATTTGATTTTTGAATTGGGGGCAGAGGTACCCTAAGCGAGGACGGTAGGGGAACTGGCTAAAAAAATTCTTGTGTCTTTCGCATTTTTCATTCGGTAAATTTTTTGCACAAATTAAAATAATTGAGTTTTGAAAATTCTGTTTTGCATAGTTTAGTGCACACCAAGTGTTTGTGAAATTGTTGCTATCATCATAACATAGCAACCTTAGAGAAACTTTTGCACTAGACTATTTGGCAAAACACACTAAGTGTGGTGTGTACACCAAGTGTTCGAGAAAATTCAAAACACATTATTTCTTGTTTGTTGTGCTTATTTCTTCTCTCTATACATTGTTGGAAGTAGTTTAATCAATTGCTTCAAATTTAAGTGATTAATTTGCTTGGTATTGATTTGTTAATTCATCTTCATTATCTCATTTGGTTTGAGAATGCATATCCGATCACCGGTGATTTAAAATAATTTAGACATGATTTTCCGGGAAACTTACGCAAAATATTTTTCAATTAATTCTTTAAAAGTAAAATAATTTTAAAATGAATACATTCAACCCCCTTCTAGATCCGCGCCATCGTCTAACAAAGATGTCAGCCACAACTTTAAAAGATCCCCAGCTGGTGAAGAACCAACAAGCCTTGGGATAAACTTTTATGGACAGAACAGATGTCCAATACGAGGGATTCACATATGAAGTTCAACCATGCATAACTCAATACAAATTACTCAACGTATATAATTAACACACATGCGATTCAAGATACACTTTTCTAATCTCAATTTTTTACTTCAATCATTTGGAACTTTATAATTAACTTGGGAGTTTAGATGTTAACCTTGCAGATCCATTCGACGCAGCTGCACTGCATCGGAGATCAACACCACCATCTTAAAAGTTCAACTTAGTAAATCAACATCAATTCTTATTCCTCAACGACATTACTCATATATATACTATATTAAAAATGGAAAGAAATTACTCATTTCAAAATAATTTTTCTTTTTCTTTTGAAAATAGCACAATGGATATAATGTGGTGTTTTTGTGACACAAACGAAGAAAATGTCATTGTAACATATTGTTGAAGAATTTGTTCCAAAAGTATATATATTTCCTTTAAGTAATAAACATAATATTTGTTAATTTTTATGGACATGTTATTTTTGGAAATTTGGTATCTAGACTTAATCAATGATTAATTTCCCAATCTATTAATGAAAAGTCCAAGTGAAAGCATAACAAAGTTTGTGTAGATTGATTCATCCACAAGAATTACTACTTTTAAATTATTCGGAATCTTTGATTTTCTGCCGATTTTAACTTTAAAAATGAATATCAAAATGATTTTAACATTCAGAATTATTATTTAAAAAACGACAACTAAAATTTAGCGGAACAATTCAGTCTTAATCTTATTTTTACAACTTAATTCACTATTAATGTTCCATTGAAATATTTGTATATTCCTTCCCAATTTCACTTACAACTCACAAGATTTTCCAAGCTTGATATTGTGGCTAGAAATGGAAATAGGTTAAATAATTGAAGTTCCAACACACACTTAGGTTATTTGGGTTGGTTCGTTTATGCTTCTCTTAAACACTATAATTCAAATGTGACTGTCCCATTCATTCATTTATTACTTGCAACAATACAACATTGTTATAATAAATGTTTTTTCCATCTTCATTTTTTTAACAATAGGTTTATTTCATTACATTCAAATTGCATGGACACAATTAGAGAAATAGTCTTTATTGTAAGGCATTGATGGAAAATCACATGGACTATAGAAACTTTAAATTGAAACATGGAAACATCTAGTTTGTCCTAATCTAATTAAATAGTACTATAGTTATTAAATCTTTCTAATTATAAGTACATGACAATTGACAAGACCATAATGTGAGATACTCATCTTAACCCTGCATAGCATGCATAGCAGAGTTGCTTTAAATGTTAATTAGTGGAGTGGTTGAATCATAACTACTAGACATAAGAAATGTCCTTTTACTCAATGAAGGTAAATAACAACTTAGAGCCTTTTATATGAACAAAATATCATGGTGAGGTATCAATGTTAAATGTGTATGGTGATTCAGATTATTTTTGTCATGAATTTTGTGATAATGTTTTTATAGTACTTGCTCGTTTGTTGAACATTGTGTGTCTATGTTTGTGATTTGGTCGGTTGTGTTGATTGGCTTATGGTATGCTCATCAAGTACTTTTAGATCATGTACAAAGCATATATTTTCTTACTTGAATTTGGTGTGGTTAAGAGTAGGGTTGGGAAACAAATATGACCGTCCATTTCAGGTCTACATTATAAAGGTCTGAAAAAACGGAGTAGAATAGACATAGTTAAGAGTACGATCTAAAATTTTAATCTGTTTCGCATTAAAAGTGAAGGCAGGACGGATCTTCAGACACTGCACATTTTAAACTTACAAATAAATATTTATGTTAATATATATATCCGTAAAAGTCCGGGAAAAAAAATAAGACGGAACGGATGAAACATGTTAGAAGGTGCGAACCTAAATTCTTGATCTGTTAAAGTGCAGACAAAACAGAAATATCTAATATATCAAATCTGTTTTTTCACCCCTAATTCTGATTGAATTTATTATATTTTGGTGCGTCAGAATTCTAAAATCTGGATTTCAAAGATATTTTGGAATTTTCGCAGAGTAGATGAGTAATCCATGGGGTGTATTGAACAGTTCCATTGAACAATCATCTAAAACTTTTGTGGACTATGGCTAACAGTAAAGGCCCTGTTTACTGTTTTCTGTTACAGCCCATTCTTCAAAAGCCCAAAAGTTGTTGAAATATTTTTTATATACACTACTACTACTAATATCCCACACCCCACATTTTATAATATTTCAGTTTTGTGCTTATCAAAATTTCTGGAATTACTTACTCTTTTGATCGACTTTTAAAATACTACTATAAATAAATATATTTGATTTAAAAAAAAATTACAAATCAAATACAAATTTGTGAACTCAATGTTTAACTTTTAAAAACCTCAAAATTTGAATCTTCGAAAATACAATATATAACTTAAATTTTAAATTTTTATTTTTAAGAATTAGTCTTCGCTCGGTTGATATTTTATAATAGAAAATACAAAAAAGTATTTTCAAACAACTTAAAATTTGAATTTTTCTTCAAAATTTTAAAAAATAAAAATAAAAAACAATTATAAGAATCAAAATAATATTCTAGAAATTCGGAAAAAAAATCTAAAATTAGAAGTCTTCAAATTATTATTTCCAACAATACACAAAACTTTATACTTTAATAATTGAATATTGATTTTAATGATATGGAATTTATTTTGGCTCACATGAAAAATAGTTAATTGAGATTAGGAAGTATTTGTAAACACTAGTGACAATTTTAAGTTAGATGTTTTAGGGTTAGAATAAAGTGTATATGAATACGAGATATTTGTTGGGTTTTTATAGTAGGGTTCTAAGATTTTTAAGGACCTAAAGTCATTTTTGTTTTCTACAATTAATTGAGAGAATAAGTATTTAAGAATAATTTGAAGTATGATCTGACGTTCTTACATCTTTTGGTTACTTATTCTTTTATCAATAAAAAAAAGGAAACAACAGAAAACTAAACCTCTTGGGAGTTGAATTCCCACACATAGGCTGCAAAACAAATATTAATTAAAGGAGAGCAACTAATAAAAATCACTCATAATTTTTGAACAAGTGAGACTCCCAATGATGCAAGCCAATTTGGACTACTATTTCCTTCATGTAAGGTGTGAACAAGGACAAACTACCACTCTTTATAAATAAGAGATTGAATACAATCCCCCAAAGGCACGTAAGGATGAGTAAAAGAAACACCCTTTTGAATAAACTTCAGATTCATTTGAGAGTTAGACTCGCAAATCACATATCTAAAACCATGATTCTAAGTACTATCAAGACCATGAGAAATGGCTTGAAACTTGACACTGATATTAGAGGTAAAACAAAAACTTCCTGCAGAGCTTGTGATCTAAAGCCAAATGTCCCTAGATTACCAATGAAACTATACTCTACATTGACCTTTATCACTTTCTCTAGGGGGAGGGTGCTAAGGCACTAGTCTAGGTGCTGATATGTTATTAGAACCACCAAAAGTTCACTTGATAGAGTGTAAAAGAGTAATTATTTGGCTAAGAATATTCCAAAGAGGGCGACTAGTATCTTTGAAAGATTCTTTGTTACAAGATTTCCAAATCATCCAACAATAATTGAGATGGAAAACTGAAACTATTCTAAACCTGCATGGCCTTAAGGCATTCTCTAAGAGTGTGTAAGATGGTTTCATTAGTTGCACTACATTTATAACAAGAGGCATTTGTTGGCATGTGATGAGTGAATCGTGAATAACTAGTAGGTAACTTCCATGCACGATGATCCAGACAAAATGACGAATATTTTCAGGTAACTTGAGGTTCCAAAATCCAATACCAAGTCATTCTCTGAATATGAGGTTGTTTAGGCTCCAAAGTTAAGCAAGAATAAGCTAATTTGGTAGAATAAGTACATGATATTGAAGGTTCCCAAATAAAAATACCATATGATTCGTCATAAGCAAAGACTAGCCATATCTATTTTTATGTGCTAAGGAAGATGGGTGGAGATGATGTCAAAATTCCAAGTACCATGATTGCAAACATCCATGATATGTAGGAGTGTATCCCACTCATCCGTTAAAGGAATTATGTCACAAATTCTACCATTTGGAGCCACTTATCATACCAAATTGAAATATAACCTCTTTCTACCCTAGTGATAAAACCTGGCTTGAGAGCTTCTTTAGAAATAAAACACCTTATGTAGGATGCTCCATGGTAATTATTCTCCTTTAGTACGCGGGCAACAAAATTATATTTAACTGATAATAACTATAACACCTTGTATAATATATACCTAGAACAATATCATACAGGTGTTTATTTAGTATTGACACCATCATAAGTGCCTAATGGCATAATTCACATACTTGACCAATTCTAAAACAAAATACAAACTATGGTGCAAGACATGTAAACTATACCAAAACAATAAACTAAGAGATCAATGTACAATAATCTTTCATTGTACATGAAATGAATACACGGGGGAAAAATTAAAACTAAGCTTCTCTTGAAACATCTAAGCATAACTCCACTTGTAAATGAAACCTGCAAATGAAACCTGTATAGAAACAACAATAATGAGTTGAGATAACAAATCTCAGTGAGTTCCCTATCTTATGGATTCTCTCGGCTTTACAAGGCTCTATAAAATCTAACTCAAGTTGGGGGAAAAGGGATATGACCTTGATTTCACACATGTTACACTATGAAACATTCTCACGAATCCAACAACTCATAATCTCACACTCATATGGAAACATATTCATGAGTTCACCAACTCAAATTATCACTAATCGGTAACCTCACAAAGGTATACCCTATTCTCATCCTCTTCTACGTCTAGAAGCCGACACGAGTTATGGATCCTTGTAATTTACTTGACATACGAAATGGATTCAGATCCTAGGCCTGTTAACCTTTAATCGTCACTTCCCATGGTCTATTAACAATCATAAGTCTCTACCTATAGGTTCTATTTGTACTAAACGCGAGAATCAAACCTACCAAGTAATCATGCATACATTCTAGAGGAGCCCTAAGCTCATGAAACAACATTCTCAGGGGAAACGGTTCCAATTATGTGATAACACAACATAATATCGAATGGATTCATATTCTAAGGGACAAATCATCCACCTTACGAATCGTCACTTCATATGGTCTGTTAACCATCACAAGTCTCTACCCATAAGTTAGATACACATAAGAAAACACAAAGATAACACGATTGTACACGACAACCACAAGGCCGCATTCGCCTTATCACGATAGTAATATAAGGTTTCACATGTTTCATATAGCATTACTCCCTTTCTACTATACCCTTACTCCCCTTACTCGTCGAAGACACACACATACACACACACACACACACACACCTAGGTATGGGCCGCACGAGCATCACCATCTAGTTTCCATCGCTTCCTAGTTACAATATTAGGTCTCACTATTGTGGCATGGTAAGGTCTCCTCACAATATGCTAAATATTCAAGTTTTAGATATCACAATTCACAATTTACAAAATCGATATTTTTAATCAAAATACCATAAATAAATTAATTCCATATTAATAATAATATTTTCACTTTCCATTGGATAAAGTATTACCATAGCTTTCTATCGGTACCAAGAACGCCTCGATCGAACACCCAGATAAAAAGATATGAATTTTAGAATATTTTTTCAAAAACTTACAGTGGTAAACTGTTACTCAAATCACATAACCGGTTACTTGATGTTTAATGTTCATACAAATGCATTTTGATAGTTAAAAACACTTTTTGGTAACCGGTTACTCAAATCATGTAAATGGTTACTCTGCCCAATTTTCATGCAAACCTGTCATTTTTCAACGTGGTAGTCGGTTACCTCAAATGAGTAACTGGTTACTCTGAGTCATAATTTCTAAAACCTGCATTTTATCAGTTCAGACCTAAAATGGATTTCCAACCAAATTCAATATACCATGTTAGCAAGCATCATAGGTTATATTCAAGAATTTAAACACACATTGAACCGTTAAATTTTCGATTAGAAGGATTTAACCATTTTCTCAACTTTCTAACCTAACTCTAGAATTAAAGTGTCTAACTAGATCCCACCTTTAGCAATTGATGAATAATAAATGAGATGATTTGATGAAGAAGTTTGATCCAAGCTTGCTCTTGATCTTCTAGGTTTTCCTATTCTCCTTTCTCTTCTTCTCTCCCTTCTCTCTAGCTTATCTATCTATGTTTCTATTTTTGAACCAGATTAGGCAATGAGAGGAAAATAAATGATATAGGGAAAACTATTATTTAGTTAGTAACACTAACTAGTCCAAAATTTAGAGTATCCAAAAATGTCTCTAATGCACCAGTTAATAAAACTTCTGAGTCGAATAATATTAATCAATTCAATATGAGCTCAACAGTTGCTCTAATTATTTGAACAAATAACTCTCAGAGCACACTGAAATCTAATTGAACTCACTTAATATTATCCATAGCACTTAATGAAATACAGGGTATTACAATACCTGAACCCATAATTTGTAAAGATTATGAAGAAGTTCCCTAACATGTGTTACCCAACATTGAAACATTAAAAGGTCATACTACTTAGATACCAAGACCACCTCTAGTATAAGGTTGAGTTATAGTATCACATTTAACCTAGTGACTATATTTGACTCCACAAACTAACTATATTTTACAGGAATAAATCTTACCACAAATGACTTATTGAAGCCAAAAATTAGATATGGTATAAATAGACATAAAACTAAGCAAAGACTTAGCAAGAGTCACCCTCACAAGTGTACTAAAAAGCATACCTTTCCATCCAGCTAAAATAAAATTGATTTTATTAATGATAAAGGAGAATTTCACATTTGTGATCTAATTAGAAAGAAAGGGAAATCCAAGATATTTACCAATATTAAAGGTATGCTAGAAGTTTATTATTCCTTCAAATTTAATTACCTTTGCCCGAGATAAATTCTTAGATGGAAGGAACTTAGATTTATAACAATTAATCTTCATACCAAAGGCTTTGCAAAAAGACTGTAGCACCTCATTAAATATCCTTGAAAAGAGTATACAATCATCTACAAATAAGAGATGAGAAACAACTGATATATTGTTAGAGATGTGTATAGGGAGCCAATTATTCGATTATACTTTTTTCTAAATGAGAATAGCCAATTTCTCCATACAAAGAAAGAATAAGTAAGGAGACATAAGGTAACATTTTAGAAGACAACAAGTAGGGGCAACATTATTTTGTTTCTCATTAGTCCACTTAAGAGACAGAGATGGGGAGGTGGTGCAACTCATAATTAGATCAATCATTAAAGCTGAAAATCGAAAAATCTGTTATAGTGATTTACAAAAAAAATCCAATCCACATTATCATATGCCTACTAAAAATCAATCTTATACATTAGAAAACTTGATTTTCCTTTCTTGGTATGCATGTAGCGAACAATCTCTTTGAGATATAAGAGAATTATTTGTAGTGCCTTAATTAGGGATAAAAACTACTTTGAAGAGGGCCAATGAGGGTTTCCAAATACACAATAATATGTCAAACCAATACCTTAGAGACAAGCTTAAGTAAATAATTACATAGACTAATGGGTCTAAAATCAATGGGTCTAAATAATTACCAAAAGAAAAAGCATCAGACACTAATTTCCAAACATCACCTCCTACACAATGCCAATATGTAGTAAATAAAATTGGTAGGAATCCATCAGAGTCTGGTCTTTTGTATGGAGACATAAAGTAAATAACATTATTAACTTCCATTATGTATAGTGGTTATAGAAGAGTATTGCGAAGAACCTGTGGAATTTGAGGAATGTTATGAAGTAAGAGGGTATGTGGATCACATCGAGCATTAGATTGAAATAAATTACTGAAAAAATTATAGGCTCCCATCTTTAAAGTATCTGTTGGTCCAAAATATGGGGATTGAATAGTCTAGAGGGTGTGAATAGACCTTTTCCCTAAAACCATTTACAAAAGCAGTTCCTTTTAAAAAATCAGAATTGTACAAGTAAATGCTTAAATTACAAGCTTTGAGGTCAATTGTTGATATCATGAAAATATATTACAAACGATAGTAAAAGATAGTGGAGGTTTTTATTAAATATACGATTAAATGGATATTAAATATAACCCAAATTATCAGAAATTAAAACAACCAAGAAATTTGAATTTGCTTAAATAAGCAATTAAAAAATTATCATTATTCAATTTTCACACATAACTCAAATTGAACTTGATTAATCAAATTAATCTAACAAAAAGAGTTCTTACTTTAATGATCATAAGAGAGAATGTTCAAATGACAAGATGTATCACAAAACTAAACTTTAATCACAAATTTTATATAAGAAGATAAATCCTAACAACGTGTTATTCTACAAAAGCGATACAAAACCAAGCATGCAAAAATATTTAGATAACGAGAGAGAGAGAGAGAGAAGGATAAGAGTACATAAGAATTTATAATGGTTTGACATGTTCGTCTCCTCTTTATGCTTAATCCACTCAATGGTTTATGTCACAATGCGAAAAATAACCGGCGCAAAAAAATAAAGAGTCGCCATCGAACGTTATTTATTCCAACGGGGAAAGGAAACAGTCGAAGAATAGCTTAAGAAAAGGAAAGACAAGGTTGTTGCGAACAATTTTTTTTGGTGTTTTTAAAGTGGACGATGCTAAAGTGTGTGTTCTGGCAGTTAGGTGTTTTCACTCATTGCACCGAGACTCACGTGTTACCTTTTTTTGGTAGAACGAACTTAACATGCATTTACGCTTGAAGATAAGTAAGATTAGAAGAGAAAGACGATTGATTTGTTAATGTTTTTTAGATGAATTATTTTGAATTATTTTTTTTTGTTATGCGCCTCATGCTAAAGACTATGACATAGGAGTGGATACTTTGCACAAACAATCATAACATCTCGCGTGCAAAATACCCTAGGTGAGTTTGGATCTGCATTCGTTCACCTTTTTCCATGCGCGTAAGGCTCGTGGCACATAATACACATTGTATTTACTAAGTGTTTTTTTAAGAGAGAGAAGAGAGACTCAAAGGCTTAAAAGAAAAACATTAAGGGAGACTCAATCATAATATTGTCATGCAAAGTTGATCATATATTTGAGGATAAAGAAAGGGAATTTCTACTTAATGTTAGCATGCATTAATACTATCCTAAAGACTATATTACTCCAAGCTTATTCAAAAATTAAGTTGGACTAGGTGATCCTAAGGGAACAAAAAAAAGATGAACAAAAACCAAAGAATAAACTAAAAACAGCAGCTACAACAATGTTTCAACACATGCATAAGAATAAAATTCAGCTAGTAAGCAAAACAACTTATAACATCTACCAATCATCATATCAGCAGGTGTAGAAAGTGAAAAACAGGGCATGGGAGCAAACAACAACTCACATTTTCAAGCTAGGACAGGTGTAAAAGACAGAGCATAATAGCATTTGAAACACCATGCAAGAATGCATATGCATATGCATCACAAAACAACAACTAAACACCAAGAATGTACCACAATTAAACATGGATGATCTTTGTCAAGTATCAACAATTAAACATGAGAAATATTTAACACATTTTATATAATTGAGCTTCCAAATGATGCAACATGAATATTCAAGAATTGAACACTTAGGGAAAACATGGGCACAAATATGTAAGCATGAACATGCATCATGAATCACCAATGCAAGCATCAACATCAACATGCAAACACATATGCAATAGTGCATCTATAAGGCACACAAACAAATATGAACATGCATCATTATCAAGCAAACAACATGATTATGTCAACATTCTGATTAATGTGTATGAGCATGCAAACATGTGTCAAGAATGAAGATGACAAGAAACAACACCTTGATCAACCATAAACAAGCAAGCAACAAATTTTAAACGTGTATGCAACATGTACAATGCATCAAGAATGTACACAAACAACTATGACATACTATCACAAATTAACAAAGTCGTGTGTTGAGAAAACTCACAACACATGCAAAGTGATGACAAATGCCACAAAATAATCCACACAATCATATCATATCATATCAATACATGATGACAAGAGGTGAAAAGGAATGCAAACAACCAATAAAATGCAATAAAAAGTCACTCAATAGCAATGGTAATCGATTACTTTATTGCTGGTAATCGATTACCCTTCCAAAAACAACAAAAAAAACACACATCGGAGTAGTGATAATCGATTAGCCTGCTAGTGGTAATCGATTACCACTGAGGAAAAGTCAGAGAATCAGTTTTGAAAAGCACTTTTCAGCAGTGTTTCGATTAGCCTGCTATTGTGAATTTTGCTGTTTATGATGCTATTTGATGTTTAATGGAGTGTTAAAGATGACTTAATATTTTATTAATATTAGAATATTAACTATGGTGGGTTTAGTTTATTATTTGAGATTAAATAAAATAAAATAAGAGGAATTAGAGGATAAGGGTAACGTGGTCTTTTGGTGGAGGATTATTGAGGGTGTTTTGGAGAAGGTCTATTGAGGTCTTAGGGGCAAGAGTGACAAAAGAGAGTAAGTTGGGTTTTGTACGATCATTTGGAATGATCGCACTTTTGGGAGAAGAGCTCTGAAGAAGAGGAAAAGCTAGGGCTTGAAGGTTGGAGAGATTTTTTAGAAGATTATCGAAAAGATTACGAAACCTAAGGTATGGGGAGTAACTTTCTTTCGGTATTATAATGTGGGAATAAAATTGGGGGTTTCGAGGTATAAGTTTTAGGGTATGGTGTTTTGTAATGAATTGATTGTTGATGATGATTTTATGAGAATTATGATGTGTATAATGATGTGTGTGATGATATAATGAAGGATATTGATGTTGATGATGTTTTTATGATGTACTACTGTCAATTGTTGTGTTTTAATGGGTTTTATCGCAGAGGAACGAGTCAGGAAAATGTAGAAAATCTGCAGAATTCGCGAAACTCGCTTAGCGAGCATAACCCGTGAGTTGGGTGCTTAGCGAGAAAGGTGGCTCGCTTAGCGAGACCTGGAATTTTGAAAAATGAATTTATATTTCATAATTAGGTTGTTTATATCTTAGGTTGCTATGATGTTATAGAGTTGACGCATGATGTGTTTTAAAGACTAGATGAGTAGAATTAGTGATTAAGTGATGTATGATGATTATTTGATTTGCCTTATGTTATGAAGTATGATTTCATGAAGTAGAGGTATGTTGTTAGATGAGTATGTAGTATGATATTCTATGAGTATGAAATATGATGGCATGAGTGAATGTGAAAAATGATGATTAATGATGAATGCAGATGCAATGTTATGATGTTTTAAGAATGATGTGTGTATATATCGTGTCTTGCATTCATGGCATTGATTTATGAGGGGACTTCGGTCCATTGGTAGCTTCAATCTCATCGTGCGGATTGAAGTGATATGATGTTATGATATGCTCCCTTAGTGGAGGGTTGATGGCCCAGTGTCCATCCATGAGGCTGTTTCGGTACCACATGCATAATAAGAGGTTGCATATTATTTTAAATGACATAGCATGATTGCATTGATTTTGTGTGGTGATGTGTCGTACTTGATGTTGTGTATAAATGAGTTGTGATGATAGATGTTGTGATGTGACGTAAGTGACGTTGTACATGATTGAGCTATTGATGATGAATTTGTTATTGTCGTTTATGTTTTTAAATTCTCATTTCTATATTATTTTATTGAATGTGAATTTACTCACCCTGCCTGCCTTCTGGTGATGGTCTATTATGACATCTTGTAGATAATCAAGGTTAGCTCGGTGAGCGTTAACTCAGAGTAGTGTGTTGTACTGTTAGTTAGAAGTGGAGTCCTGCTTTGTGTCCAATAACATCGCGATGGGTTTCTGTTTGAGTTTATTTGGTTTTTCTTGGATTATGATGTTGTTCTTCGAAATTGTGGAGACTGAATGATGTTTTAAATTCAAATTACGAAGTTTCTTTTAATTAATGATGAGTAATGATGGTTTTTTTCCGCTGCATGATTATTGAAAAGATGTATGAAAGATTTATGATTTTGGTAACTTGTTTTATGGGACATGAATCAATATGCGGTTTATAAGTTAAATGAGTAAATGTGATTCCCTTTCTTGAGTTTTACTCTGATAATTGATTTAAATTGTATGTTATTTGTGATGGGGTAGAAAGGGTGTTACATTAGTGGTATCAGAGCAGGTTGGTCTGTCGGTTGTGTCGAGTCGTTGTCAGTTGTGTCGATTTTTGCGTTTGAGTGTTTTGAAGTTGGGTTGTTTTCTGATGTTATTGGTGAATGGTAGAATGGCTTCGAATCATGCTCTTGCAGATGAGGTAGCTTCACTTGATCAGGCTATGACACAGAAAAATGTTTGTGATGAGCTTCATGCCTTAGGGGTTTTCAAGAGGAATAATCCGCCTAAGTTTGAGGGTTCTCATGAACTAGAGAACGCGCATAAGTGGCTGAAGGCAGTTGAGAATATTTTCAGGACTATGGCGTGCTCTGATGCTCAGAAGGTGAAGTATGGCACCCATTTGCTAGATTAAGAGGATGAGGATTGGTGGGATAATACCCGTCAGAGATTAGAAGGAGATGGGGCTTCGATAACTTGGAATGTGTGTCAGGAGGGAATTTCTAAGTAAGTACTTTCCTGAAGACGCTCATGGCAAGAAGGAGGTTGAGTTCTTAGAGGTGAAGTAGAGGAACATAACGGTGGCAGAGTATGCTGCCAAGTTTGAGAGGTTAGTAAAGTTCTATCCTCACTACAACCGTGATGATGCTGAGTTGTCCAAGTGTTTGAAGTTTGAGAATAGGTTGAGACCAGAAATCAAGCAAGCGATTGGGTTTCAATAGATCCGCAGGTATACTGAGCTTGTGGATATAAGTAGGATCCATGATGAGGATAGTCCAGCTTGATCTGCTCACTATAAGCAGGTGAGTGAGAAGAAAGACAAGGTTCAGTTCTGAGGAAAACCTGATGCGACTCCAACTGACAAGGGGAAACCGAAGCTTGGTGAGGGGAATAAGCCAAGTGGAGGAGCGGGATCTACTCCTCTCAAGTGCTATAAGTATGGTAAAGCGAGTCACAAGTCTGATGTGTGCACTGCTACAGTGATTAGATGCTACAAATGTGGTTAGAGGGGTCATATGAAGGATGAGTGTCCAAATGCAGGGCCAACATGTTTCAATTATGGAGAGGAGGGGCATATCAGTACTAAGTGCCAGAAACCGAAAAAGGTTTCTACTACAGCTCAAACTGCTGGTAGAGTGTTCGCTTTGAGTGGCTCAAATGCTCAGAAGAAAGATAAGTTGATTCGAGGTACTTGTTTTATTAATGATGTTGAGTTGTCTTCTATAATTGATACTGGTGCTACTCATTCGTTTATTTCGATTGAGTGTGCGACCAGGTTGAATTTTCCTTTGATTGTTATGAATGGTAATATGTTGATTGAGATTCCTGCTGACGGTTCAGTTACGACTAACCGTGTGTGTTTGAAGTGTCCTTTAACCATTTATGGTAAGGATTTCTTGATGGATTTGGTGTGTTTAACTTTACGCCATGTGGATGTTGTGTTTGGTATGAACTGGTTGGAGTTCAATTTTGTGCATATCAATTGTTATGCATAGACGGTGGAGTTTCTAGAGTTTGGTGATTATGGGGAGATGATGTTTCTATCTGCGAAGCAAGTAGATAAACTTCTAGCAGATGAAGCCCAGATGTTTGCTTTGTTTGCAGCATTACAAGTTGATCGTGAACAGGTGAGTGTTGAGTTTCCTGTTGTTCGAGAATTTCTTGATGTATTTCCAGAGGACTTAGCGATTTGCCTCCAGAGCGTGAAGTAGAGTTTGCTATGGATTTAGTACTAAGTACTAGTCCAGTGTTGATGTCTCCTTATCGGATGTCAGCTTCAGAGCTGAGTGAGTTGAAGAAACAACTTGAAGAAATTCTTGAGAAGAAATTTGTTTGTCCAAGTGTTTCTCTGTGGGGTGCTCCCGTGTTATTGGTTAAGAAAAAGGATGGTAGTATGAGGTTGTGTGTGG
This sequence comes from Lathyrus aphaca, assembly GCA_963966055.1. Classification (NCBI taxonomy): domain Eukaryota; kingdom Viridiplantae; phylum Streptophyta; class Magnoliopsida; order Fabales; family Fabaceae; genus Lathyrus; species Lathyrus aphaca. Next base: position 444,458,819 of record OZ014523.1, read on the forward strand.
ATTATCGACAACTGAATAAGGTGACTATTAAGAACAAATATCCAATTCCGAGGATTGCTTATTTGATGGATCATTTGGTGGGAGCTTGCATTTTTAGCAAGATTGATTTGAGGCCGAGTTATCATCAAATCCGAGTTAAGGAAGATGATATTCTAAAGACAGCTTTTAGAACGAGGTATGGTCACTATGAATATACTTTGATTCCCTTTGGTGTATCCAATGCACCTGGTGTATTCATGGAGTATATGAATCAGACTTTTCATGAGTGTTTGGATAAGTTTATTGTGGTTTTTATTGATGACATCCCGATTTATTCAAAGTCAGAAGAAGAACATGAAGGACACCTGAGGATTGTATTACAAGTGTTGAGAGAGAAGAAGCTTTATCTAAGTTATCGAAGTATGAGTTCTGGCTGAAGGAAGTAAGTTTCCTTGGTCATGTGATTTCTAGCCGTGGGATTTCAGTGGATCCTTCGAAGATTGGTGTTGTGTTAAAGTGGGATACTCCGAAGTCTGCTACGGAGATTAGAAGTTTTCTTGGTTTGGCTGGTTATTACCGAAAGTTTATAAAGGGTTTTTCTAAGTTGGCATTGCCTCTGACTCATTTGAATCAAAAGGGTCAGGTGTACGTGTGGGATGTTGCGTGTGAGAAGAGTTTTGTTGAATTGAAGAAGAGGTTAGCGACTGCACTAGTTTTGATTTTTCCAAATCCGAATGAACCTTTTGTGGTGTATTGTGATGCTTCAAAGACGGATCTTGGTGGTGTTTTGATGTAGAATGGTCAAGTAGTTGCCTATGCTTCTAGATAGTTACGTGTTCATGAGAGAAACTATCCTACCCATGACTTAGAGTTAGCAGCCATGGTTTTTGTGTTAAAGATTTATAGATACTATCTGTTTGGATCGAGGTTTGAGGTATTTAGTGATCATAAAAGTTTGAAATACTTATTTGATCAGAAAGAACTAAACATGAGGCAGAGGAGATGGTTAGAGATGTTGAAGGATTTTGATTTTGATTTGAATTACCACCCTAGTAAAGCTAATGTGGTTGCAGATGCTTTGAGTGGAAAGACCTTGCACCTGTCAATGATGATGGTGAAAGAACTTGAGATGATTGAGTAGTTCAGAGACATGAGTTTGTTGTGTGAGACCACATCTGAGAGTATGAAATTGGGTATGTTAAAATTGACGAATGATATTGTGGAAGAGATTCGTTTAGGACAACAAACATATTTGAAGTTGGTTGACAAAATGACATTGATTAACCAAGGTAATAGAGGAGAATTCCGGATTGATGAAAATGGTATGATGAGGTTTCTAGATCGTGTGTATGTTCCTGATATTCCAGAGTTGAAGAAGTGTATTCTTGAAGAAGGACACTGAAGTAGATTGAGTATTCATCCTGGTGCAACTAAGATGTATCATGACTTGAAGAAGCTAATTTGGTGGTCGGTATGAAGAGAGATGTTGTGGAATTTGTGTATGCGTGTTTGGTTTGCCAGAAATCGAAGGTTGAACATCAAAAGCCTTTAGGTATGATGCAATCATTGAGTGTCCCAGAATGGAAACGGGATAACATTTCTATGGATTTTGTGACAGGTTTTCCGAAGATGGTGACGGGAAATAATTCCATTTAGGTGATTGTGGATCGATTAACTAAGCCGGTGCATTTCTTACCGATGAAGATTAATCATTCCATGGCGAAGGTTGTAGAGATGTACATTGATGAAATTGTGAAGTTGCATGCGATACCGTCGAGTATCGTGTCGGATAGTGATCTATGGTTTACATCGAGATTTTGGAAGATTTTACAAGATGCTTTGGGAACCAAGTTGAGGATGAGTTCTTCTTATCATCCATAGACGAACGGTCATACAGAACGGACTATCCAATATTTAGAGGATTTATTGAGGGCTTGTGTGTTGGATCATAGAGGTGCGTGGGATAGTCATTTACCGTTGATTGAGTTTACTTATAACAATATTTTTCATGCGAGCATTAGTATGGCTTTGTATGAAGGGTTGTATGGGAGGCGGTGTAGGACTCCATTGTGTTGGTATGAATCAGACGAGAGTGTTGTGCTCGGACCTGAGATTGTACAAGAGACGATTGAAAATATTAAGATGATTCAAGAGAGAATGAAGACTTGGCAAAGTCGTCAAAAGAGTTATCATGATAAGAGGAGAAAAGCACTTGAATTTCAAGAAGGAGATCATGTGTTCTTAAGGGTTACTCCAGTGACTGGTGTCGAGCGAGCTTTAAAGTCTAGAAGGATCACTCTGTGTTTCATTGGACTGTATCAGATTTCACAGAGGGTCAGAGAAGTGGCCTATTTGATTGCATTACCCACCGTCACTTGCGAGTTTGCATGATGTGTTTCATGTGTCACAGCTGAGGAAATACATTGCAGATCCGTCACATGTGATTCAGACGGATGATATTCGTGTAAGAGATAATTTGACTATAGAGATTTCACCAGTATGAATAGATGGTAGAGAAATGAAGCGATTAAGAGGTAAAGAGATTGCCTTAGTGAAGGTATTGTAGGGTGGACCAGTTTGTCATAGTTGGACTTGGGAGCGAGAGGATCAGATGAAAGAGTCGTATCCGATGCTGTTTTTTTCAGCTACATTTTCGAAGAAGAAAATTCTTAAGTGGGGGAGAGTTGTAACACCCCAAAGTTGAATTCTAATTTATTTGATGTGTTTCTAGTAAATTTTCATGTTTAGTGGAGTTTTGAGGGTGACTTAATATTTTATTAATATTAGAATACTAATTATGGTGGATTTAGTCTATTATTTGAGATTAAATAAAATAAAATAAGAGAATTTAGTGGATAAGGGTAATTTGGTCTTTTGGTGGAGGATTAGTGAGGGTATTTTGGAGAAGGTCTATTGAGGTCTTAGAGGCAAGAGTGACAAAAGAGAGTAAGTTGGATTTTGTATGATTATTTGGAACGATCACACTTTTGGGAGAAGAGCTCTGAAGATAAGAAAAAGCTAGGGCTTGAAGGTTGGAGAGATTTTTGAGAATATTATCAAAAAGATTACGAAACCTAAGGTGTGGGGAGTATCTTCCTTTCGGTATTATAATGTGGGAATAGAAATGGGGGTTTCAAGGTATAAGTTTTAGGATATGGGGTTTTGTGATGAATTGATTGTTGATGATGATTTTGTGAGAATTATGATGTGTATAATGATATGTGAGATGATATAATGAAGGATATTAATGTTGATGATGTTTTTCTGATTTACTTCTGTCAGTTGCTGTGTTTTAATGGGGTTTATCGCAGAGGAACGGATCAGGAAAACGCAGAAAATCTGTAGAATTTGCGAAGCTCGCTTTGCAAGCACAACCCGTGAGATGGGCGCTTAGCGAGCAAGGTAGCTCACTTAGCGAGACCTGGAATTTTTAAAAATGAATTTTTACTTCAGAATTATGCTTTCTTGAGGTGGTTTATGTCTTAGGCTGCTATGATGTTGTAGAGTTGACGCATGATACGTTTTAGAGGCTAGATGAGTAGAATTAGTGATTAAGTGATGTATGATGATTATTTGATTTTCCTTATGCTATGAAGTATGATTACATGAAGTAGAGATATGATGTTAAATGAGTATGTAGTATGATATTCTATGAATATGAAATATGATGGCATTAGTGAATGTGAAAAGTGATGATTAATGATGAATGCAGATGCAATGTTAAGATGTTTTGAGGATGATGTATGTATATTGCGTCTTGTTTTCATGGCATTGATTTATGAGGGGACTTTGGTCCATTTGTAGATTCAATCCTATTTTGCGGATTGAAGTGATATGATGTTATGGTGTGCTCCCTTAGTGGAGGGTTGGTGGCCCAGTGTCCATCCATGAGGATGTTTCAGTACCACATGCATAATAAGAGGTTGCATATTATTCTAAATGACATAACATATTTGCATTGATTTTTTGTGATGATGTGTCGTACTTTATGTTGTGTATAAATGAGTTGTGATGATAGATGTTATGATGTGATGTAAGTGACATTGTAGATGATTGAGCTATTGATGATGACTTATTATTGTCGTTTATGTTTTTAAATTCTCATTTTTATATTATTTTATTGAATGTGAATTTACTCATCCTGTCTACCTTCTGGTGATGGTCTATTATACCATCCTGCAGATAATCAAGGTTAGCTCGGTGCGCATTAACTCGGAGTAGTGCATTGTATTGTTAGTTAAAATTGGAGTCCTGCTCTGTGTCCAATAACATCAGGATGGGTTTTCGTTTGATTTTATTTTGTTTTTCTTGGATTATGATGTTGTTCTTCGAAATTGTGGAGACTAAATGATGTTTTGAATTCAAATTACGAAGTTTCTTTTAATTAATGATGAGTAAATGTAAACACCCCAAATTTTCCCTCACTTTTTCTCACACCATGGCTTATGATCTCATTTTGCATAAACATCTCATTTCATCTCACATTGCATAAACAACTTCATCAAATCATTGCATGACTGCACAATTAGGGTTTTGTGATCAGATGAATCTTAGAAGTGATCTGAGCAATCTCTGAGGCCTTGAAGCATGACAAGAGGGTCCATGAGGGGTCTATGGTCTTATTATATCTCCAAGGATTATTGGAAGTCACAAAATGTCAAAGGATTGCACAGAAGTCCAGGCAGAGCTAAGGTTTTCCTCCACAGATGACCAAAATTTGGGTTTTGGGTTTTGGGCCCTTAACTTCAAATTTTTTGGTCACTCTTGATTCTAATGGTCTTAATATGTTGTGAAGAGCATGTGTACCAAATTTGATGAAGAAATTCACTGTGGAAGTCATCTGATCATTGGGTAACTTCTTGAGAAAGTAAAGTCAAAATCAGGACATCTGAGGCCTCTATCAAGGGTACCAAAGGGTCATCATCATCATTTTGAGTCTCTGTGATCTTTATTTGATCATTGAAGTGGTTGGAAGTTCACAAAGTTGAAGAATTTTGAGCCAAATGCAAACTTGCTATTTTTGGAAATGACTTGTAATGGAAACTTTCCATTTTGGGAAAGATATTCAACCTATTCTTTCATGACCAAAAATGCTTCAAATGAAAAATCCTTAAACATGAAAGTTGTAGATTATGTCTTCCCATTTTCAAAAAGTACAAGAACATGTCTTAATTCATCCTAGAACTCAAGATATGGCCTTTCAAAGTTGGCAAAAATCCTCTAACTTTCAAGTGTGCACCAAAGAGGGAATTTTGCTATTTCACTTGCCAAGCCATTTCATGACCTCTAATAAACTTCTAAACATCATACCAACATAATGCAACACATTTTGATCAAGATTGCACCAAAAATCACAAGATTATATGCCTTGCACTTCAAGAAATTCCAAAGAGGGAAATTTTCAAAACCTATGATATCTCTTAATCCAAGTGATCCAGCTGCACAAACTTCATCCAAGGGCCATCCATGAACTCAACTGAGGCCAGACACTCCTTCAAACAACTTCTTCCATGGCCCATGCTTGTGGTACAAAAACTTTTGACTTTTTGCAATTTTCCCATACTAATCAAACTATGTCACACCAACTCCTCTGGCCAATCAGGACATCACATACAAGCCTCAAGGAGCTCATTTCATAACACACATTGGCCTTAATCATCCCATAAGCTCAGATTGCAAAAAATCCCCAAAACCTTCATCTCTTCGAATCTGATCACACAAGCTACAAACCTCAAAACAAACTTCACCAATCATCTCCAAATGGTCCATAGAACACAAAGCACCCTTTAAAAAGCCTTGAAACATAGCCAAACAAAAAACACGATTCCTGGTGCAGAGGAGCTATATCTCTCAAACCAAGCCATAAAAACTTGTTATAAGCATTGCAACATCATCAGGGAGTTCATTGGAGGTGGATTGAACAAAGAAAGAGGCCAAAAAGCTCAAGGAGTGAAAGCTTCATCTCAGGTAGTTCATCCAAACTTTTTTTTTCCAAAAGCTTTGTTTTATGTTTGGAAATGTTCCCCATGCTCCCCTGATCACACTGCACTTGTTGTTTTTGAAAATGGTGAAGAAACGAGCATGAACTGTATCTCTAAATTTTTTGACCTAAAAGATGTTTGCTTCGATTCATGCTAGTTTTTGAAAATAAATGATTTTTGGTGTTGGATTCTTGTTTAATGATGTTCACAGATCATTTCTGGTGATTTTGGTGGTGTTTCATGGCGTTTTGAGTGGAGTCGGGTGAGGGTGTCACCGGAGAAGATGACCGGAACACTGTTCCAGTCACTTGAAAGTCATTTGCCCTAATCTATGTAATTAATGCCAGTTTGAATATGGACCTTTGGATTTGATTTACTCGCGCGCGTGTGTGGCCCAAATTGACTCATTAGCCCTAATTTCTGATTAATTAGTTTTAATTAGGATTAATTAATTTAAAATACCAGAATGAATCATAGCCCTCCAAACGCGCGCCAGTCAAACCCCCTTTGAATCCCAGCCATCAGATCATTTGACTTTCACTTTTATTTGTTTTTATTTCATTTTATTGCATTTTCTTTCACATAATTTTTAAAAATATCAAAATACTTTCAAAAAATATTATTTTCTGCATTTTTGTTTCAAATAATTTTCTTAACCTAAAAAAAAATTTTTATTTTAATTTTTGCATTAAAAAAGTATTTTTAAAATATTTAAATGTTTTATTTAATTAATTAATTGATTTTAATTAATTAAAAATGCATTTAAGTTTCTGAAATTACCAAAAAATTAACGAAGCATTCTTAAACATTTAGAAACATTTTCAAACTCACCATACAAATTTATTTTTAGGTTTGATCACATTTTCACAATTTTCTTTGAATTAGGGTTCTTAAATTTCACATTTTTTAACCCTAACTTGAAAAATTCATTTCTGCCTAACCATGATGAGTTTGAACTTGATTCTTTTTTCATTGTTTCACATATTTCATATAGTTTCTAGGTTATTTATGTCATATTTTTTCATTGCATTTTCAAGTTTATTTGCATTTTCCCTTTAGAATCACCCAAAAACCTAGTTAACTTAGGAAATCCATAACTTTCACTAGGATTAGCTTCTGACCTTCTACTTTGGGTAGTGATCTTGTGTATGATTAGGGTTTTTTTGAGTTCAATTTCAATTTTTTATCATGATGTATGCTTCTGTTTTGGTCATATGCATCTCATGTTGCCTTAAAACCCTAATTTTGCATCTTCATTTGCACTCTTCTTTGCATATCATGAACTTATGAACTTGTCATGTCATTCAATTCTTTTGTATGTTATATTAGACATCTTAGGACATGTTTGAAACAGTTCTTGATCATTGTTGCATCATTTTGGCATGCTTGGCATTCATTTTGTTTCATGAACTTCTATGTGTTTTCATGCTCCTAACATGCTTCATTTGCACTCATTCTCTTGTATGATCATATACATGACATGTTTATGACTTTGCATCCTTTTATACAACATTTTCATTGAATTTACACTTCTGGTTATGGTCTTTGTACCTTCATATGCTTTGTTTCCCTTTCCCTTTGCATCTTATGCATCTTGTGCTAACATTTCAGGAACTTTTGGTAAGTTGTCTGGGAGGTGGATTTGCCTTCACCTCCCACCTCTTCTTTCCTTTGCATTTGCATCCCTTTCTTGTATTTAGAGTGAACTTTCTTCACTTGTGTTTCTCTTTCTCCTTTCTTTTCTCCTAAGTTACTTATCTTCTTCAGGAAGTAAGAAACTTATTCTCTCCTCTCTTCTCTTTTCACCTGCTTCCCTTTCTTGGTGGCCTTGAAGATATTTTATCTTAAGCCTCAGAAACCATAGGATATCCAATCATGATAATTTTTAGGGTTGTGTATAGTTTCCCCTAGATTTTTACCTTTGAGTCTCCTTGAGTCTCTCTTCTCATCTCTTAATCAGAGGTTAAACTCTTAAAGCTTTAGGACTTTGGAATTAGGGTTATGCATGTATCCTTATCTTAGGATGGAGTGTATAACTTTAATCCTTAGTGTTAACCTTTAATTTTTTTACACCTCTTAATCAAAACACATTAATAATCACTAAGACTTTATCTTGTAACTTGGGCCTTACATTAGGGTTATATATCTTCCTTATGGTTAAGAGGGACTAACCCTAGTGTTTAATGGACAAATCCCCCTCAAGTTGTCTTACAAACCATAAAATCCACTTCTTAATCTCACCCTTTAATTAAAATCCATTTAATAAAGGTTTGTTATATAATGAATTTAATCCCTAACCATGGATTAAGTTGAGGTATCTTCCTCAGCTTAAGTGTTCTCATCTATCATCCTTCTCTTAGGATGGTGTAATGAGTTCACTAATCCCTGATTAGAGATTAAACTCATTACTTAACGCTAAACAAAAACCCAAAAACATCTTAATAATCACAAGTAGGTTAATGATCTTAATCCTTCATTATTATGGTAATTAAGTTGAGATGCTTATCTCACACTTAAGTAGGCTCATTATCCCTAATCAGGGGGTGATATAATGAGTTTACAAACCTTTGATTAAGGCTTAAGCTCATTATCCTATGCAAAACACCAAAAACAATAAAAAACTGAAAACACAAAAACAAACAATAAACGTCTCCTCCGGGATTCTTTTCTCATCACACTCATTCTATAAACGAGAACTTGCTTCTTCCGTCTAATGCAAGACAGTTAGCACTCGAGCCAGACGAGTCATACACTTGAGCATAGGCAAGCAAGCAGTTCAATGTCAAATCATTTACAGTCTCTTTGAGTCGAATTATGGTGTTCTGACTTCCTCATTGCACGAGAGGATATGTAGGCATAACTTAACAGTTATCGAACAAAAGTCTTTGTGTCTTCCCCCTCTTTCAGCCTTCTTTTAAGCCTCAGTTCCTGAGCAATTCACACCTTTTGCACTAACACATGTACTTTCTTCCCCTAGATTTTGCACATAGATAGCATATACACTTACCCCTTTTAAACACAATCTTGTAAGCGTGGATCCCGTCGAGTACGACGGACGATCTGGGTGCTAATACCTTCCCAGGTCGCAACCGTCTTATCCATACCTTTCCAGGTTTATGCAGCATTACCTTTTCTTCGGGATAAAAATGCCTAGCTGGCGACTCTATTCACCCTTAACCTCCAAAATCGCCGACAGTTCGCGTTTGCACCAGGATGAAAATTTGGGGAGCGACAATAATGATGTCTTGTTTTTCCTCTACGTAATTATTAAAAAGATGTATGAAATATTTACGATTTTGGTAACTCGTGTTACGGGACAGGACTCAATATGAGATTTATGAGTTCAATGAGTAAATGTGATACCCTTTCTTGAGTTTTACTTTAATAATTAATTTAAATTATATGTTATTTGTGATGGGTAGAAAGGGTGTTACAGTCGACATGCTAGGGTAATCAATTATGCATAAAAAATACACCAAATAATAGTAATCAAACACCAAATGAATGCATTAAACATCAAGATCACAAATTAACCAATTAATTCAACCAATAGATTTAACAACATCAAGAACCAATGGATCTACATTGTTAATTTCAAAATAAGCTAAATCAAGAAGTAGATATAGAAATTTTCCAACCTACAATTTGAGATTTGCTTTGGTAAGTGATGGAAATAGAATTTGATGAATCAAAGCTAGAAAACTAAAGATCCAAGAAGCTCTTCACAAGATAATGGATGAATAATGCAATATGATGAACTTTCTTCAATCTCTTCCAATAATCACTTCTTCAAAGTTTAGTCAAAGATAAAAAAATAGTAGCTACCATACAAACACTCCAAGAATTGTTGAAATTGATGAAGGCATAGTTCCAAGATCAATAAGTTTCAATGAAAAACTTGAAGAATTTTAATGGTGAAACTTTGGGTGAGGGTTTTGGAAATGAGAGAGAAGTTAGAGAGAACTTTGAAAATTGAGAGGGAAATAAAACTGCGAGAGGTTAGAATCATGAGGTTTGGAGTGAAATGATTAAATACGGTTTAAAGTTGGAATGAAAATGTCGCTTGGAGTGTGGTTTGTAATTAGCTTTGGAAAATGATTAGGAGTCAGCTTTGGAATGTGGTTTGTAAATTGGCTTGACAATAGGTTATAGATCCTTCCCTTAATTCAAATTAAAATGAAATGAGATAAAAATTGACACACATGCTGAAATTTGATTTTTTTTGTGGCAAAACATGCACAGGGTAACCGATTATCCTATATGTGGTAATCGATTACCATCTTGAAAAGTTGAATTTTGGCACCTTTTGGAGTGAAACTTGGAAAATCCACTCATGCCATCCGTTCTGTGCCTGATTTTGCTTCTGAAACTCAATAATTGATATTTTCACTAAATAACACCTGAAATAAAACATGAATTTCGTATGACACTAAAAATGTCCTATTATGGTGAAAATTGTCTGGTACTAAATCACCGGGCAAAATAAATGTTGGAGCCTCTAATTTTTGATGTTGAGCGAAATTTGAAATAAAACCAATTGGCCCATAAAAATTAACCTGATCCCCGTGCCTCAGAGATCTAATGATGCATGTATGTTTGTTATGAACTAAAAGAGATTCACATATATGTGAAACATAAGCCACTTATTGATGATGAAATATGAGGGAAAATTTTGGGGTATTATAGTTTCCTAATGAAAATTTATTAGTCTTCCAAAAATAATAAACAATGACAATTGTATACATAAATTATACAACCATTTGATGCAAAGTACTCCTAAAAATAGTTAATCTTCTTATCTTGATCCTCTATCATTGCATACAACATCTTCTTCGCCGATCTTGCAAGATCCACCTAATCTCGACTTAACTCTTCCATATACAAGCCCCTTTCAAGCCTCTATTATGTAACAACCTTTAATCGGTCTTACCGGTCCCTTGAACATTGATCTGTCTGAAGAACACAAAAACTCCAACTTCATCTATAAGCTTCCACACAACTCTACTAAGTAAGCTGGAGAAAATACGCCTTTTTTTTCTTGTTGGATAGGAAAACTCCAGCAACACCAAACAATATGAATCTGGACATGCAACTCAAGAAATTCAGAAACATTAACAAAGAATGAACCTCCTCTACAATAGATACAAGAAAAATGCAATTTAGCATCAATTTATTAGCGTCGGCCACGATACTGACGCTAATAGTGTCAAATTAGTGTCCACTTAAGCGGACGCTAACGTGTTTGCCAATTTGATATTTATTTTTTAATATGTCGTACGTTTTAGCGTCGGCTAAAACCGACACTAGTGAATTTCCAAACCAAAAGTTATATTTATTTATTTAGTTAGTTTTATAAAATAGGTAGCGTCACATGTGAGTCGACGCTAAGTATTGAGGTGACATAAATTTCGTTTCCCACCATTTTTTTGTTTCCCTCCCTAATAATTTATTTATTTTATTAATTTATATTATTTTTATAACATTAGCGTCGCATAATGGTCGACGCTAAATTGGAGCGAAAATTTTCATTTCCCACCACTTTTTCTCATTTATTTATATTATTTATTTATATAATTTTTTTTATTATTTTATAAAACATAATTGATTTGTTATTTATTTATTTATTTAATTTTTTATTATTTTATAAAATATTATTTTATAAAACTTTATTTTTAATAAAATAAACTTAAACATAATTGAATTATTATTTATAAAATAATATAATAAAATAATAAAATAATAACCCTAAACTTATTTAAAATAATAAAATTTAAATTTATAAATAAGATAAATTTATTGTATCATTTTAATTAGTAAATATATTTATAAAAGTAAGTATAATTTTAAATTATATATTAAGATAAAATCAAATAAAATTATAAACTATTTATATTAATTAAATCAATTTCATAAAACAAAATTTTACTTCTCTGTTCGCGTCCTCACCACACTCAACTCAACTCATCATCTTCTCCGTTCGCGTCCTCTCCGCGCGTTATCCTCCGTGCGTTCTCCTCCGTTCGCGTCCTCCGTTCTTCTCCGTTCAACTCAAGATCGTCGGTAACATAGCGACAATCTGTAGTGAGCTTTTCATCTCCGTTCAACTCATCATCTTCACGTTCTTCGTTATTCTGTAATTTTTCGGTTCCCTTGCATCTTTTGTTTTGATTGATTAATTCCTTGTAAATTGTGTGTGTGTGTCTGTGTGATCAATCTCAATCTTCTTGTTTTTCATCAATCAATGTGCAAATAAGGGTTTTCATGTTGAACCTCGTATTCCCAATTTTGTACTCTAAGCTTTCTTCTATTTTAGGTTCCTTAAGGATATGTGAATGTTTTAGGATGTAAGAGATAGATATTGAAGGACTGGATGAGAGATAGATATTGAGTTGTGATGTTTTAGGATGTAAGAGATTTGTATTGCTTGTGAAACCAATGAGTAGTGTTTGTTTCTTTGAACTAACAATCCAGCTAACAATCCATGTTTCTTTGAACTAACAATCCAGCTAATATACATATCACATCAGAATTCCAAGTAGACACAGTAGACATGGTTTTGACATCTCACATCACATGTTTCTTTGAACTAACAATCCAGCTAATATACATTTACCAACTAATGTATCCGAATTTTGTAAGAATAGATTGATAGCAGTTCATAAACAATGTTAGTGGAAATTGATTTGTTTGTGTTCAATGTATGGTGTTCTAGTTATCAATCATAACATAAGATCGTCCTTCTTTGGATCTAGTTTCTTACCGTGTCTTTTCGATCTTTTCACTATCAATTTTTCCAACCTGCAAAAACATTTATGAATTGTAGTTTCTGTAAGTTTTTGATTACTAGTTCCTTAAGTGTATTACCTGAAGGCTCATAACAGCTGCTACAATTGGTGTCACACTGGTGTTCTTGTCTGGACTCATCCTTGTTGGAAATGTCATAGGATTAATCCTTGAAGAAATCTAAGTGTTAAGTAGAAGAATCATAAGCTATGTAAAAAGAATGTTACTAACATGAATCTGTTGGTCAGGAATATAGATTTTTATTCTGATTCTGTGTGTTTAGGGCGTATTGGAATTAAAGTAAATGATTGGAATTTTTGTTGATTAGTATTTTGGATGTGTTGATTAGTATTCTGATTCTTAATATTTTCTCTTTTTCAGAGACCTCAGTTTTAACAACTTAAGAGGAGAAATTCCGAACACCTTGGGTGGCTTGGAGAACATAAATATACTGTAAGTAATATCCAGTAATATCCTCTGTTTCTGTCTCATTTTCAACCTTCATATTGATGTAATTAGATGGTATTATTGACCTATGATACGACTTGAACATATTGTATCCTGTTCCAACCTTCCTAGCCAAAAACAAACCAAATGTCACAACTAGATTTATGTGTCCACCTGTTCCAAACAAAACATCCTTAGTTTAGTTTAGTATAAAACAAAATAAAACAGTTAAGTACCAAGTAACAAATTTGAATAAGTTATGTTAATCAGATGCTTACTGAAGCTGATGTAATGTTTTTTTGAAAACCCTTTGTCTGATTCCTTGTTAATGTTGTGTAATTGTTCTCTTTTTATTTATGCATATTATTTGTTTGATGATTTGTCTGTTTTGTTTTTTATGAATAAATCCATGGTTGATGTTAAGTTTGTATGCATAATAAATCTTGAATGTGATGGAATATAAATATAAACTTTAGTAGTATCATGTAATAAATATAATAATTAGGGGGCCATTGATTTGGTGAGACCCTTGTTTTCTGGTAGAAACTCTCAACAGTAGAGACATATATCCATTTTTCTAGAATGATGTTCTTTTTACATCTAAAAATTTGAATAAAGGCGTCATCATAGTAATGATTCTCTCTTTTTTATTTATTGTTGTTTTGTGTACTTGACATGACCATTTTTTTCCTCTTACTTGAAAGACCACATGTTTATGCATTCAATGCTTCATTCTTTTTGGTTGTTACTTGTTACTGGCTACTGGCAACACCTGTACATATTGCAGAACTGAAGGGTGCTTCTGAGACTAGTAAACTTATTGCTATTTTAATTGAAGGATTTGATTTTATGATCATAAGTGAGGACATTTATATACATTGGTGTCTTTTTTTGGTTCTTGGGTGACAAGTATTGATTTTAGTTAAGTGAGTTGAATTCAATGTGGTTTAAGTTTGAATAAGCTATCGTTGAAGTGAGTTAGTGTTTAGTTCTATGGTGACAAAAGTTGATTTTGAATGAATTGTTATAATTGATTATGGTTAGAAGTAAGTTCAATATGAAGTGGTTATTTTGTTTGGATACATTCATGTAAAATGAGCCGAACTAATAATCTGAATCTAAATATTAATTGTAGAATCAAAAGCTCCATTTTCTTAACTACAGTTAGAATCAATTCTAAGAATAGAAAATAAATTTAAATTTAAAAGTGACATTTGGAGTTATAATCAATTCTAGCTGGTGATCTATGCATACACTGCCGGCTGGTGATGTTTTTGTTAACTTACCGCAGTTTTAATTGAATGATTTGGCGTGTGAAGTCAGATATTATCTGCAGTACTCTAAATGAAGAATTTTAGCTTTGGAATTAGATGTCATGAATAACTTTGGAGTAGTAAATTAAGAGAGTAAATGTTACTTCCTCCGTATCATTTTGGAGTGTCACTTTTTATTGAAATTGTGTAGCTATTTCTTTGTCATTTTCAAAATTTAAAGTAGTATTTACTATATATTACATGAAGACAAACAATTACATCAAAGCTAACATGGTAGATGTTGGTGATAACATTTTAATAACAATTACAATGGAATGGAAGAAGTAATAATTTTTAGGTAGGTGGTGGTGATACATTTATCACAATCTCAGCAGTCATTTTTCTAATCAATGCTTATTATCTCCACACTCTTAGATACTTAGCCCGACACATGATTCCATTTGGACACTTTTTAATTAATCTATCTTAGTTGCAAAGAATCATTCACCTGCAATTGTCATAGATGATGAGATGTGTAACCAATTGGACTTAGTCTTGACAAGCTAATAAGGCAATGATTCGAACGCTATTGCTCAGCCACCAAGAATATAATATAAATATTTTGTTAAAAAACATATTTAATTGAAAATTAAATCTAATTTTATCTAAGATTTGCGGGTTAAATTGTTATTGTTTACCCATTACTAAATCTAATTTTATCTAAGATTTGCGGGTTAAATGATTCGATGTTTCTTAGGCATGTTTGTTGGAAGTGTCTTTCTACCTTTGTATTGCTATGTAGGGACAATGTGACATAAGAGATGGAATTTGGTATTTTATATATTTTTTTGTCATTCTAGCCAAAAAGCTACAAACATAGTTGGCTAATGTACTTCTTTGTCCTTTTGA
Organism: Lathyrus aphaca; assembly: GCA_963966055.1. Taxonomy (NCBI): domain Eukaryota; kingdom Viridiplantae; phylum Streptophyta; class Magnoliopsida; order Fabales; family Fabaceae; genus Lathyrus; species Lathyrus aphaca. The sequence goes on from OZ014523.1 coordinate 444,474,171, forward strand.
TTGCAGACAAAAACTTGGTTGTTGAATGCCCTACTGACAAGAAATCCTGCTGCACGACGATTTTGACAAGTTCCCCCTTTAACAACGAGCAATAGCGTTCGATTCGGTAATAGTTTTAACTTTGAAGTAGTAATTGGTTTCTACTCATGCACGTTATATCCACTAGCTATATCTTCACAATAGATTCTTATGGGGTTTGAACTATGACTTTTCCATGAAAATGTTTTTATACTAATCTTCAATGAATCTAACTTAAGAGAAAAATGGTTTGAACTATGACTTATATAAAAGACTATTATTCTTAATGCCTTAAGTATTTAATGCTTCGGAATTCTTAGACGAAGTAATTTCAGTCAGCACTCAACATCAACAACCCTTTTATGGTCATATGTTTAGTGTAGATTCTATAGAGCTTAGAATCAAAATTTAGAAATTAGAAGTAAAATCAAGATTGAGAATTGAAAAACTATATCATCACCAAACAATCTACTTCCTTAATCAATTATGTATCCATCAATTCTTTTCAAATCAATTCTATCACAATCAAAAGTAAAGTTTGATAATTTTTTCTTATCAATGAATAGTTAAATGTCCCCTATGAGTACACTACATAGTAGAATTATTGAAAAAGTTGTTTCACATGGATATGAACAACAATTCTAAGTATTTTTTGCTTAAGCTTCAAGTTTGAATTTTCAAGCCATAATGCTTTATAATTTGCTTCAATCATGCATGGCTACCTAGACACTATGACCATTAGAAACTTATAAAAGTATACCTTTTCCTTTCTTGAGTTTTTTCTTGATGACTAATTAAGAAAGAAGAATACAACCTTCACATCCAAATTCTCAATAAAGAGATATTCTTCAGAAGTAAATTGAATAAATGAAAATTAGAAACTTATATTTGTTTTTTATGTAGAGAATGGATCGAAGTTGGATGTATGATAGAGTAAACTCCGATAGGTATGGTTTGAAAGATGAATTTATTAGTAGAGTTGAAGAGTTTATCAATAAAGCGATGAATCGACCTCAGTTTTTAAACGAAGGAGGGATAAGGTGTCCTTGTGTAAATTGCGTCTGCATTCTCTTGAAAACGCCTAATAAGGTCAACCACCACTTGTACAAAGATGGTTTTTTGTCCAAATATTATACATGGACTGATCATGGAGAAGAGAATCAGAATGTGGATCTTGATGATCATTCTAGTAGTGGCGGGAATGCTGGTGGGGATAATCTAGGTAACGAAGAACAATTCGAGGCAATGAATGATATGGTCTCTGATGTTTTCAGGCCATTTGTTAATGTCTCAAATGTGAATGATAATATGGAAAAAGAAAGGATTAGTGAAGGTGAGGTACCAAATGAAAAAGCTCAACGATTTTATGATGAATTAATCTCTGCAAACCAACCCATTTATGAGGGAGCTTCTGAATCCAGACTATCTATTTCAGTTAATTGTTGGCTGCCATGTCTAGTTGGCATGTTCCTCAAAAGGCCATGGATTTTTTTCTCTCAAATGCTCGTTGATGTTTGTCCAACTAAATAATGCTTACCTGGAAACTATTACCAAGTGAAGAAGTTGGTGTCTAAGTTAGGATTGGAAGTTGAGAAAATTGATTGTTGTGGGAATGGATGCTTATTATATTTTAAAGAAGATAGTACCTTAACTCAGTGCAGATTTTATGGAGCTTCTAGGTATGTTCCTCTAAAGTGTGGAATGGGAAAATACAAAGATGTGGCAGTGAAAAGAATGTTCTATTTTCCAATCATTCCTAGGTTACAACGACTTTATGCTTCAGAGGAATCTACAGCTCAGATGAGATGGCATCGTGAGAACACCAACAATCCAAATGTTTTGCGTCACCCATCTGATGGAAAAGCTTGGAAACACTTCGATGAAGTTTATCCCGATTATGCTAGTGAACCAAGAAATGTAAGATTGAGTTTATGTAGTGATGGGTTTACCCCTTACATTCAAGCCTATAGTTCTCCATATTCATATTGGCCAATAATAGTCACACTATACAATCTCCCTCCCAAAATGTGCATGACCAAACCATACATGTTTTTGACTTGTCTTGTACCTGGACCATACAACCCGAAAGTTAAAATAGAGGTCTACTTGCAACCTTTGGTTGATGATTTACAACGGTTGTGGAAAGATGGTATTGTGACATATGATATCTCTATGCAACAAAATTTTGTTATGAGAGCGAATTTAATGTGGAAAATCAATGATTTTCTAGCATATGGTATGTTGTCTGGATGGGGAACACAAGGTAAATTAGCATACCCTTATTGCATGGACAATACAGATTCTTTCACCTTACAATTTGGTGGAAAAAGTTGCTGGTTTGATTGTCATCATAGGTTTTTACCAATGGATCATCCTTTCAGAAAAAGTAAAAAGATATTTACAAAAAGTAAGATTGTGAAAAATAGACCACCACCAATGTGGACCGGCCATGATGTTTGGGAAGCTATTCGTGATTTCCCAAAAGTCACAGATAGTGTCTGGGCCACCAAATTTCTGGGGTATGGGAAATAACATAATTGGAACAAAAGAAGTATATTTTGGGATCTTCCATACTAGAAGGACAACTTGTTAAGGCACAACCTTGATGTGATGCACATAGAGAAGAATGTATTTGATAATGTGTTTTACACTGTCATGAATGATCCTGCAAAAACAAAGGACAATGAGAAGGCCAGATTGGATTTACATCTTAATTGTTTACGTGGGGATTTAGATATGTGCCCTCTACCTAACGGAAAGATGGATAAGCCAAAGGAAAAATTTTCATTGACACCAGAAGAGGCAAAGCTAGTATGTAAATGGATTAAGGAACTAAAAATGTCGGATGGTTATTCCTCGAATCTTTCTAGGTGTGCTGATTCTACCAAGGGTAGGATGAAGGGGATGAAAAGCCATGACTGTCATGTATTCATGGAGTGTTTTCTTCCAATTGCTTTCCGTTCCTTGCCTCTTGAGATATGAAAGCCGCTAACTGAGTTAAGTCATGTTTTTAAAGACTTGTGTTGTAATACATTGAAGTTGGAAGGCCTTGTTAGGTTGGAACAAAACAATCCCATCATCATATGCAAACTAGAAAGAATTTTTCCACCAGGTTTCTTTGACTCGATGGAACATCTCCCGATTCACCTACCTGCTAAAGCAATCCTTGGTGGTCCTGTACATTATCGTTGGATGTATCCATTTAAAAGGTAATTGATGTTAAATTTTTGTAGATTAATGAAATGAAAAAAAATATTAAGCGTTTCATGTGTAGATTGATGGGAGACTACAAGCGTTCGGTGAAAAATAAAGCCAGGGTTGAAGGTTCAATATGCACTGCGTACTTGCACAGTGAAACTACTCATTTTTTCTCTCAGTATTTCAAGACGTTTAGTTTGTTGCCAAGTACAAGTTTAAGGAACGATCCTCGATCAGATCATGAGAATTCCCAACCAATACTTTCAGTTTTTAGTAAATGTGGTCTTCCTAGTGGAAAGGCTCGACCCTATTGGTTGATAGATAAGGAATGGAAGTCTGCTCATGTGCACGTCCTAATCAATTGTGACGAGGTTAAACTGTATCTCGAGTAAGTACATTTTTGTAAGACAATTGCGTTGTTCTCAACCATTTTTTATAAATACACTCATCAATTTTATGATCGATGTCAGATTGTTCATGCAATATCATTCTATCAATGAGGAAGATGCTTTCGGTCTTATACACGAGCAGTTTCCTTCATGGCTAAAAGACTATGTTAGTATATTTCTCACAGTTTATATTATGTGGTTGACAATCTTTAAGTTTATATTTCTCACAATAAACAATCTCTAAGGTTATATATATATATATATATATATATATATATATATATATATTTAGGTGAATGATGAGAGAAATGGAACGACTAGTCCATATCTGAAGGCCTTAGCTCTCGGTCCTAACCCGAAGGCAACATCATGGAACATATACTTTGTTAATGGGTACAAGTTTCACACTCAATAATGGAGTCGTGGTAAAAAAGACTACTAATTATGGGGTACATATTAAAGGTGTTACAAGTGGAGGAGAAAACGATTTTTATGGTATCATCCAACGTACCCTTCAATTGGAATAGCATGGCTTTAGCAACAAGATTTCTCTATTTTATTGTGATTGGTTTGATCCTACAAATAATTCTGGAACAAAAGTTAATATTTGGTACAACATTGTTGACATTAAGATGAATAAGCGATATCGTTAGTATGACCCGTTCATTTTTGCACAAGAAGCGAAACAAGTTTATTATGTACCATATCCAGAAATGTGTAGGAATATGCGTGGATGGTGTTCAACAATCACCACAAAACTAAGGGGTTATGTTGAGATAGACAACATTGGCGATGCAATTCCTTATCAATCAGATGAAATGTTACCAGTTGTGCATATTAAAGAAGTTGAAGAAATGCATGGTTTAGCTGATGGAGGGTTAATCGACGAGGTTGAGCCAATAACAATGACAATTGACCCAATGACTCAAGATTGAGAGAACATTTTATGTTTTAATTTTAGATTTTTATGCACTTGTTCAAATGTGTGTTGTAACATAATTCCTAAGGTTATAAATAATTCAATTCAATTACTCTTGTAACATATATTTAGATATGTACTTTCATGTTATAAAAAATCCATGTTATATTTGATGTATTTGATGTAAAAAAAACCATGTTGTATTTGATGTATTGTAAAATCATATGCACATATTTTGATTGATATAAATAACTATTCTGCACTAATTTGTAAAAGCATATGCACGTCTTTTGCACGTCTCATGTATGAACATTTCTTGGTGAGTTCATAGATACATAACCTTTAACATTGCCATTTCTTGATGAATATTTCTTATTACTCAGTGTTGGTAGCTTTGACATGACTGGACAAAACGGAAAGAGAAAAGCACCATCGAGCACATCTAAGTAAGATGACTAAATCTTTTCACCTATTTGATTTTTTTTTGTATTTAAACTTATTTATTTTTGGATTTGGACTTATTTGTCTAATGGTTTCTTTGTAAAAGAGTTATTGACAAGTTATGTCATCAAAGACAGATTCCACCTGGGACTCTTGTTATAAACAACTCTCGTAAGGTCCATAGCAAACCTGGTTCAACGAACCCACCACAACCTACTAAGAGAAACCCACCACCATCCACTAAGACAAACCCACCAATGACCACTCAGCCTCCACCGATTCAAACAAATCCCAGACCATCAGATACTCAACCTCCACCACCCACTCTAGATTCGACACCTATTCAGCCTCCACCGACTTCTGAGGAGTTCACATTCATTCCTACTCCAGGATATACTCAGCCTCAGCCTCAGTCGTAGCCTCAGCCTCATCTGCCTCCTTCCCATCACACCACAGACGAGGAAGTGCAGAGGGATCAAACACTGGCTAATGAAGGGCAACAACATGACGGAGGGCAAAAACCGAAGATCTGTATTGTGGAAACAACTAATGCGTAAGTGTTTATTGCTTGAATTTTAGTTAGATAGTAGTAATTATTGCTTGAATCATGACTCGTAGAAGATTACTTTAATTGTTTTTAAAATATGTGATTATTTTTATATAATTAGATATAAAAGAATTTTTTTAAACTGTTGGCATCATGCATATGCTAAAATTTTTGTTAAATTTTCTTAGTTTCTAGGATTTCCATAAAGGTGAATGGAATTTTTATAATGTTTATGTTTGGATGTGTTATATTTTAAAGGAAAATTGAAGTCAATTAAAGATGATGTGAAAGAATGGGATAAGATGCATGGTAAAAATTATTTAGTGAGAAGTTTAAGGATCATGGATAAAGATAATATTCTCATTTACAAAAAAGTCAATACTACTAGTGATGGGAGCACTGAATTTATGTTTGCTGAATTGTTAACATGTGCAGGTTACATCCAAGTGATCTTGTTGCCGCAACGATTCGAAAAGTTATTGAAAAGAATTACCGTGGAACCTTCGTTAATTATGGTGAGCTTAAACGTAACGGAAGAGAGGATGTGAGAAATAATGGTTCAACGATTTTAAGGTAAGACATGAAATTTCTTTTTTAGTAGTTTGATGATTATGTATACTACTGAGTTTTATTTATTATTTATTTATTTTAGTAGTTTGATGATTATGTATACTACTGAGTTGTATCTTGGGACCGTTGTGATGATGCAAAGATGGAAGAATTGTTTCATCAGAAATGTGGAAAAAGGCTGTCTGATATACAACGAAAGGCTAGAGAAAAGGGGAAGAATCCGGGTTGGATGGGTGTAGATACATGGACGTATCTCCTAGACAACTGGAAGACAGATGAATTCAGAGTTGTATCCCAACAAAATAAGATTAATCGATCATCTAACAAAGGTGGGGCAGTGTATACAACAGGTCGTAAAGCTCACCATGATGTTGCACTTGAATTGGTATATACTTTATAATTACAATGCGTTAATATATACTTTATAATTACAAAGCGTTAATATAATTATATTTTATATAAATTTTTACCATATATATTTGATCTAATGATAGGCTAAAAAACTCGATCGACCCGCACATCCAAATGAGATTTTCATTGTCACCTATAAAAAGAAGAATGGGGAGTGGATTGACGCTCGTGCAGCGACAACACATGTAAGTTAATATTTTATTATACTTTGTTTGAAATATTATACTTTGTTTGGGATTTGTGTTAAAAACTTCCACAAAATATTATACTCTCACGTGTTTTTCTATTTATATGTTTATATCTTATGGATTTGCTTAAGAACTATTTTGGCTATGTGTTTATATGTTTTTGGCTATTGTTCTCAGTTTTCTTAAATACTTGTGTACAAGAAAAATTCTGCAGCAGCTTGCAACAAGTTGGTGATGAAGTCGAAGGATCAACAAGAATACAAATTTGGAAAGAAGCTGCAGGGGGTAAGACACGGGGGTGGTGTTATGGAACTGGACAATTGGCACATAACATAAGATATGGAGTAAACTTCTTGACTAAGGTGTCAATTACAAACCCACATAGAGAAGCAGATAACCAGGCCATTGAGGCTGCCAGAGCTGAAGTTGCTGCTGCACGTGAAGAGGATGCACGGGCGAATGCGCGGACAAATGAATTGGAAAATAAATTTGAAGAATTGTCAAAGAAATTTGATATGTTGCATTCTCTTCAAGCGGGTCCTTCTAGTGCTCCTGCGAGTGGTCATCCTGATTATAACGATTCAGTACGTTCTATTTTCTATTGTTTTTGATTAAGTTGAATTGAAATCGTTTATAAATTATGTTTATGTAGTTGAGTTGAATTTTCATATCCTTTTGTACTTAATTGAACTGAAGTTGTTTGTTAGAATTACGCCACTGTTATAACAATCCTATTTGAGAACAACAGTTTGTACACCAGCTGGTTGGTTATTCTGCTTTGATGGGGCCTATTGGAGGGGTAGTTTTGGTTGATTATTATGTTGTGAAGAAAATGAAGTTGAGGATAAGTAATTTGTACACAACAAGAAATGTTTTTGGGTTTGTTGTGGCTTATAATAATGGGTTTGTTGTGGTTTATAATAATGCTTGGTTTATTAGTTTCTTTTTAGGAGGGTTTTTGTATTGGATTCTGTTGAGTTTGAACATTGTAGATTGGCATGTGCGCAAAGTATCACATGCTTGAGCGTATTTTTTTAAGTTAATTAATGTGTCTGACTCGTGACTATTTATTTTGGATGTTGCAGGAGGAGGAGGAGGATGAGGATGATGAGGAAGTTGATGTTGGTTATCATGATTACTGTGTAGATTGTTTAGGACCTATTTTATGTGTTGATATTTTGATGTTGTATTTTGGAACTGATTAGAATTTTGATGTTGGTTTTTTTTGGAACTGATTAGTATTTTGATATTGGTGTATTTTAGAACTCATTAGAACTCATTAGAATAACATGTTGGTGTATCTTAGAACTCATTAGAATGACATGGTGTATTTTGGATCTCCTGAATTGTTGATTGATGATTTTTTTTGCAATGCCATTGGCCTGTTAGAGTTAAAATAATAAACAGGTTTGAATTAATAATAAACAGGTATTGAGTGGCAATTGGATAAAGGGAAGGTGATGATTTCAAATAAAATCTGCACGATAAAATAATTTTGTGTCGGCCAAGAGGCCCACGCTACATTAATTTTTAAATGGTTGTTGAATCCACTAGTGGCGGGATACAGACCGACGCTAATATAACATATTTGTCTGTCTAATAAATATAGCGGTGGCCACGTGACCGACGCTAATATAAAATAATTGGGTGTCTAAAAAATGAAGTGGCGGCCACGTGGCCGACGCTAATATAAAATAATTGGGTGTCTAAAAAATGTAGTGGCGACTTAGCGGCCAACGCTAGCGTATAATAATATGTTGACCAACCTAACAGTCAATCCAATTAAAAAATGACAGCTGGCATTCCGTAGCGTTGTCCCATAACCGACGCCAATTCATCAATTAGCTGCGCATTTGGGGTCAAGAAGTAGTGGCGTTCTAGTGTCACACCAAGGGCCGACACTAATAGAGTGTCACACCAAGAGCCGACGCTAATAGAGTGTCACACCAATAGCCGACGCTAATACAATTAACTTTCAACTTTGGAAAGGCGGCCCCAACCCCACGCTAAGTCGACGCTAAACCAGTCTAGTGTCGGTTTTTGTTGTGGTAGCGAGGGATTTCTGGCCGACACTAAAGCTATTGTTTCTTGTAAGAATGGTTTATATAGGTATGTGAGATTATCCACAAAAATGAGTTGAAAATGATGTTTGATTCGAGTTATAAGCACATGTATGACTCGAGTCAAGTGGAAATTATGATGCTACTTTTGATGAAGTAACCTTCACGTGACAGGTAATTAGATGATTTGAATGATCCCATTAATGTGTAACTTTGGTGATTTGAGAATTTTGATTTTGTTAAAAACTACTTATGGCATAAAAATTCACTTAAAGCCTTGAATATCTGGAAGGTCAAGTCTGTTTGATTCTATTTGTGTTATGGAGTGAAATAATCATATTAAATGGAACTTAATACAAATATAATCATGTTTCTATGTTTTATAATCAAGGAAATTATATTAATTAATGATATATTTTCTTAGACATAATGTGTTTAATTAAGATTCCTTTTAGTTACTTTATATATATATATATATATATATATATATATATATATATATATATATATATATATATATATATATATATATATATATATATATATATATCCTATTTTCATTAGCATAAATAATAATAATTAATACATTTTTAATAATTATTGATACTTATTTTTAGTCATCCTATTAATATTGAATTTAATTAGTGATGATGGATTAATTATCCTATACTTAATCGATGATGTGTGTTTTGTGAATTGAGGTTGAATCGTGTTGATATTTATGTATTACTTACTAAATGTGTTGGTATTATTTGAAGTAAGAATACCTTAATTTTGAATATGTGGTTGTGTGAGCAATTGTGTGATAATTTTAATGTGATGAATTATTGAAGATATGCATGAATATTAAGATAAGGGAATGTCTTAATTTCATTTGATTGTTGAAATTGCACATGTATCATTTGTGTTAAGAGGCAATGATTGCTAGTTCTGTGGGAGCTAGTGACTTATCACAATCCTAGGGATGAGTTTGAAAGCTTAGAGAATAAACTTTTTGTGTGTTATCGGTCTAGGGGACGAACCCGGTTTAAATTTAAAAACCAAAAAATGATAACAAGTGATTGGTACCACATGCATGAGTTGCATTTGAGTCTTGCATTAAGTCTCTTTGTGTTTATGATTGAAATATAAGATCATGTGGATTATGTGAATTTTTGGATTAGTGAAATTGTTAATTGTGTGTATATACTTGTGAATATTGTGGTTACTTGATTGATAACTTGTTGATGATCTTTTGAAGTGTGAGAATAATTTGATTTTGCTTGTATGCCTTAATTATATATTATCTTATAATTTCGATAATTTTATGAATTCTCAACCTTTTGTTGGAATGATGTTTTGTACAACATTGATCAGATATCGAGGAGTAGAGTTGCTTCGAGCACGAGGTAGTGGTTTAGAGTAGCTTGCTTAGTTTCTTTATTTATGTTGTGTCGAGCATGCTCTGATCATGTAACACTGAGAACATTTTTTCAAGAGATACTTGATGTACTCTACTTATGTTGTTGTTGTTATTTGACTTATGTGGAGTATTGGCTTGTTAAGCCTAAGTAATGATTTTGAATGAGTTGAACATGAGACATTATTTATGTTTAATATGATTGAAGTAAATCTGTTGCTACATGCTAATGTGAAATTATATCTGAAAAGCATGAACTTATTTCAAGTGTTATTGAGCATGATAGGTGTTTGTATGATGTTTTTAACTATGTGTGACACCTTTATTGGAGATGTATAATAAATTACTCTGACTATATATATTACGTGAGGTTTAGATGGGTGTTACATTAGTGGTATCAGAGCAAGGTCGGTCAGTTGACCAAGTTGTTAATGTATTTATTATCTTTTGTATTCGATGTGTGTGTTGCACTATGGGTATTGTTTGTTCTAATGAGGATCTGTTGTTGGAATCTAGAATAATGGTTGCAAGTAGGATTGGTGAAGCGATTGTTGAGGCTTTGGCAATGTTGGCTGGAGCGATTGGGCAAAATCTGCAAGTCAATATGAATGCAGTGAACAACACTGATGATGAGTTCTGTTCTTTGGGAAAGTTTCAGAGGAACAATCCACCAAAGTTCATGGGAAGGCATGAACTTGACAAGGCACACGAATGGATGAATGCGATTGAGAAGATCTTTTGAGTCAATGAATTGTTCAGGTGCGAAGAAGGTGCATTATAGCACCTATATGCTTGAGAAGGAAGCCGAGTACTAGTGGGGTAACACTCTTCAGAGGTTGGAAGAAGATGAAGTTGAGATTACTTAGGTTGTTTTTAGAGAGGCATTTCAGGAGAATTACTTTCCAGAAGATGCGCGTGTAAAGAAGGTAATTGAGTTTCTTGAATTGAAGCAAGGTAACTTAACTGTGGCTGAGTATCAATAAGATTTGAGGAGTTGATTCAATTTTGTTTTCACTACAAAATTACTAATGTTGAGAGATCCAAGTATCTTAAGTATATGAATGGTTTGAGGCATGAAATCAAGAAATACATTGGTTATTAAGAGAGTAAGAGATATTCTGAGTTGGTGAACAAGAGTAGGATCTATGATGAAGATAGTAGAGCTCGGATGGATCACTACAAGAGTATGTGTGATAATAAGGGAAAAGGCCAATTCATAGGGAAACCGTATGTGACTTCTGGTGACAAATGGAAACAGAAGCTGGTTATGGTAAGAAGCCGAGTGTGGAGGAGCTTCCACTCCGGTTAAGTGTTACAGGTGTGGCGTGGAAATAAATCATACTCCTGAGTGCATAAGTGTTAAGCAGAAGTGTTTCAAGTGTGGCAAGCCAAGCCACAAGGATTTAGAGTGACAAAATGAAAAAGGCTCAAGCGAAAGGAAAGTGTTTTCTCTATCTGGATCAGAGACTAGTAGTGAAGATCGATTGATCAGAGGTACATGCTTCATTAATGGTATACCTTTGATTTCTATAATTGCTACTGGAGCTACACATTCTCTTATTTCTTTGGACTATGTGAAAAGATTGAATCTTGAGTTGTCTGTTATGAGTGGTAGTATGCTTATTGATACTCTTATTATTGGTTCAGTAACTACCCCATATGTGTATTTGAATTTTCATTGAGTGTTTTTTGTAAAGACTTTGGCATTGATTTTGTGTGTCTTCACTTAGACCAACTTGATTTTATTCTTGGTATGAATTGGTTGGAGTTCAAACATGTCTATATTAATTGTTTTGATAAGGCATTTATTTCTTTTGAACCTGAGAATGAATCAGACTTGTTTATGTCTGCTAAGCACATGAACGAGTCAGTGCAAGATGGTGCCAAGATGTTAATGTTATTGACAACTTTGAAAGTATTGGTGAAAGGGGAGTAGTTGGTAATTTACCAATTGTTTATGATTTTCCATAGGTTTTAACTGACGAGATAAGTGATTTACCATCAGAACACGAGGTGGAGTTTATGATCAACATAGTTCGTGGAACTAGTCCTGTATCAATGGATCCATATCGTATGTTTGCATCAAAATTGAAAGAGTTGAAGAGTCAACTTGAAGATCTGCTTGAGAAGAGGTTTATTCGTCCGAGTGTGTCACTGTGGAGTGCACCGTTTTGTTGGTTAACAAGAAAGAAGATACTATAAGGATTCGTGTGAATTATCGAAAATTGAACAATGTGACTATTAAGAATAAGTATCCACTTTCAAGAATTGATGATTTGATGGATCAGTTGGTTGGTGCATGTGTGTTTAGTAAGATTGATTTGAGATATGGGTATCATTAGATTCGTGTGAAGGTTGAAGATATTCATAAGAATGCTTTTAGAACGAGGTACAATCATTATGAGTATTCCGTGATTCCATTTGGTGTGACTAATGCACCAGGTGTATTTATGGAGTACATAAATAAGATTTCGCATCCGTATTTGGACAAGTTTTTAGTTGTGTTCATTGATGACATTTTGATCTATTCTAAAAGTGAAGAGGATCATGTTGAACATATGAAGGTTATGTTATTTGTGTTGAAAGAGAAACATTTGTATACTAAACTTTCTAAGTGCGAGTTTTGGTTGAAGGAAGAAATTTTTCTTGGCCATGTGATTTCAAGTAGAGGTATTGCAGTTGATCCGTTGAAGGTTGAAGTTGTATTGCAATAGGAAGTCCAAAATCAATTTTGGAGATAAGAAGTTTTCTTGGGTTGGCAGGTTATTATCGAAAATTTATTGAAGGATTTTCCAAGTTATCTTTGCCATTAATGCAATTGACTAGAAAGGGTCAAGCTTTTGTTTGGAATGCAAAGTGTGAGGAAAGTTTTCAAGAGCTTAAGAGAAGGTTGACGACAGCTCCTGTTTTGATTTTGTCAATCCGGAAGAACCATTTGTTATGTATTCTGATGCTTCATTGATGGTTTTGAGAGGTATATTGATGCAAAACCAGCGAGTTGTAGCTTATGCTTCAAGGCAACTTAAAGTACATGAGAGTAATTATCCGTCACATGACTTAGAGTTGGTCTCTGCTGTATTTCTTTTGAAGCTTTGGAGGCATTATTTGTTTGGATCGATATTTGAGGTCTTTAGTGATCATAAGAGTTTGAATTATCTCTTTGATAAAAAAGAATTGAATGTGAGGCATAAGAGATGGTTAGAACTTTTGAAGGATTATGATTTTGGTTTGAATTACCATCCAGGTAAAGTCAACGTGGTAGCTAATGCATTGAGTCGGAAATCATTGCATATGTCGATGGTGATGGTTAAAAAGTTGGAAATGATTTAACAATTTTGAGATATAAGTTCGTTTGTGAAGAGACTTCTTATGGAGTTAAGTTTGGTATTTTGAAGCTTACTCATGGTATTTTTGACGATATTTGAGAAGGCTAGAAATCTGGTTTGGGTTTGGTAGATCGGTTAACTTTTATCAATCAAGGTCGAGGTGGTGATTTTAGGATTGATGAAAACAATATCATGGGGTGTCTGGTCGAGTTTGTGAAGGTGTGAGAAAACACTAGAAAGGGTGGGTTGAATGGTGTTTTGAAAAATAATCGCTATAAGAATAAACTCAATCAAATAAAAGAATAGTGAAATAAAGAACACAAGAATTTATCCTAGTTCACTTGTTAACCACAAGCTACCTCCAGTCCACCCGCCAAGGTGATTTTGCCTTCAACAAGGACTTAATCCATTATAATCTCAATAGATTACAATCACATAACAACTCTGTGACTAACAACCACTAAGACATGTAGCCTTAGTCTTCCTAAAGCTCCTAAACTACACTAGGTCTTTTAGGGAATGATACAATAGATCATCGAAGCAATCTTGATTCTACCTATGTTCTTAGCTAGAAATTGTTTGAAGGCTCTATTATACTTGTTGATGCAACTAGTATCAGAGACCTTAGACAATAACTCTTCTTCTAGACATGAGTTTTTATTTTTCAAAATAGTGTTTGCATTTTTCAAAGAAAAAACATTTTCATCTAGAGAAGAATTACTCTGTTTTAGCTTATCTCTTTCGTCCACTGTAATTATATGGATTTGTTTAAGATCCATGTACTTACATTGGATTTTATGATAACTTTCCAACATTTTAGAGAGACATGTTTCTAATTCCATACGTGGAAGTTTAGAAAATGCATCATCTGTGTCTGAATCTGAATCTGATGTTGTTCTGTCCTCAGGTTCTTTAGGAGGTCAGAACTTGCTTTTGCAACAAAAGAAACATTTGCACGTTCTTCGTCAGAATTGGAGTCGTCCCAGGTGGCTAACATTCCTTTCTTTGCATTGGAGATGTTCTTCTTCAAACTCTTCTCCTTCTTAAGAATATTTGGACAATCAGTTCTGAAGTGTCCTGGTTCATTACACTCGTAACAAACAGACTCCTTTCTATAACTTTTACTTCTTTGCCTTGATGGTTCTGATCGACCATTGTTTCTTATAGAAACTCTTATTCTATCATATATATGTTTCCATACTCTGTTGAGTCTTCTAGATATCAGAGATAATGTTAGACGATGGCACTGATCTAGAAGGGTGATTGAATAGATCCCTTTTTAAAAATTTATTTTTCAAAAATCGATTGAAAAATATTTTGCGTAAGTTCCTCAGAAAAATCGCGTCTAAATTATTCTAAGTCACCGGTGATCGGATATGCGTTATCAAACTAAATGGGATAATGAAGATGAATTAACTAATCAATGCCAAACAAATTAATCACTTAAATTTGAAGAAATTGATTAAACTATCCAACAATGTATAGAGATAAGAAATAAGCACAACCAACAAAAAATAATGTGTTTTGAAATTTCGTCGAACACTTGATGTGCACAACACACTTAGTGTATTTTGCCAAATAATATAGTGCAAAATTTTCTCTAAGTTTGCTATGTAATGGTGATAACAACAATTTTACAAATACTTAATGTGAACTAAACTATGCAAAACAGAAGTTTCAAAACTCAACTATTTCAACTTGTGCAGAAAATTTACTGAATGAAAAATGTGGAAGACACAAGAACTTGTTTAGGCAGTTCCCCTACCATCCTCTCTAAGGATACCTCTTCCCCCAATTCACAAAAGAATTGGGACCTTTTATTAAAATTTCAATATTTATACAAAGAGAAAATAGGAACGAAAAACCAATCCTAATTATTGTTGTAGCTATGTTTCTCTTTTCCCCTTGATCCTAGTCGAATCAAGTCCTTCATGCGTGTCGAACAAACCTCTGATTAATTGCTCCTTTCTTGTAAGAATCCACGATTCTCCAAACTTTGAGCACGCCCCCTTTAATTCGATACTTGTGAACCTACACCGTTCTTCATAATCTTTCGGTTACCGTGATATGGTTGAACAATCACCTTGATCTTCAAACCTCTTCACTCGGCTGAATCTACGAACGAATGGTGTGTGCAAAACCCCCCAAATCACAATGATGTTGGTGGACAAATCCTCAAGGTTTATTCAAGAAAAACCCACAAATCTCTCAACCCAAACTGAAATTGAAATTTCATTGTTTGAACGTTATCACCTTGAATCTTGCACTTTGATCAACAAAAAATATTGTGTGTATTTGTTGATGAATGCTAGAGAAGGAGAAGATGAAGAGAGCACTTGTGTATCTATTTCACTTTTCTTGTTCATGACTAAAATAATATTTGCAGCTATTTATACTTGAAGGCAAACATAATGGAAAAATATAAAATAAACAAGAGAGAGAAAAATGTGAAAGGCGCCTCATTACAGGAATTCTTCGACCTGCATGAGTCTTTGAGTCGACTTGTTGAGATCATTAAGAATGCATTGACCTAAAAGATGCTATGATTCAACCTGTTGAAATCTTTGAGTCGACCTAAATAATGCCCTCAGTCAGCCTGTTGGGACCTGTGAGTTCCAAGGGTTTCTGACCTTCATTTGAGTCGACTTGAATCATAAGTTGAGTCGACTCAAATTTTCTCAACTGAATGATTCGACCTGTTGAAGTTGATGAGTTAACTCACTCATCTTGAATCATCATAAAAACACTTTCAGATGAATTTTTATGCCATCATCTTGTGATCCCATATATCTTCCCGAACCATACAAGTTTTTACATCATTCAAAATACCAAATATCTTCACAAACTCCCTCTTTTTGATGATGGCAAAAATTGTTACGACCAACCGACTATCACATAAAAAAGCTACCTCTGAATGTATTCCACACAAGAAATTTTCTTTACATAATCACATCTCCCCCTTTGACAACATCAAAAAGAGAGAAATAGATAAGAGATGAAATCCAAAATAGCAAAAATATATATTTTACACACATTGCAATTGCATTCAATCACCAAAATACAGACAAAAAGAGATGAAAGAACAAAAGTAGACAAATAAACAAAAGGAAATAAATCTAAGCAAGCCAATATATATGTGAAGCAAAATTAACCGATTTCATGGTCATATGAAGGTGTTATGGAATGAAATGCAAAAAGCTCTCAATTTCGTGGACCCCGTTGTGAAGGATCACGACGATGATACACATTCGGTTGACAATCTTACTCATATTGGTTGGTGAAGTGGATGAAATTTGTGTTTCGGGTATTGAAGGAGTTTTCAAGCGCAATATGGGAACCATGTATCTCATTGATCCGTGTCAAGGAATTTGATGCAAAAGCATCAAAATTCTCACTTTGAGTTTGAAGGTGTGCTTGCAATGCAATATAGCGCTCATCTTGAACGGACATATACGAGGCAAAGGCATTATCTTGCTCCCCAATTCGCTGCTCCAATTAAGAATATCGTTCGGATTGAGCCTCATAAAATCTTTGTTGTTACAAATGCATGTTGTGAAGCATTTCCATGATATCGACATTGGTTTTGATGAGGTTGTGGAGGCGGTGGAGATGGAGGAGAAAACGATGTTGCATTATTAGTCCACCCGGTATGTTGTCATTCACCCCAAACTTGGTTTTCATATAAAGTAGAATCATCAGAAGCAACTCGATGCCAATCTTCATTATCTAACTGGACTGCATAAATATCCATTTGTGCAACATTTGGATCAATTTCAGGACCCGGAACCTCTTCTTGATTTTGATTACCTTCAGCAATATCTTCGTCATCATGATGATCACCATAACCGACTCAAGTAATATACCGATAACACTTCTCTTTAGGATCCAACAAATTACCCATCAACCTAAGAGTCTTCTGCTAAAAAATATTATTATCGGAGATAAAAGTAAAGGGAATACCTTCAACAACAATTTTGGCTTTGTTGATAATTACTTGAACAAGAGATGGATAAGCTAGAGCAACTGCC
Organism: Lathyrus aphaca; assembly: GCA_963966055.1. Taxonomy (NCBI): domain Eukaryota; kingdom Viridiplantae; phylum Streptophyta; class Magnoliopsida; order Fabales; family Fabaceae; genus Lathyrus; species Lathyrus aphaca. The sequence goes on from OZ014523.1 coordinate 444,491,665, forward strand.
TTCTTCTCCTTGAGAGCAAAAATGTGACTACTAAAGTAATGAGGCCATATCACTTTTACCTTGTTCGGAAGAATATAGATGAGTTGAACTTCAGGAATATCAATCCGAGAGAAACCCACTTTCTTTGGACGGAGGTTGTGGGAGACAATCCAGTGAAGAATGCGATCGGTGGGATTAACTTTGCCTGTGGTGGTGGACGTCGGAAACAATTCCGTATTAACAACCAACTCAATGAATGGATCTTTGAGCATACCATTCAATTCCATACAAAATTCATACCCATAAACCTGGTCTGAATCAATCATCAAAATACTAGGAGATGCAGGATCAATTCAGAACAAATCCTTCCAAATCTGAGCATTGACAACATACATTTTGTCGGCCATTCTAAAATGAAACTCAAATCTCCTAAACTTACCAACCAGACCAACATAAAATATACAGACTATGTCCTCATTATACTCAACTTCACAAGCCAAAAACAAATTAATTTCTTGAAAATTAATCAGTTCAACAATATGTGGAATGTTCATCTGAGAAGCAGTTCTCTTGGAGTAAACATATTGATTGATAACTTTTCTATTCTTGAACCTCTTATAATAAATCTCCTTAAGGTCTGAAGGAACATGAGACAAAGCACTTACCAAAATAGTAGATTGAGACGAAGAGAACCTTAAAGTTCTCTTGTCAGTAACTCTTGAAGCCATGAGTGCTGTTCTTGAAAGGATATGGAGTTTTTAGGGTTTTAGAGAGAAGTTTGAGAGTTTTTGAGAGAAATTGTGAGAATGAAACGCATTTTCCAACACATATGGGTCAGCATGAACAGTAATGCATCGACCTAAATCATTGATTGAGTCAACTCATTTCAAAATTTAAATTGAGTCCATGTAGGCAGGTCAATAGGTCAACGCAAGAGTCCATGAGTCGACGCAATAGGTCGACCTATTGGGACCCGAGAGAATCAGCAAATTTGACACCAAAATTTTCAATGATTTCACTCAAATACTTCATATAATCTTGCTGAAATTCTTTCTAGTGACACATATCCTAATTTTATGACATATTGACCTACAAAAGAGATAAATAACATCTAAAAACATTATCACAACCACAACAATTACTTTATATCAAGGATGACAATTAAAATTTAGCATAGATGAATCATAATTTTTGAGTATCATAGAACAAGAACAATATTACCTCCCGCTTATGAAGTGAAATGAAGGAAACCAAGTTAATATTCCTCAAGAAGGCCATTTGTTAGTGATAAGCTATAATAATTCAAGTGATAATACATTATTATCACATATCATGCATTAAGAGCGATCCGAAATATCAAGAATGCCAAGTTCCCTACGGATGTAAAAGAAAGGTTCTGTGGCAAGTGGTTTTGTAAGAATATTGGCAAGTTGATTTGAATTTTTAACATGCTCAAATACCACGTCTCCTTTCTCTACATGATCTATAAGGAAATGATTACAGATTTCAATGTGCTTAGTGCATGAGTGTAAGATTGGATTTTTGGTAAGGTTTATTGTGCTAGTGTGGTTACATAAGATGGGAATGTTTTTAATATTGACATTGAAGTTGAGCAATTGTTGTTTGAGCCATAAGATTTGGGCACAACAATTTTCAGCCGTAACGCATTCTGCCTCCGCAGTTGACAAAGCAACAAAAAGTTTCTTTTTGCTATGCCAAATTACTAGAGAATTTGAAATAAAATGACATGTACCACTAGTGCTCTTCCTATCCACTTTGCAACCGACAGAGTCAGAATCGAAATAACCTACCAAAGAATAATCACTACCCTTAGGATACCAAAGTCCAAACTAAGGAGTACCACAAAGGTATCTACGAATGCATTTAACTGATTTTAAATGTGATTCCTTAGGGAAATATTGAAATCTAGCACACATACAAATACTAAATATGATATCCGGATGAGATGTGGTAAGATAAAGAAGAGACCTTATCATACCTCTATACCTTTTTATGTCCACCTCCTTATCATTCTCATCTCGATCTAAACTTGTTGCGGTAGGCATTGGAATATCAATAGCTTTTGAATTCATCATATTAAATCACTTGAGAAGCTCATTACAATATTTTGTTTGACTTATGAAGGTGCCTTCTTCAAGTTGTCTAAATTGAAGTTCGAGGAAGTAATTTAGCTCCCCATCATACTCATCTCAAATTCATCTTGCATTGAACTTGATAATTCTTTGACTAATTTCATATTAGTAGATCCAAAAATGATATCATCTACATACACTTGAACTAAAATTGAATGTTTTCCTTCCCATTTAAAAAAAATGGTAGTATCAAGCTTTCCTCTTGAAAATCCTTGATTTAATAAAAAAATTCTAAGGCGTTCATACCAAGCTCTAAAAGCTTGTTTGAGGCCATACAAAGCACATTTAAGCTTGTGCACATAGTTAGGATTTCATGGTTTTCAAAACCGGAAGGTTGACAAACATACACTTCTTCATTTATGTATCCATTAAGGAAAGCACTCTTAACATCCATTTGATATAACTTAAAGTTCTTTGAGCATGCAAATGCAATCAAAAGGAGTATAGCCTTAAGGCGGAAAACCGAAGCATAACTCTCCTCATAGTCAATACCCTCGTCTTAGTTATACCCTTGAGCAACAAGACGGGCCTTGTTGCGAGTGATAATACTGTTTTTGTCCATCTTTTTCCTAAACACCCATTTGGTGCCAATTACTCGACGACCTCGCGGAGGAGGGACAAGGTCCCAAACCTCATTTCTTTTGAACTGATTAAGTTCCTCTTGCATAGCCAAAAACCAATTTTAATCGAGTAAAGCATCTCTGGAGTTTTAGGCTCAATTTGAGACACAGAAGCATAATGATAACAAAAATTACTTATCCTTCTAGTGAGTCCCTTTGATATATCTCCAAGAATATTGTCAGTGGGATGATCCTTTGAGGTTTTCCATTCTAAAGGGAGATCATATTTATTTGATGAATGATCCTCCTCTTTGATTTCAGATCATTTATCCGGATCCTCCTCAACTCTATCTGGAATGGGTTCAACACATGAAGCTTCTTGATATTTAAGAATGTCCTCAAAAGAAACACCTGCACCAACAACACAACTACCTTTTCCAACCATTTTCGGATAAGATTCATCAAAGGAAACATGCACAGATTTTTCAATGATAAGTAATTTCTTGTTGTATACTCTATAAGCTTTACTTGAATTAGAGTATCCAAGAAAGATACCTTCATCTGCCTTTGAGTCAAATTTGCCAAGATTTTCTTTACCATTATTTAACACATAACATAACCAAAGACATGAAAATGAGATACATTTAGCTTCCTACCTTTTAAGAGTTCATAGGGCGTTTTATTGAGAATAGGACAAATTATCACCCTATTCAACACATAGCACGCCATACTTATGGCATCAGCCCAAAAATATTTAGGAAGACCACTATCATTGATCATTGTTCTTCCTAACTCCTCTAGAACACGGTCTTTACACTCCACAACACCATTTTGTTGCAGAGTTCTAGGAGCGGAAAAATTATGTTCAATTCCATGTTTCTCACAAAACTCTTTAAAAAGATGATTTTCAAATTCACCTCCATGGTCACTTTGAATTGTAATAATGCTAGTGTTCAGTTTATTTTGAGACAAATTGGCAAACATTTCAAATGCCGAGAAGGTGTCACTTTTACTTGCTAAACTAATTGTCCAACAAAATCTTGAGTAGTAATCTACAATAATAAAACCATAATAGTTTCCTCCTGGAATTTTAATTCTAGATGGACCAAATAGATCCATGTGAAGAAGTTCAAGAGGTTTAGTAGTTGAAACAATGTTTATGGATTTAAAAGAGACCTTTTTTTTCTTACCCATTTGGCATGCATAATAAAGGTTGTCTTTAGTAAATTTTATTTTGGGTAGACTAACTACAAAATCTTTTGAAACGATATTGTTTATCAAGTCAAAGTTAATATGCACTAAGCATCTAAGCCTAAGCCAAGAGTAATCACTCTTGGATATTAGACACTTAGAATCATTAACGGACACATCATTCAAATTAACATATCGCTTTCGCATGCGATATAAGCTCTCCTTGCTTTGTTACCCTTCTTTTGATATTTATCTTTACCTTTGTCTTTCTTCAACATAGGATATTCCGGTTTATAATGACAAGGTTTTCTGCAATTGTAGCATGACCCTTTTGACTTAGTACTCTTGATTTGATCTTGCTTCGAGGGATTTGATTGCCGTCTATAATTGACGAGACATTTATCTGAATGAGAAATTTTATTATTTCTAAGATACCTATTGTATCTTCTTACAAACAACCCCGTATCCTCATTTGATTCATCATCTTCATCACTAGACTCACTTTCACACTCATTGTTGGTGGATGTTTTGGAAGTAGAAGATGCAATAGACTTATTCTTCTTCTCGTTGTCTTTGGATTTATCATTCTTTTCTTTCTTTTCACTTTCTTCATGCTCATTTAAGTTCAATAGCTCTTGCTCATGTTCTTGTAGCTTGCCTACTAACTTGGTCAAATACAAGGTGAAAACACCCCAAATTTTCCCTCATTTTTTCTCACACCACGGCTTGTGATCTTTCATTTTTGCATTAGCATAAGCATACCATCTCATATTGCATATTTGTTTCATCTGCATAGTTCCATTTCCTCTGCATCTAGGGTTTGTGATCTGAGCAATCTAAGAAGTGATCTGAGCCATCCCAAAGACCTTGAAGCATGTCAAGAGGGTCCATGTGTGTTCCATGATCATCTTACATTTCCAATAAGTCTTTGAAGTCACAAAATGTCAAAATATTGCCAGAGGTCCAGGCAGAGCTAGGGTTTTCCTACACAGATGACCAAAATTAGGGTTTTGATTTTAGAGGCCTTAATCCCAAAGTTTTTGGTCATTTTTGTTTCTAATGGTCTTAATATGTTATAAGGATCATGTGTACCAAATTTTATGAAGAAATTCATTGTGGAAGTCATCTGATCATTGGGTAACTTCTTGAGCAAGTAAAGTCAAAATCAGGGCATCTGAGGCCCCCAACAAGGGTACCATAGGGTCATCATCATCATTTTGAGTCTCTATGATCCTTATTTGATCTTAGAATTGGTTGGAAGTTCACAAAGTTGAAGAATTTTGGGCCAAATGCAAACTTGCTATTTTTGGAAATGACTTGTAATGGAAACTTTCCATTTTGGGAAAGATTTTCAACCTCCTCTTTCATGACCAAAAATAATTCAAATGAAAAATTCTTGGGCATGAAAGTTGTAGATTAGGTCTTCCCCTTTTCAAAAAGTACTAGAACATGTCTTGATTCATCTTAGAACTCAAGATATGGCCTTCCAAAGTTGGCAAAAATCCTATAATTTTCAAGTTCATGCCAAAGAGGATTTTTTGCAAATTCAAGTTACAAGCCATTTCATGACCTCTAATCAACTTCTAAACATCATACCAACATAATGCAACACATTTTGATCAAGGTTGCACCAAAAATCACAAGTTTCCATGCCTTGCTTCTCAAGAAAGTTCAAAGAGGGAAATTTGCAAAATGCCTTGAAACCTTCCATCCACTTGTGCCAGCTGCATAAAACCAGTCCTATGGCCCTCCATGAATCAGGTTGAGGCCAGACACCCCTTGAAGCCAGCTCTGCCATGGCCCATGCCTGAGGTACAAAGTTGTTGACTTTTTTGCAATTTGCCCATACCAATCACAATAGGCCACTACCAACTTTATGACCAATCAAGATATTACATAAAAACATTATGGAGCTCATTTGATAGCACAAGCAAGCCTGAAACCTCCAAGAACTCAACATTCATAAAATTGGTCAAAAAACTTCCTTTCTTCGATTATGAAAAACCAGCCATCAAACCTCAAAACAAACTTCACCAATCATCTCAATATCACTCATAGAACACAAAATAACCCTCACAATGACCTAAAAGCCATTCAAACAAGAACACGATTTCTGGTGCAGCAGAGTTGAATCTCCAAAACCAGCCATCACAAACTTCATTCAAGCCTTCCAGAAGCATAAGGGGATCAATTGGGTTGGATTAACATCAAGGAAAGGGCCAGGAAGCACCAAACTGTAAAGCTTCATCTCAGGTAGCCTCTTCAAACAATTTTTCCAGAACTTGTTTTTTAAGTTACAATATGAATCTGTATGCTCCACTGATCATTGTGATGTAATTTGTTTTGAAAATGGTTTAGATTTGAGAGTGTATGAAGCTTCTGAAAGTTTGACCTAAAATTTGTTCTTCTTCGATTCTCTTCGTATGTGCATGATTAATTGTTTTTGTTGCTGGATTTGAGTTTATTGATGTTTAAAGATTGATTCTGGAGCTTTTGGTGAGTTTTTGTGGTGTTTTGAGAGATTTAGGGGAGGGGTCTGGCCGGAGAAGATGACCGGAGGTCTTCTCCGGCCACCTGAGAGTCATTAGGGCTCTAATTAGGGTTTAGTTCTCAGTTTGAATGTAGGTCGTCCGATTGTGTTTAGCGCGTGAATGGAGGGCTATGATGTGTCCACTTAACCATGATGAGTTTGAATTAGGGTTCTTTAAAATCACATTTTTTAACCCTAACTTGAAAAATTCATTTCTGCCTAACCATGATGAGTTTGAACTTGATTCCTTTTGCATTGTTTCACATATTGCATGTAGTTTCTAGGATAGTTTTCTCAAGATTTTATCTTGCATTTTCAATTTGATTTGCATTTTCCCTTAAGAATCACCCAAAAACCCTAGCAAACTTAGAAAATTCATAACTTTCAATAGGATTAGCTTCTGACCTTCTCCTTTGGGGTGTGACCTTATATGGGATTAGGGTTTGATTGAGCTTGATTTCAATTTTTCATCATGTTGTATGCTTCTGTTTTGGTCATTTGCATCTCATACATTCATAAAACCCTAATTTCTCATGTTCATTTGCATTCATCTTTGCATATCATCATCATGTGAACTTGCCATGACATTTCAAGCATTTGTATGAAATTTTAGACATGCTTGAACATTGCTTGATAATTTCTTCATTCATTTGTTATGCTTTGCATCCATTACATTTCATGAACATTCATGTGCTTCCATGCTTCTAAACATGCTTCCACAGCATCTCATACTTGTATGATCATTCATATGCATCTTGTATGACTTTGCATCATCTCATATGCCTTTTACATTGCATTTTCACTTCTGAATTTGGTCTTCACACCTCATTTCAATTCATTTCCTTTTGCTTTATGTCTTATGCATTCATACTAACATTTTCAGAAACTTTTGGTAAGTTATTTGGGAGGTGGATTTGCCTTCACTTCCCATCTCTTCTCATCATTCATATGCATATTTACCTGTCTTTGAAGTGAATTTGTTTCACTTGTGTTCCATTCCTCTTACTTTCTTTCTTTCAAGTTACTTATCTTCTTCAGGAAGTAAGTGACTTATTCTTTTTCTTCCTTCTCTTTTCATTTACTTCTTCCATTGGTGGCCTTGAAGATCCTTTCTCCTAAGCCTAACAAACCATAGGATACCTGTAAACACCCCAAATTTGCCCTCACCCATTCACACCATGGCTTGTGATCTCTTCATATGCATAAGTTCAATCATATCATCTCATATTGCATTTTTGATTCACTGCATTGGTTCAAAGTCATCTGCATCTAGGGTTTGTGATCTGAGCAATCCAAGAGCCATTTGAGCCACTCCAAAGGTCATCAATCACTTCAAAGGGGTCCATGTATGTTCAAACATCATATTGTATCCTTACAAAGTCAAAAAAGTCAAAGAATCACAAGAACTGAGAAAGGCATGGAAGCAGAGCCAGGATTAACTGCACAGATGACCTAGAATTAGGGTTTTGGTTTCAAAGGCCATAACTCCAAATGTTTTGGTCATTCTTGTTTCTATTAGTCTATATATGGTATAGGGATCATGCTTATCAATTTTAATGAAGAAATTCCATGGGGAAGGCATCTGATCAAGAGTTGACTTCTTGAGCAAGTAAGTGTAAAATCAGGGCATCTGAGGCCCCCAATGACCCAGCCAAGGGGTGTTCTTCATCATTTTTATTGTGTATGATCTTTATTTGATCATAGAAGATGTTAGAAGTTCACAAAATTGAAGAATTTCAAGCCATTTGCAAAGTTGCCTTTTTGGGAAAATGACTTGTAATGGAAACTTGCCATTTTGGGAAACTTTTTCAAACCTTTCTTTTTGATTCAAATATGCCTCAAATGAGAAAACTTTGGTCATGAAAGTTGTAGAATGGATCATTCCCTTTTCAAAAAGTACAAGAACTCATTCTAATTCATTTTGGATCAAAAGTTATGGCTTGTCAAAGTTGGGGAAAATCAAATAATTTCAAGTTTTCTACCAAAGAGGCAAAGTTGCAAAACCCTTTGCCAAGGCCAATTGTGCTTTCAAATGGACCTCTAATCTTTGTACAAACATACACCAAGGCCTAAAATTCAGAATGCACCAAGAGTTTGTCCATTTTCATGACTTGTGGACCAAGAAATCACAAAAGGAGCAAAAAGTCACAAAGTTGCAAAACATCATACAAACCCTAATCCACTTGTTAATTGGCTTCAAAACTGATCCCATGGCCCTCCTCATTCCTTGCTGCGCAGGACACCCCTATTGTCCTTGGCCTACCATTGACCCATACCTCTCTTACACAAAACTTGACTTTTTGCATAAAGACCCATACCAATCACAATAGGGCACAACCACTCCACAGACCTATCACAAGTTGATATGTGGATCAAACCCAAGCCATAACACACAAGAACACAAGCTGAAACCTCAGATTGCCATAGTTATCAAAAATCCTCCAACTTGCAAAACCTTTCGAATCTCTCAGCTCACTCAACCAATCTTCAAACAAACTTCACCATTGATCTCAAAATGTCTCACTGATCATCCCTGACCCTTCACCTTGCCCTGAAACTCCCTGAAATCAAAACACGATTTCCTCCCCTCTCTGAACAGAACTCCATCAATCTCTCAAACTAGCCAAAATAAACTCCAAACAAGCTTTGCAAACACTTGAGGGAGGTCAGTAGAGTTGATTGGAAGCAAGGAACTGGTCCAGAAGCTCTTGGATTGGAAGCTTCAACTCAGGTAGCCACTGAAATTCATTTTTCCAGAAGCTTCATTTTAAGTTGCTAAATGGTTAAGTCTGATCCCCTGAGTTCAATGAACTTTTTATTTTTGAAAATGATGAAGAAATGAGTGTGTATGATCTGACTGAAATTTCTGCCATTTTTGAACTTTGCTTCGATTCTTGTTAATGGTGAGAAATAAATTCCATTTGAGGGCAGGGATGAGTTTAGGGAGGTGAGAGGAAGTGATCTGGAGCTTTAGAGCTCCATAAATAACCTAGGGAATGAGTTTGAGATTTTCAGGGAAGGATGTCACCGGAGAAGACGACCGGAGCTCTTCTCCGGTGACCTGAATGTCATTAATGTGTTAATCACGATTAGGGTTTGGTTTGAATATAGGCCTTAGATTTGGTTGACTTCCTTTGACCCGCGCGCAAACAGATGGCCAGGATGGTTTCACTTAAGCCCTAATCCACGTCATTAGTTAATTAATTAGGTTTTTAAATTAATCCACTCAGTTTGAATTTCAGCCACAAGATCTGGCGCGCAGTCAACCTCCCATTCCCCAGAATCAATCCTGGCCATCCTTTTGAATTACTTTCATTTATTTGTATTTTTATTTCATTTTTATTCATTTATTTTGTGCATTTTATTTAAAATAGCAAAAATCATTTAAAAATTATGGAAATTTTTTCAAGGGTTTCATGAATTTTCAGAACACAAAAATATTTTTATTTTTATTTTTTGCATTAAAAATTATTTTTAAATCATTTAAATTTTTATTTTTAATTAGTTAATGAAAATTAATTAATTAAAAATACATTTAGGTATTTAAAAATCACAAAAAAATTCACATAACATTTAGAAACATTTAGAAACATTGTCCAACTCTCAAACCAAATTTCTTTTTTGTTCTTGATGCCCTTTGATTATTTTCATTGGATTTAATTTCATTTCAAGGCAATATTTTATGTCAAACTTCAAAAATTCCTTTCTGCCTAACCATTGAGAGTTGGATGATGATTATTTTTGCATTGCATCTTGTATAGCATGTAGTTTATAGGATAAAATTGGTTTGAATTGATCTTGCATTTTCAATTTGTTTTGCATTTTTCTTGACAAAGTACCTTAAAACCCTAGCAATCTTAGGAAATTCATAACTTTCAATAGGTTAGGAGTTGGATCCCCTCCTTTGGCCAGTGAGTTTGTATAGGTCTAGGGTATCTTTGATTGGATTTTCAAATTTTTATCATGTCATTTGCTTCTGGTTTTGGATTTTTTCTTTGTATGATGCATGAAATCCTAATTTGTGCCTTCCTTTGCATCAATTTCTCATTTGCTTGGATACCATGAATTGCCATGACATTTTGTGCATCAACATGATTCATAATACATCTTAGGACATATTAGAATCATGTTTGATCATTGCATCTTTCATTTGCCATCTTGTATGCCCATTACATTTCATAACTTTTCATGAACATCCATGGTTCAATGCATGCCTCATTTGCATCCATATGTTTGTTTGATCATTCTCATGCCTTGCCTCATGATTGTATCATCTCTTAGCATCATTAACATCATGTTTATGCTCCTGGTTTTGGTTTGCATCATCACATTCCATCTCATTTGCATTGCATTTCATTTCTTATGCTAACATTTCAGGTGGTAAGTTGTTTGAAAAGTGAATTTGCCTTCACTTCTCACATTCTCCTTTCATCTCTTTCATACTTCCTTTGCTGCATTTTTGTATGTGTATTAGAGTGAGCTTGCTCATTCATGCTCTCTCCCACTTTCTTTCTTCAAGCAACTTTCCTTCTTAAGTGAAGCAAGTTGTTTTGCTTCTCTTTGCTTCCTTCTCCTTTCATCTGCTTCTCTCCTTGGCGGCTCTTTGAAGATTCTTTCTCTCTTAAGCCTCATTAACCTTAGGAATGACCAAGCATGATAACAATTAGGGTTTGATTAGTCCCCCATTTAGTTTTACCTTTGTGTCATCTTTGAGTCTTCTCTTCTCATCTCATAATCAAGGACTAAACCCTAAAGGCTTTAAGGCTTTGTGATTAAGCTTATGCCTGCATCCTTCTATTAGGATGGAGTGTATAACTTTAATCCTAAGTGCTAAACCCTTAATGTGTTTAAATCCTTTAATCTATTCACCTAATAATTATCAAGACATCAAGCTTGTAACTTGGGCCTTGCATTAGGGTTCTAATTCTTCCTTAACTGGTTAAGAAGGACTAACCCTAGTGTTAATGGACAAGTCCCCCTCAAGTTGTCTTACAAACCATAAAAATCACTTCTTAATCCTACCATTAATTAAAATCCACTTTAATAAAGGCCTTGTTTTGTCATGAGGTTAATCCCTAATCATGGATTAAGTTGAGGAGTCTTTCTCAGCTTAAATGTTCTCATCTATTATCCTTCTATTAGGATGGTGTAATGAGTCCATTAAATCCTTGATTATGGCTTAAACTCATTACTTAACACTAAACAAAAACAACAAAAACATCTAAATAATCACAAGTAGGTTAATGATCTTAACCCTACATCATGGTGATTAAATGTGAGGTGCTTACTTCACACTTAAGGTATTCTCATTACCCCTAATCAGAGGGAAGATGTGATGAGTTTACTAACCCATTGGTTTAGGCTTAAGCTCATTAACTTATGACAAACTCCAAAAGCAATAAAAGACTGAAAACACAAAAACAAACAATAATCGTCCCCTCTGGGATTCTTTTCTCATCTCATTCACTCATAAACGAGAACTTGCTTCTTCCGTCTAATGCAAGACAGTTTGCACCTGAGCCAGACAGGTCATACACTTGAGCATAGACAAGTAAGCAGTTCACAAGTCAATTTATCTTTCAGTCTCTTTGAGTCGAACTACGGTGTTCTGACTTCCTCATTGCACGAGAGGATACGTAGGCATAACTTAACAGTTATCGAACAAAAGTCTCTGTATATTCCCCCTCTTTCCAGCCTTATCCTTTAAGCCTCATGGTCTTGAGCATTTCACTCCTTTCTTACACTGACACTTCACTTATACACTTCACACTTCTTTTACATCGACACTTGCATTCTTTCCAGCTTTAATACACATATAACACTGACACTACCCCTTTAAAACACAAATCTTTTAAGCGTGGATCCCGTCGAGTACGGCGGACAATCTGGGTGCTAATACCTTCCCAGGTTGTAACCAACCCCCTTTCTCAGTCTCTCTGGTTCGCAACTGTCTTATCCGTATCTTTTCTTAGGTCTATGTGTAACACGGTGGGAGAACTGACTTTAGTTATGTTGCGGATAGCAAGAGTCGCCACCGACTTTTATTTTATCCAAAGGAAAGGCATAAAAGAACAGGAAAGACCTTTTTAAAAGATTTTTGGGTCCGGGGGGTAGGTTATGTAAAGGGAAGGTGTTAGCACCCTTTACATCCATGGTTATCCATGGGCTCTTAGTTACTTAGCTCACTTTAAAATGTTTTTGAAATGTGAAGTGTGTGAATAAAAATTTTCTTAAGTGTTTATAATGACCCATGTACGGATGCGTATAAACCTTTGTTTTGAAAATTTTTGTTTGAAATTGTGAAGTGTTTGAAAAGTTTTTGAATAGTGAGCAAGCAACTATGAGGAACCTACCCTAAGTTTTAAGTCTTTTCTGTTCTTAAATATCCTTTAAATGGTAAGACTATCCCTATTATTAAGGAATAGGTAGTCATTACCTTGGATGTGAGGGACAAGTGAAGGGTCATCTGTTTACTTAGGCAATTGTGGGGTGTATAAGCAATTCGAAGGGACTATCATCTTTATTCGAAAGGGACAAGATCATCACGAAGGCAACATTCGAAGGGACTTGATCTTTTTTTTAAACTGTAGGGACTAGATGATGTAGGATGAGGGGCTTTTGCTTTATACACCCTACTTGACCTTTTGTATTAGGCAACATGAGAGGTATCCCTAAGGAAGTGAGATGACGATCAAAGATCGACTTACGTGTGTGAGTGTACAATTTTAATATTTTATCTTTAAATTTAGTGAGCTAAGTTAATTTTAAACATACAAACATGTTGCACTCCCTATTTACTAACCATAGCATAAAAATAAATATTTAAATACTATTATTAAAATATTACATCCAGGAACAATTACATAATAATAATTAAAGGAAATTAAATATAATAAGTAAAATAATAAATAATAATAATAATTGGGTTAGTGAAATAATAATAATAATAATAATAATAATAAATCACAATGGGGTTAGTAATAATGAAATAAATATAAAAATAAACATAGTTAATTAAAAGATCAATGAACAATTATTTTTTAAGATTAAGAATAAAATATAAACAATTATATACTAATTATTATGAAATTTTAAATTATGCATAAGTTATAGAAATTACGTTAATTATAAATAAATTATATTTACAAATTTTAATTATTTTTAAACATATACTAAAAATTATTTATATGCAAAATTAAATTATAAACAATTTAGAGAATATTTACATATTATAAAAAATAAATTAAGTATTTTAATTTTTTAAACATATGTATGTACAAAAATTTAAATTATGAGCAATTTATGTATTTAATAAATATTGGATTAAATATAAATAATAATATTAAACAAAAATAGAAGAAAAAGAAATTAGGTTTTTTTTTAAAAATTATTAGGGTTTTTAACTTAATATACAATATTAATTTAATCATTAAATAAATATATACATATTATAATTGAAGTACATAATAAATAAAAATAATTTTAGAATTTAGAAAATAATTTTAGAATTTAGAAAATATAAGATACTTATAGGTTATTTTATATATATATATATATATATACATGATTATTTTTAATTAATAATTAAACAAAACAATTCAATAAAGCAAAACAAAAAGAAAAAAACTGAAACTTACCTGGGGCTGGGATTGAACCCACGCCCTAGGCTTCAATATCCTTAGACCAACCTGCTTTCCACTGGGCTGCGCGCTGCTGGTGAACAAGGAATGACTATTGATCATTATATATTAAGCCTGCAAATATCATGGAATTTTTACCAAAAATAACTGAGGACGGGTTCGAAACCCTGTCCTTGGCTTCGTTCATACGCGTACTAACCACTAGGCCATCTGCAACATTTGTAATTTAAATACAAATAAAACTATATAATATAAAAACAAATTTGAATTCCAGGCTGCGCGCGAAACTCCTTCTCCTACCTCCAGACCTGCAAAATTTCCTACGAATTTTGCTAGGGTTTTTGCTGCGAATTTCGTTTCCTAGGATTTCCTGCGTTTAATCAAACATCAAGCAAACGGTAATATTTTATGAAATTGATGAGTGCATCACGTTCCATGAAGTCTATACAACACAGCCATGGTTCTATAATTCATTTATAGTTGATGAATCAAAGAACCCCAAAACGGCCGAAAAACCCTAACTATGGTGGTTCCTCCATCCTGCACCTAAAATCGAATTAATTTATCCAGAAAGTCTTCAAACTTCTTCACAAACACAAATATAAGATCAAATTCAGATAATAATGTCAATATTATGGAAATCGAAAAAATTAAAAAATTGGATGAACAATGATTCGGTTTGAATGATTTAAAGTGTTATGGATGCATATAAGTATTGGTTTCGACTCAATGATGTCCAGGGATCATTGCTATGTTCTCAAATTACCTTCTAATGCCTTGTATGTTAAAATCCGAATTTGAGTTTGGAGAGGGTTTTTTGAAAATATGAAACTTACACTTGGGGCTGGAAATTCGTCTGTTTTTGTTAGGGTTGTGTAATGTACTTATAGAGCAATCAATTAGGTCAGAAAAGTTTGATACTTGTGTGATAAGTTTGATCCAAAAAGATTCCAAAAAGATAAGCCTTAAAAATCAAATATTTTTGCATAAACACTTGCTATTTTAGGCCAATCATCATGATCCTCTTACCACTTTGATTCCAATCATATTTATGAATTTCTAGAAGCTTAATCTTTTTTAAATCTTTGATTTTCATATTTTATTTTAATTTAAAATGATTTTTAATGAATTAAATCAAAATAAATAAAAATAAAATGATAAAAAATCTGATTTTTGTTGACTTGAGTCGTGCATGATGTCATAGTATGGATTGGGTCATCATATGGCAAGCCCATTTAAAAGAAATTGGTTTTAGACCTCCATTTTCTTCATAAACCAACCAAAAATTTCCCAACTTTGCAAGGGCCCACATCCTTCAATTTTAATGCTATGAGGGTGTTCTTGGACATTTTGGAAAGCTTGAAGAGTCCTCTAACCAACCCCACTGGTTTCATGTTCATATCATTTACCATTCTCAAGTTATGCTCTTTTGAAGTTGTTGACTTTTTGTTGACTTTCAAAAGGACCTATACTGTCTTAGCTCATACCTTCCAAATGAAGCATTTTTGGGCTTGGCTTGTGAGACACAAAGTTGTAGATAATTCAATTTCCTTCAAAATGAGATTTGGATGGAGACTTGGTGATGAATCATGTGAAAGTTATGGCTGGTCAAAGTTCAGTTGACTTTTACTGAGGAAACCCTAATTTAGAAACTCCTGATTCTTGATGATCTGAAATCTCCTTGATGAATCATGATCAACCCTTGATCAAATGATGAATTTTACTTCATATACTTGATGTTGGAAAAAAATCATGAAGTTTGACTTTGGTTTGACCACAGTTGACCTCAGTTTGACTTTTTAACTGCTTTGACTGATTTTGACTTATCTGATCATCTGACTGAGAAAACTTTTGAGGAAAGTCTTGAAACTTGTCATGGGGGTACTTACACACATATAAGATGTTATGAAGCACACTTGAAGTCTTGGAAGTCCATTTAGCCTGATTAAAGTCAAAACCCTAGTTCTGAATGCACTGCTTAGGAGGTGCATTGTATGAGGGGATTGTCAACTTTTCTGACTATTTGTGAACTTTGTGAACCTCATGGGAGGTATTGTGAACCTTGTGAACCTCATAAAGTATCTTGTAGACTTCATGAACCTCATGAAAGGTCTTGTAAGCATTGTGAACCTTGTGAACCTCATAAAGTATCTTGTAAACTTCATGAACTTCATGAAAGGTCTTGTGAACCTTGTGAACCTTCTTAGCACACAAAGTCTTGTATTGTGAGGGAAAATTTTGGGGTGCAACAGCTGCCCCTGTTCAATTTTCTCAAACCTGAGGGGTTAGATTGGTATATGTACCAGTCGTGACCTAGAAGGTTGAAGGGGATTGAACACAAAAGCCCAAAAATTTGCACTCACCAGTGCGTAGAGTGATACAGATGACTAGTTGAATATGTTTGAGTGGGCTTAAAGATGGCAGTTGGAGAAAAATTCTTCAGGTACATTTCTTGGGGGATAAAGCAGTCCAAAATATGAAGATAAAATGATAGCTTTCAGGAGGAAAAAGCAGTCCTGAGGTAACAATATGCTTTCAGGAGGATAAAGCAGTCCTGAGGGAATGATATGCTTTCAGAAGGATAAACAACGTTCTGAGGTAATAGTATACTTTCAGGAGGATAAAGCAGTCCTGAGGGAATGATATGCTTTCAGAAAGATAAACAACGTTCTGAGGTAATAATATGCTTTCAGGAGGATAATCAACGTCCTGAGGTAGGGGTGATAGCTTTTAGGCAGATAAACAACGTCCCAAGGAGATAATATGCTTTCAGGAGGATAACAACGTCTTGAGGAAGTGGTAACCTTTGGGAAGATAACAACGGCCCAAAGTAATAATATGCTTTCAGGAGGATAATAACGTCCTGAGGAAGTAGTGATATGCTTTCAGGAAGGTAAACAACGTCCCGAGGAGATAATATGCTTTCAGGAGGATAACAACGTCCTGAGGTAATGATGATAACCTTTGGGAAGATAAACAACGGCCCAAGGAGATAATATGCTTTCAGGAGGATAACAACTTCCTGAGGTATAAGAAGCTTTCAGGAGGATAAAGCAGTCCTGAGGGATTGACAACTTTCAGGAGGATAAAGCAGTCCTGATAGTCACAAGTCTGTTTGCTGGAGAATTAACCTGAAAACAAGGTAGCATTCTATATGGTAGTATTAGTTTACGCATTATGTATGCGTGTATAATATGATGCACTTAAGTAATGTATCTATGGATATGTATGTTATGGTATGATGTAAATGATGTATGTATGATATGATACTGCCTGAGGCGTCTGGATATCTTCGTATAACAACTGCTGGCCAGGGAAAATAAATCCCGATTCGTTGTTGAAGAATATGAGGAACTTAGTCCCGTCTTGTTTGATAATATATTATACATAACCTTCCGTCTACTGGGGATAGCAAGGTACACATAACCTCCCACCTTCGTTCGATAGTAGGGTATATATAACCTCCCTTCTGCTGGAGATAGCAAGGTATACATAACCTCCCGTCTTCATTTGATAGTAGGGTATATATAACCTCCCATCTTCGTTCGTCGTACTCCTATTAGAGAGTAAATTCCCGATTATCCGTATGAGGATAAAAGAGATGGATATAAATTCCAGGGGAGATGTGACTTTATGAAGATGGATTTGTCCTACTGAGGGTTTGTAGCTGTTAGAGATGAACCGGCGAAGCTTCGTTGAAATCCTTCCCTCGTTCATCCTTAGTAAATACTATTACTGCATTTTTATGCATTTCTGGTAAACATCAATCATATTAATCATACATGCATTTCTGGTAAACATCAATCATATTCAAAAGCATACATACATTCAAACACAACCAATGGACGTTTCGCTTATGTAAATAGGGTAAAAGTAAATCTGGATTCAAAAATGGAATTTTATTTATATCAAAGAGTGACTTATACATAGGTAAGTTTGTTCAAGGAGACATAAACCTTAGTAAGAGGATTTTGTCATAAAGTTTTTACAAAACAAAGAAAATCAACTATGTGGGAAATAATCCTATTGAGTTTCAATTCTACTATTGCCATTATCTTCAAGTATCTCATCTTCTGCTGTTGAGACGAAAACGATTGGATTGAGCTTTATCTGTTCGAGCTTGATTAAGTAACACAACTAGTTGCAGTTTCATGGGTGATCCAAACGAGACATAGTCATACGCTTTAATCCCTAACTTTTGCCTGGATTGCCCTTTCAGGTTTTCAATCTACCGGGATACCCTTTTTTGCCCAAGCCGCCTTTTCAGGTTTTCGACTTGCCGGGTGTACATCTTTTTATATATATCCCTAATTTTTGCCCAAACCCTTTTGGTTTGCCGGGATGTGTCGCTCCCGATAGATGGGACTGGCACAAATAAAGGTACAGACGCGAACGGTCGGCGAAGGGAACAGTGAGAACACACAGCCGTGAACTCACTGGAGAATGAATAGAGTCGCCAGCTAGGCATTTTTATCCCGGAGGAAAGGCAATGCTGCATAAGCCTAGAAAGAGATGGATAAGACGGTTTGCGAACCAGAGAGACTGAGAAAGGGGGTTGGTTACAACCTGGGAAGGTATTAGCACCCAGATTGTCCGTCGTACTCGACGGGATCCACGCTTGAAAGATTTGTGTTTTAAAGGGGTAGTGTCAGTGCAATTTGTGTGTCAAAGAGCTGGAAAAGAATGTACAGGTGTCAGTGTATAAGTGATGTGAAGTATGAAAGTGTCAGTGTAAGAAAGGAGTGAAATGCTCATGATAATGAGACTAAAGAATGAAGCTGGAAGGAGGGGGAATATACAGAGACTTTTGTTCGATAACTGTTAAGTTATGCCTACGTATCCTCTCGTGCAATGAGGAAGTCAGAACACCGTAGTTCGACCCAAAGAGACTGAAAGATGAATTGACTGATGAACTGCTTGCTTGTCAATGCTCAAGTGTATGATCTGTCTGGCACAGATGCAAACTGTCTTGCATTAGACGGAAGAAGCAAGTTCTCGATTGTGAGTGAAGGTGATGAGAAAAGAATCCCGGAGGAGACGATTATTGTTTGTTTTTGTGTTTTCAGTCTTTTATTGTTTTTGGAGTTTGTCATAAGATAATGAGCTTAAGCCTAAACCAATGGGTTAGTAAACTCATCACATCTTCCCTCTGATTAGGGGTAATGAGATTACCTTAAGTGTGAAGTCAGATTCTCACACTTAATCACCTTTGGTGTAGAATTAAGATCATTAACCTACTTGTGATTATTTAGATGTTTTTGTGATTTTGTTTAGTGTTGAGTAATGAGGTTAAGCCATAATCAGGGATTAAACAGACTCATTACACCATCCTAATAGAAGGATAATAGATGAGAATGTTTAAGCTGAGGAAAGCTCCTCAACTTAATCCATGATTAGGGATTAAACCCATGACAAAACAAGCCTTTGATTAAGTGAATTTTATTTAATGGTATGATGATGAAGTGTTTTTTATGATTTGTAAGACAACTTGAGGGGGACTTGTCCATTAACACTAGGGTTAGTCCTTCTTAACCACTTAAGGAAGAATTAGAACCCTGATGCAAGGCCCAAGTTACAAGTGTGATGTCTTGATGATTATTAGATGGATTAATTAAGAGATTTAAACACCTTAAGGGTTTAATACTTAGGATTAAAGTTATACACTCCATCCTAAGAGAAGGATGCAGGCATAAGCTTAATCACAAAGTCTTAAAGCCTTTAGGGTTTAGTCCCTGATTATGAGGTGAGAAAAGAGGACTCAAAGAGAGACACAAAGGTAAAACTATGGGGGGAACTAATCAAAACCCTAATTCATTGTCATGCTTGGATGATCCTAAGGTTTGTGAGGTTTTCAAGAACAATCTTCAAAGGAACCACCAGGAAGCAGATGAACAGGATCAAGAGAAGCAAAGTGACTTGCTTCATTCAAGAAGTCAAGTCACTTGAAGAAAGAAAGTGGGAGGAAGAAGAATGAGCAAGCTCAATCTCAAACACAAATAGAAATGCAGCAATGGATGCAAGAGAGATGAAAAGAAAAGGTATGAGAAGTGAAGGCAAATCCACTTCTCAAGTTTACTTACCACCTGAAATGTTAGAAAGAAATGCAATGCAATGCTAAATGAGATGAAATGGTATGATGCAAAGCAAAACCAGAAGCATGTTGATGATGATTATGATGTTATGAGGTACTGCAAACATGAGGCAAGACAATGGAAATGATCATACAAGCTTATGAATGCATATGATGCAAGTTAAGGAGCATGAACAAGCATGAAAAGTTATGAATCATACAAGACAAATGACATGGCAAATATGAGATGCAATGATCAAAGATGCTTCCTATATGTCTTAAGATGTCAAATGAATCATAAGCATGCACAAAATGCAAAGACAAGTCATGTTATGCAAGAGAATGTAAGAATGATGCAAAAGAAAGCCCAAAATTAGGGTTCATGGATCAAGCAACAAACAAAAACCCAAAACAGAAGCAAACCCTAAGATAAAAAATGGAAAATGGTATCCAAAGAAACCCTAGGCCTATGATGAACCACTGCCCAAAGGGGAGCTCTCAACTCTCAACCAAACTCAAGATATGAATTTTCTAAGTTATTAGGGTTTTTTAGGGTTCTTAACAAAACAAATGCCAAACAATTTGAAAATGCAAGAACAATTCATGGCCTTTTTATCCTAGGAACTACATGCAAAACAAAAGACAATGCAAGAAGAATCAATGTCTCAACCTTCTCCAATAGGCAGAAATGAATTTTCAAACATGTGATCAAAATAATGCATAAAAAATGATTTAATTCAATGAAAAATTCTTAAAATGCATCAAGATCAAAAAAGAAATTTGGTTTGAAGGTTAGACAATGTTTCTAAATGTCTTAGAACATTTCATGAATTTTTTTGTAATTTTTAAATACCTAAAAGTATTTTTAATTAATTAATTCCCATTAATCAATTAAAAATAATCTTTTAAATATTTAAAAATACTTTTTTAATGATAAAAATAAAATAAAAAATGTTTTTGTGTCATAAAAATTAATAAAACTTTAAAGAAAAAGTTTCATAATTTTTAAGAATTTTTTGCTATTTTAAATTAATTATGCAATTTAAATGAAAGAAAAATGAATAAAAATCAAAATAAAAGAGAAAGTAATCTGATCCAATGATCCAGATTCAAAGTTGAAATGAAAAGGTTGACTGGCGCGCTAATGAATGGCCTAGATTTCACTTCAGCTAATTTTTGATTTATGAATTAATTAATCCAGATTAAAGAAAGTCAACTGGGATTAGGGCATAATGGGAGGATCCTGGGCGTCCAAACACGCGCGAGTCAACACATCCAAGGGACCAAATTCAAACTTCATTAATTACGTGATTAGGGCACAAATGACTCTCAGGTGGCCGGAGAAGACTTCCGGTCGTCTTCTCCGGCCAGCTCTCACCTGAAAACTACCCAAATCCCTCAAAACGCATCAAAAATGAAAAACAAGAACTGGGAAATGATCCTCACATCCTCACGAATCAAACCCCCATCCTAAAACACATTTATATTTCCTAAATGAGATGAATCGAAGAGAAAAAGTTCTAGGTCACGCAAGCTTCAGAAACAAATTAAATGCTCAAATCACAACCATTTTCAAAACCAATGGTACCAGGATGATCAGGATAACACAAAGAACAAGTTTGTAACAAGAAAAACAACTTCTGGAAAAATAAATTTCAGGCTACCTGAGATTCGAAGCTTTCAGTTTAGGAACTTTCTGGCCACCTCTCCTTGTGCAATCCACTCCACCTGATCCCCAGATGATGTTTGAATGCTCAAATGGAGTTTAAGTTGGCTGGATAGTGAGATTCGACAGCTTCTGCTCAAGCTTGCTCAAAAATGGCAATGGTGTTTCTGGAGGTTTCAGGCCATGGTGAGTGATTGTTTGAGGTCCTGAGGATGAATGGAGAAGGTCTGGAGTGTTTGTTTGTGTGTTTGCAAGCTGTGGTAAGAGTTTCGAAGGAACTTGCAGCTTGGGGTGTGAAATGGTTATGGAGTGTTCTTGCTATTACAGGCTTTGGTTCTTGGTGCTGGATGATCTATGAAGTGTGGTGAGATGATTGATGAAGATAGTTTGAGTGTTTGGTGGCTGTGCAAGCAGATTCGAAGGAACTTGCAAAATGGAAGGTTTTGGTGTATGTGTTGAATGAGTTGGTTTCAGCCTTGCTTCTTCTTATGTTTTGCTTGCAAATTGTCCACATAACTCTCTCTCATTGGTCAGTTGATTTGACATGTGCTTTATGGATAGGTGAGGCAACTTTTGCAAAAAGTCAAATAATGTGTAAGAGAAGCATGGCTCATGATCTAGGCAAGTACATGGGCATGGGCTGGCGCAGCAAGGTGAGGTGAGAGGCTAGCAAAGCTCAGCATCCAAGGCTGCAAGTAGGAGGGAGCATGATCATGAGTTTTGCAACTTGTGGCATTTTGGTTCACATGTGATTCTTTTGCCTAACCAAACATGTAACCATGGGCAATCTTAGTTCAAATCTGATTTTTAGGACTTAGAGAAAGTTTATGTAATGGTTTGAGATGAATTAGAGGCTGCAATGTGCATTGGTTCAAGTCTTTGCAAAATTTCCATTTGAAGCATGCCTTAGAAATTAATGATTTTTGCCAACTTTGCATTGCTATAACTTTTGATCCAAGAAGAGTTTGATCATGTTCTTGTACTTTTTAAAAAGGGAAAGATGAGATCTACAACTTTCATGACCAAAGTTTTTCCATTTGAAGCCTTTTTGAATCATGAATCATGGCTTGAAAAATG
Organism: Lathyrus aphaca; assembly: GCA_963966055.1. Taxonomy (NCBI): domain Eukaryota; kingdom Viridiplantae; phylum Streptophyta; class Magnoliopsida; order Fabales; family Fabaceae; genus Lathyrus; species Lathyrus aphaca. Next base: position 444,514,531 of record OZ014523.1, read on the forward strand.
ACCTAAAATGGTGCATTCTTGAAAAGTCAACTATGCCCAAAAAGTCAACATTTGCAAAAACCCTAAATTCTTGATTTTTATGAACTTCAATCTTCTTCCATGATCAAATAAAGATCATATACACTCAAAATGATGAAGATCACCCATTGGTTGGGTCATTGGGGGCCTCAGATGCCCTGATTTTACACTGACTTGTCTGAAAAGTCAACTCTTGATCAGATGACTTCCCCATGGAATTTCTTCATGAAAATTGATATGCATACTCCTTATACCATATAGAGATCAATGGAAACAAGAATGACCAAAAAATTTGGAGTTATGGCCTCTGAAACCAAAACCCTAATTTTCAGTCAACTGTGCAGTTCATCCTGGCTCTGCATCCACTCAAACCCTAGTTCTTGTGATTCCTCTGCATTTTTGACTTTGAGGAGATGGAATATGATATAAGAACACACATGGACCCCTTTGAGTTAATTGGTTGCCTTTGGAATGGCTCAAGAAGCTTTGGGATTGCTCAGATCACAAACCCTAGGTGCAGATGCCTTTGAATCTATGCAGTGAATCAAAAGTGAGATATGAGATGATATGTTTGTGTTTATGCATATGAGATGATCACAAGCCATGGTGAATGGGTGAGGGCAAATTTGGGGTGTTTACAGCTGCCCCTATTCAAACATGAGTTAGCTGTTCAGGATGTAAGCGACGGCTTAACAGGCCAAACAAGATAACTTGTGGTTGAATACCAAAGACAGTCCAAAATTTGCACTCACAGAATGAAGAAGAAAAGGGATATAGATTGTAAAGGCAAAATAAAGTATATTGTAAAGTGTGGGCGACGGAGGACGACCGTCGAGCAGAGGAAGACTGCTGGGTAAAGTGGTATGTGAAGCAAAGCGATGACGGGGACGGCCGACATGCTGGTAAAGTGCAGGAAATAAAGCGATGACGGGGACGGCCGACATGCTGGGGATAAAAAGTAAAGCTAAGACGGGGACGGCCGACTAGCTGGGGAAAAACAAGTAAAGCTAAGACGGGGACGGCCGACTAGCTGGGGAAAAACAAGTAAAGCTAAGACGGGGACGGCCGACTAGCTGGGGAAAAACAAGTAAAGCTAAGACGGGGACGGCCGACTAGCTGGGGAAAATAAAATCATGATGGGGACGGCCATCACGATAAAACTGTATAACTCTCTGGGGGTTAATGAAACATGACGGGGACGGCCATCAAGTTCATAAAGGTAAAGTAACCAACGATGGGGACGGCCATCGGGTTAAAAAGGAAAAGGGACCACGACGGGGACGGCCATCGGGTTAAAGAATGAATGAAATAAAACAGACGATGGGGTACGGCCATCAAAGGTGAAGGACGATCACCTAGCAGGGGACGGCTGCTCTGTTGGGAATAAAAGAAATATGATGGGGACGGCCATCAAAGGTGGAGGACGACCACCTGGCAGGGTACGGCTGCCGAAAATATCAACGATGGGGACGGCCATCGGATAGATAAGGTCAACGATGGGGACGGCCATCGGACGAGCAAGATGGAGGACGACCATCAAGAAGTGGAGGACGACCACTCAGCAGGGGACGGCTGCTCTCAGGGTTATCATGACACAGGACGAGTGTCAGATAACCAAAAATCAACAATGGGGACGGCCATTGGATAAAGTGATGAAGGACGATCATCAAAAGGTGGAGGACGACCACCTAGCAGGGGACGGCTGCTAAAATCAACGATGGGGACGGCCATCGGATGAGCATGATGGAGGACGACCATCAAGAAGTGGAGGACGACCACTCAGCAGGGTACGGCTGCTCTCAAAGGTATCATAACACAGGACGAGTGTTAGATAAAAAGAAAATTTGTTGGTGATCTACTGGGGATAATGTAAACACGGACGAGCGTTTACATCCAAGAAACAAAAGGTACAAGTGTTTGGTATTGTGTATAGATTAAAGATGCGGACGAGCATCCCTAAGACTACGATACGGACGAGTATCGGGTAGAAACAAATACCGACACATGTTCAGAGATGATGATACGGACGGGTATCAACTGGTTAACAAGGAACACGGACGAGTGTTGTATCTGAAAGAAACCTTCTGGGGAATAGTAGACACAGACGAGTATCTATATTCAAGAAGACATAAGTGTTTGACACAGTGTATGGATTAAAGATGCGGACGAGCATCCCTAAGACTATGATACGGACGAGTATCATGTAGAAACAAACACTAGACGCAATGTTCTGAGATGATGGTACGGACGAGTACCAACTGGTTAACAAATAACAAGGACTACTGTCGAATCTGCGGGGATATGAGTGATGATGTATACAAGATACGGACGAGTATCTGTATAAGTGTACCACGAGTAATGAGTATTGTATTGTATAGATGAGTGTTTATCTGCTGGGGAGAGTGACACGGACGAGTGTCAAAAGAGAAAAGTATAATATGAACAAGTATATGAGTGATGAAAGGTGTAAGCGACTGCGCTGGGGATATGACACGGACGGGTGTCAAGAAAGTGTGTATACAAGTATATGTGAGTGCAAAGAGGATGTCTTTGGCTTTTTGCTGGTGATTTGACACGGACGGGTGTCAGGATGTATCTGTAGTACGGGTGATTTTGTTTGTTGAGTGCATTCAGGCGACCTTACTGGGGAAGGATGACACGGACGGGTGTCAAAATGAGTATATACTGGTGTTCGTGATTTGTGAGGCAATTGCTTTTGCTGGGACTCTGATGGGGATTCTGGGGGAAAGTAATCTGTATTCTGATGAATGGTTACTAATCACAAGCGTTCAATTCACAACATGACTTATGATTATGCTATGTATTTGATTTTTGCCGTAATGCTCCGTATTAGACGGAATGCTACGCTCTGAGGGTATAATATGATGCGAATGCTATGATTATGCAAAGAGGCACCGATCCGGGATTCGGATCCCGTTGCCGCGAAGATCTCTGGATGATCTGCTTGAAGTGAACATCCCAGCTGGGGATGAGATCATTGGTAGATCTAATGATGTATCTGCTTGGGGATATAGGTCACTGGTTGACATATCCTTGTAATACGGGACCCAGCTGGGGTTTGTAGAAGCTTTCTGTACTCTGTTGTGACTTCTCCGTGCGTTGCTCTTCTGAATAAAGGCTTGAAGCTCTGTGGGGAGATGATTCCCTGATTTCTGCATCCTGTTGAGGAAGGATGGTTGGCACTACAGCTGGGGAATGCTGTTGATAACTCAGCTGGGGAGAGTAATGAGAGGCAACTCGGCTGGCGAGAAAACATCCTGAGTGTTAAACCTGTTAGTTGATTTGGCAACTTTGCTGGGGGAAGCAATGGGGAGCAACTCAGCTGGGGATAGAGCATTTCCGATGCTGAGATTGAGTGTATGCTGATTTGGCAGCTCCGCTGGGGAAATGGGCCCCTTCAGTGCCATGTGGAATATAGACCGAGTTGATAATGATTCGCCTACTTGCTGAGACATAACCTGCATGCCCCAGGTTGCGTTCTGGATACCTGCAAACCTGCAAAGGTAAGGAAACGTACAAAAGGTCCCGAGGTATCCCTCACTGGATTCCGTCATAGGAGTCAAGTACTTTCGAGAATAATCACATTCCCTGTAAGCATGTGTTTTTTTTCTTTTTAGTTTTAGAGAAAGGCATCTGTACTTATGCAATTGTATTTTTAGAGATATCAGACGACTCTTTGCAAAACATAAATGTAAAACGAAACATGACCGAAAATCTGATTTTATTAATTCATGTGCCCTGAATTGGCAAGATACAGTCAAAGAAACATATCTCCTGAAATGAGGAGATTGTTACAAATTGAGAAACAAAAAGCTGGCAGTGTTGACGACGCTTTGAGGGAGCTTCCTCTTCTGCTATGACTCGTATGACAATGACGTTCTTCTCGTCTTGCTTTCTGGAGAGAGTTGATTCTGATTGAAGCTTGATCCTTTGAAGCTTAACAAGTTGTAGGTGATACAGACGAATTCAGAATGCAGTTGTTCGCTTATTCCCTTATTTTGCATGGATCGCCCTTTCGGGTTTTCAATCCATCGGGATACCCATTTTTGCCTGAGCTGTCCAATGCGGCTTTTCAACTCAGCGGGTGTACATTTTTTTTAATTATTTCCCTTATTTTTGCCCGAGTCTTTTATTCTGTCTTTGACTCGCCGGGATGCCCTATTTTTGCCTGGACTTACATTTTGTTTTTGTGTCCAGTGGGTCATTTTATGCGAAGTATTTTTTAACTGCATCTGAATTCACAGGGGATGGGAAATCTTCACCATCCATGGTGCTGAGCATCAGTGCTCCACCAGAGAAAACTTTCTTTACAACAAATGGTCCTTCATAATTCGGAGTCCACTTGCCCCTATGGTCTGTATGAGGAGGGAGGATTCTTTTCAGCACAAGATCTCCCACTTGGTACTCTCGGTGCCTGACTTTCTGATCGAAGGCTCTCTTCATTCTCTTCTGATATAGCTGTCCATGACAGATTGCAGCCAATCTTTTCTCTTCGATCAGACTTAGTTGTTCGTATCGGGACCTAACCCATTCTGCTTCGTTCAGCTTAACATCCATTAATACCCGTAGGGAGGGTAATTCAACTTCAACAGGTAGGACTGCTTCCATACCATACACAAGCTGATACGGTGTTGCCCCAGTGGACGTTCTGATTGATGTGCGGTACCCATGCAAGGCAAACGGTAGCATTTCATGCCAGTCTTTGTAGGTGATCACCATCTTCTGCACAATCTTCTTAATATTCTTGTTTGCTGCCTCAACAGCGCCGTTCATCTTTGGCCTGTAAGGAGAAGAATTGTGATGTTGGATCTTGAAGTCCCGGCACAGCTCTGCCATCATTTTGTTGTTGAGATTGGAACCATTATCAGTAATGATTCGCTCGGGAACTCCGTATCGACAGATGATATCTCTCTTCAGAAATCTGGCTACCACTTGTCTTGTAACATTTGCATATGAGGCTGCTTCAACCCACTTGGTGAAATAGTCAATGGCGACCAGGATAAATCTGTGACCATTTGAAGCAGTTGGCTCAATCTTGCCAATCATATCAATGCCCCACATAGCAAAGGGCCATGGAGAAGACATGATGTTCAAAGGATTGGGAGGCACATGCACCTTATCTGCGTAGATCTGGCATTTATGGCACTTTCTGGCATAAGCACAACAGTCTGCATCCATTGTGATCCAGTAATAGCCTGACCTCAACAATTTCTTAGCCATGGCATGCCCTCCTGCATGGGTGCCAAAGGATCCTTCGTGCACTTCGTGCATCAACAAATCTGCTTCCGTCTTGTCAACACATCTGAGGAGTACCATGTCAAAGTTCCTCTTGTATAAAGACCCATCAGTGTTCAGAAAGAAACTTCCAGCAAGCCTTCTCAAGGTCTTCTTATCATTGGAAGATGCCCCAGGTGGGTATGTCTGATCCTCCAAGAAGCACTTAATGTCATGGAACCAAGGCTTATCATCTTTAACAACATCCGCTGCAAATACATATGCTGGCCTGTCGAGTCTGGACACTGAAATCTGAGGTACAAAGTTAGCAGCTTGAACTTTGATCATGGACGAAATGGTAGCAAGAGCATCTGCAAACTGATTCTCGTCCCGAGGGATGTACTCAAGCTTGACTGTTGTGAAGAAAGTCAGTAACCTTCTTGTATAATCCCTGTAAGGTATCAGATGATCCTGGTGTGTGTACCATTTGCCGTTGGTTTGATTGACTACCAAAGCTGAATCCCCGAATACGGTCAATGTTTTGATCCTGAGGTCGATGGCTTCCTCAAGACCCATAATGCAAGCTTCGTATTCAGCTTCGTTGTTAGTGCAGTTGAAAGTGAGTTTTGCCGAGAAAGGCATGTGAACTCCTTTAGGTGTAATGAGTACTGCACCAACACCACGACCATTCATGTTAACAGCCCCATCAAACATCATAGTCCATTCTTCTTTCGGGTCAGGCCCTTCGGTGTGAATAGGCTCCTCGTGATCTTTTGCTTTAATGAACATGATGTCTTCATCAGGGAAGTCAAACCTCATAGGCTGGTAGTCATCAATGGGTTGCTCAGCAAGATATTCAGATAGTACACTGCCCTTGATGGCTTTCTGAGATGTGTACTGTATGTCGTATTCTGTGAGAATCATCTGCCATCTTGCAACCCGTCCGGTAAGAGCTGGCTTCTCGAAAATGTACTTAACTGGATCCATTTTTGAGATTAATAAGGTAGTGTGGGTCAACATATACTGCCTCAGTCGGCGAGCAGCCCACGCTAAAGCACAGCAAGTTTTCTCGAGCAGTGAATAACGTTGTTCACAGTCGGTAAACTTTTTGCTTAGGTAGTATATTGCATACTCTTTTCGACCAGACTCGTCATGCTGGCCCAGCACACACCCCATTGATTCTTCTAATACTGTCAAGTACATAATCAGAGGTCTTCCTTCAACTGGCGGCATGAGGATTGGAGGTTCTTGCAGATATTCCTTGATCTTGTCAAAAGCCTTCTGGCAATCTTCGTTCCACCTGACCGTTTGTTCTTTTCTTAGCAACTTGAACAAGGGTTCACAGGTTGCTGTAAGGTGGGATATGAACCGTGAGATGTAGTTCAATCGACCTAAGAAACCTCGAACTTCTTTCTCTGTTTTCGGTGCAGGCATTTCTTGAATAGCTTTGACTTTATCTGGGTCAACCTCAATCCCCTTCTCGCTTACAATAAAGCCCAGCAGCTTACCGGATCGCACCCCGAATGTGCATTTGTTGGGGTTCAGCTTCAATTGGTATTTCCTCAGACGCTTCAACAACTTCAGCAGGTTCACCAGGTGATCTTCCTCTGTAAGGGACTTGGCGATCATATCATCCACATAACATTCTATTTCCTTGTGGATCATATCGTGGAACAATGTCACCATAGCCCGTTGATATGTGGCACCAGCATTCTTCAGTCCGAATGGCATCACTTTGTAACAGAACGTGCCCCAAGGTGTAATGAATGTTGTCTTCTCCATGTCTTCAGGTGACATCTTGATCTGATTATATCCTGAAAATCCATCCATGAAGGAGAATACCGAGAACTGAGCCGTATTATCCACCAATACATCAATGTGAGGTAATGGGAAGTCATCTTTCGGGCTGGCTCTGTTCAGATCCCGGTAGTCAACACACATTCTTACTTTACCGTCCTTCTTAGGCACAGGTACTATGTTAGCAACCCACGGCGGATAGCTAGTCACAGCAAGGAACCCGGCGTCCCATTGCTTTTGTACCTCTTCCTTGATTTTCATAGCCATGTCTGGGCGAGTTCGGCGCAGTTTCTGTTTAACTGGTGGGCATTCTTCCCTCAAAGGCAGCTTGTGCACGACTATATCGGTGTCCAACCCTGGCATGTCTTGATACGACCAAGCAAACACACCAACATACTCTTGAAGCAGATCTATCAGTTGTCTCTTCACTGAGTCTTGCAGGCAGGCCCCGATTTTAACTTCTTTCACGTCTTCCTCCGTACCAAGATTAATCACTTCAATCTCCTCCTGGTGAGGAGTAATAACCTTTTCCTCTTGTCTCAACAACCTGGCTAGCTCTTCAGGAAGCTCATATTCTTCATCAACCCCTTCATCAGCTTGATTGATTGGATTGTCAAAGTCATACGATGTCATAGCCGTGCTGTTGTCGGTGCTGTCAGGAAGGCACTCTCTGCAAGGGTTAAGTTTGTTCATTTTAGTGATTGATTTTAATCTTGCTTTAGAAAAAAAGTGAAATGAAGTTATCATTTTGAAAACACCGCCATTTATTTTTGTACAAAAAGAAAAGTGGAAAAACAGTGAGCAGAAAAGAAAAAGACTCGTTTGCAAAAGATTGTCTGATATTTCATTAATTTGATCTTGTTTGCACAAAAGTACAGATGGCCCTGATTACAAAATGAGTCTTGTCATCTTGGACAAGATGCAAGACTTGGATGCATGCTATAAAAAATACAGGAAATAATAATTACTCTGATTGAGTAACTCTTATAATTTCCTGGGAAGACCAGTTCGAGACACTGCTCCCCGGGATCTTTGGACGAATCCAATTCTCCAGATTGCGCTCCTCTTCCAGCTCGTCTTCCAGACAGTTGATAGCATCGGGGGTAAGCATCCCCCCACTGACAAAACCAGGCTCTGCAGCAGCCTTTGCTTGATGTTGAGTTGGTTTGTAACCCAACCCAAATTTGTCCTTCTTCTCCTCCACAGCTAATACCTTGCCCCAGCCTAGGGCAGTTCCTTCTTCAACAACCTTCCGGGCTTGTTGGTATGACGACATTGGAGTACCAGATACAGTAGATGCTTCATTCACATTCAAAGCTTCAAACCCCTGGCTCATTGTTTCATGGATCTCTCCATCCATTTCAATGTACTTATAGGTTGCCAGGTGGCTGACAAAAATATCCTCTTCCCCACAGATTGTGACAACTTGGCCTTCCCACTCAAATTTTAACTTTTGGTGAAGGGTAGACGTTATTGCGCCGGCGGCGTGAATCCAGGGTCTACCCAACAAACAGCTGTAGGCGGGCTGAATGTCCATCACATAAAAGATAGTTTTAAAGGTCTGTGGGCCAATTGTCACAGGCAGCTCAATCTCTCCCAGAACCGATCTCTTAGAACCATCAAAGGCTCTTACTACCAGGTTGCTGGGTCTCAATGCCAATCCATCATATTCAAGCTTCACCAGAGCCTTCTTCGGTAAGACATTCAGGGAAGAACCTGTGTCCACCAGCACATGAGAAAGGACAGCTCCTTTGCATTCCATGGTTATGTGCAAGGCTTTGTTGTGATTACGGCCATCCGCTGTCAAGTCAGAATTGGTAAACCCTAGCCCATTGCTAGCAGTAACATTTCCAACCACGGTTTCCAATTGGTTGACAGTAATCTCCTCAGGCACGTAAGCTGCGTGCAGGACTTTGAGTAGTGCATTCCGATGGGCTTCGGAGCACATAAGCAGTGAGAGGATAGAGATTTTGGATGGCGTCTGGTGAAGTTGATCCACAATTTTGTAGTCACTCTTTTTGATGATCCGCATAAACTCATCCACTTCCTGATCAAATGGAGTCTTCAGGGTTTCTTTGGCAGCTGGATCTTCCTGCACCGGGCCTTTTCCTTTTGCCTTGGCAGCAGCTTCTGCTTCGGCAGTAGGTTTTTGAACTTGTGAAGCAAAGAGACGTCCGCTTCGAGTGAAGCCTCCGCCTCCCCCCACATTATCTACTTGTGGTGCAGGTGTTGATGTTTCAAGAGTGATTCTTTTTCCTTCGCAGTATACGTCAGAGCCATAGTGCCAAGGGATGGCCCTATTGCTTTCATATGGTACTGGTCCAGGCACCGTGACAGTGACTGGACTGATTGCTGCTGCTGAAGGGACTGTAATTGTTTGTGGATCATAAAAGATTGTAACTGGTGCTCTGGTGGGAGCAGCACCTTCTGAATGGTAGGCGGAATTATTCTCAGGATCGTAGAATATGGTAACAGTAGAGACATCTTCGTGATTGATTGCTGGTGTTGTAGGAGGTACTGTTGGAAGGACTGTTGTTGTTGTTGATGATGGAGAGTCGAAATGGAATGAAGCTGAAGTTGTAGCAGGAGAAACTGTTGAAAACTGATCATTTGGGAGGACAGGTGGAGTACTTGTTGATGGTGCTGATGAATTGTCGGGAACAATAGTTGCTGTATTTGTAGGAGGGTCTGAAACCGTTGTTGATGAAGTTGCCGGATTTGTCGGAAATGATGTAGTGATCCGTAGCAAGCCACTCTGAATAAGGCTGTCAATGCCATTTCTCAGGTCCTCACACCCATTCCATGAAATATTGCAATAGGGGCATCCTAGTTCACACCCCGGAAATATTTGGTTTTCACGGAGTTGAGCTTTGATTTCCACCAACGGTGTCCTGATCTGATCCACACTAGTTATTAAATAAGACGGTTGGTCTTCTTCAATAGCATTAATTCGGGGACCACCATGGTTTGGCATAGGGTTTTTATTGACATTGGGCGGAGGTGCAAAATTCAGAGCCTTGGAGTCTACCAAGTCTTGTACCTTCATATGCAGAGCCCTGCATTTTTCTGTACTGTGACCAGGTGCGTTCGAATGAAAAGCACATCTAGCATTGGAGTCATAGTTCCTTGGTAGACTATTGGGATCCGGAGGTGCCAACGTTCTTAGCTCAACTAGGTTGAGTTTTAGAAGTTGTGGCAGCAAGGCAGCATACGGCATTGGGATCGGGTCGATCACTCTGTTAGCTTGGGATGGCCTCTGTTGGAATGGCCTCTGTTGATTGTTGTTGTTGGTGTTGTTACTGTTGTAGTTTCTTGGAGGGTATTGATTCTGATGATACTGAGGTTGTTGTTGGAAATTTTGTTGAGGAGGTTGATAGACTGGCTGAGGATGAGCTGGAGCAGGGATAGTAACTGCTGCTATTGTCCTTTGAGCATATTGGGGCCTACCCCTGTTGGTGTGAATGGCATTGGTCTCGCCAGTTCTTCTCGGGCCTGCAAAAGGCTTTCTTGTACTACTGGACGAGCTTGCACCGTTGTCTGAGATCTTTCCCATCTTTAACAGGCTTTCAATTCTCTCCCCAGCTATAACAACATCCGCAAAGCTAGTGGAAGAGAAAGCAGCCAACCTGTCAATATACGTTCCTTGAAGAGTGTTCATAAACATGTCTGCCATTTCTCTCTCAGACATTGGTGGTTGAACGGCAGCAGCCAGTTGCCTCCATCTCTGAGCATATTCTCGGAAACTCTCCCTCGAAGACTGTGACATTCCCATTAGGAGGGTCCTGTTGGGTGCCATATCTAGATTATACTGATACTGTCTGATGAAGGCCTCTGCCAGGTCCTTCCAGCATCTCACAGTTGCCCTTGTCAAATGGGAATACCACTCCCTCGAAGCTCCAGTCAAGCTATCTTCGAAGTAGAACATCCAGAGTTTCTCATCCATTGTATAGGCTTTCAGCCTTCCCAGAAATGATTGCAAATGAGTCCGGGGGCATGAAGTCCCATTATACTTTTCGAAGCAAGGAGGCTTGAACTTATGGGGGATCCTGACCCCTTCTACCAAGCCCATGTCCATGACGTCGAAACCCAAATAATTTTGAGATTCTAAGGACCTCAACTTCTCAGCTATCTCTTCCAATCGTCTATCATAAGTTTCCTCTCCGACACCCATTACTATATACTGGTCTTCCTGAGGATCTTCTTGAAGTACTCTGGCTGCAGTGGCTGTTCCTTGAACATTTGCAGGAATGTTAATCTCAGGATGTAGATGTGGGCCAAACACAGGGGGGGTAACATGGGGTTGCACCCTTTCATTGTTACTTGTGCCAGCAGTTCCCACATGGGGCTCCTCTTGATTCCTCCCTTCTACCAAAGCCCTGAGCCTCTCCTGGCTTTGAGCTAAGTTATTCATCACTTCCATGAATTGTGTTATCTGAGTTCTCATCTCCAACCTTTCGTTGGCCATCTGGTTTCTGACCTCCGTAAGGTCCTGCTGCATCTGATCCATCTGAATTCCCGGAAGGTTGTTTCTAGTTGGGTACCTGTGTGGCCTGTTGAGAGGAAATACCCGGCGGCGAGCAATAATTCCTGAGATTCACAACAGAGGTTAGCAACAACAAAACAAAAACCTACAAAACAAACAAAAGGGTTAGCATGCAATGCAGTTATGCTTATTTGTTCTCAAGGTATCCGGTTTGGCCTTCAGTTTTGACCCTTCCAGACCCTTGAAGATGCTGCCGTTGAAGTTGCTTTTGATGTGAACCCAGATAGAAACCAACACAAATATATTACAAAAGTGAAATAATACAATTTGTTCATTTTACAACACCGGCCCTCAAAGGGGTCAAAATACATCACAAAAAGCAAAAGTACATGAAAAGGAACAACAACAAGCAAACGATCAAACTCCAAGGCCAAACTCATCCTCACGAACTTCCTTGAGAAGTGCTTCGGTCACAGGATCAGCCGGACGCTCCGTGAGACTTCTGATGAGAAGGTTTCTTGCTGCAACTGCTGCAGTCAACTTCTTGTTCTGACTTTGATCTTTAGACTTCTTCACCCCAGCTTTAATCTTTAGTTCTGATATTTCCTCCTGGGCTGCTGCCAAGGCTTTTTCCATCTGCTCCATCTTGTCCTGAACTCTCTTGTCTTCTAGAGTACGGGCCTCAGTGATCCGGACCCACCTGGCCTGACTCTCTTTCAAATACAAGTCTGTTCTTGCTCTCTGAAACTGGGCTTCTTTACAAGCATTCTTCAGAATCTGTTCACCAGCCTTAGACTTGTTGATATAATCTCCAGACTTCTCAATCTTGGTCAAGTGTTCCACTCTCAATTTCTCCAATCTCTCAATCTCCCTCACACCTTCACTCCTCTCCCTGAGGGTCTTCTGCAAGGCTTGGGTTAACTTCTCATTCCTTTCCTTCAAGCTCTCAAACTCCTCCAAACTGATGGTGGCAGGGGGTGGTGCTGAAGATGACTCAGGCATGTCTTCTATGGTAAAGGGCATTCCAGAGAATTGGGCCCTAGCATGGGACCACTCATAATATTGGACTGATGCCACATTATTGCACTTACCCAGAATGGTGATTCCCTTGGTTTGAACATGATCCCAGGCCCAGGCAGCCTGCCTAACAACAGCCAAACTAATCTTGTTCTCACAGTAGAGGGTCTCAACCAAGTCTTGTTCCCTAGGAGTATGAACCAGTGCATAGCCTAATTGTCTCCTGAACAGCAGAGGGTTGTAGTTGATACTTCCCTTGACTCCTATCAAAGGCACATTGGGAAAATGCCCACAGCTAGTGATCATATCTCTGCCCTTGGTGCTTTGAGTACACCATCTGATATCTGCTGAAGTGAGAGTAGTGAGCCTCTTAGCCCAGTTGCTTTGCTAATGAGGATTTAGAAATGCATTTGTCCTGGGTAGATGCCTGAGAAGCCAAGCATGGAATAATGGAGCACAAATCCTCACTAATCTTCCCCTCTGCTTCTCATTTCTCTGATGGACTGAGTAATAGAGATCTCCTAGCAAAGTTGGCACTGGGTTCTTCAGGATGAACAAATGGATTGCATTTTTGCTAATAAATCGAGGCTCATCTGCAAACAATACAATTCCATATACACTCAAGGCCAATAGAGCACAAACAGCTTTCCACTCCCCCGAGGAGGCCTTCAGACTAGCTTGAGAAATCAGGAAGTCAAGATGAAAACCAGGGATTCCAGCTTTAGAGGTCATATGCTGTTCAATCAAAACAGGCTCCAGATACAAAGCTTTTGCTACCTCTCCATTGCTAGGAAAGACCATTTCAGGGTTGAATGGGATTTCTCTTTTGATAGACAGACCAATCAATGATGAGTATTCTTCTAACAGAGGGCCCAACTGAAAGTCTTGAAAAGTGAAACATCTCAGTGGAGGATCATAAAACTGGATACAGGTATGGATCAGGCTTCTCTGTGAAGGGTCCAGATCCATAACCATGTCCAGTATATCTCCATAATTCTCCCTGAACAAGGGTATGTGATCTGGAGTGATCAGGGTTTGGATCCTCCTGATGTCTGATAAGTCTGGTTGGAAGAAATGATAGGTGATGTTGCTTTTCTTTGGAGCCATGATGCTGAAGACTGAGTAGAGTGCTGATGAAGATGCTGAGGAGTGGGCCACTGGCTGGCTAGTGCAAGTAACTGAAGTATATGGCTGACAAACTGAAGCAAGTGCTGGTGGAGATAAGTCAAAACTGCAGATGGGGTCAAAACCAAAACCAGATGAAAAATGGATACCCTGAAACACAAATAAGCACATGTTAATATGATGCAATGAGTATGTATGCAAATGAAATGCAAGGGTTTGTGACTGAGCTGGATCTGATCAAAATGCCTTGGTATAGATCCATGTGTGTTCAAGAATTCCGGATGGAGGTCTATAAATCCAGTAACCAAGGTGGGGGACTCAAATAAAGAGCCACATGTCCAGGGTTTTAGAATTACAAGAACTATCCAAAATGGAGCATTCTTAACAAAGTCAAAGTAACAGGGTATTCTGAGGTCAAGGTACCTGCAAACCTGTAAACAGCCCAACCCCCTCACAGGTGATGATCTAGAACAAGGATCCTCAGACTTGGATCAGTTATGAGAAGTGTAAACACTTCTAACCCGGAGGTACAGTGTTTACAATAACCATAACAATTCCTCCTCTAATTCACCTCAGTTTCTGAAGGTCAATACTAAAAGGTCATCCAGACTTAGCAGGCTTCCCAGATAGCCCTAGCATTGCAGGAAATCTGCAACACAGAGTTCTCAAGAAGAAACCCATATCTGAACCGTGTTTCATATTCCCGCACCAGACCGAAATGGAATGGGAAAGAATATGATTCACTCTATCCTAGGTGTCACTCAGATCCCAGGTATAGGACCTTAACTCTCAATGAAATACCCACCCACCAAAGAAAAACCAGATCCAGCCAGCACAGTATGACAGTATGAAAAATATAAAGCTATAAAGAAAGCAATAAATCAACTGTACATAAAGCAATAAACAAAACAAATATACAAGCACAGATAGCACATAACACCCCAGTAAACACAAATCAATCAAGCGCTAGGAGGAACCCACAAAAAAGAACCAGAAGCCCTGGTTGCAGTATAAGGGTCCCCAGCAGAGTCGCCAAGCTGTCGCTCCCGATAGATGGGACTGGCCCAAATAAAGGTACAGACGCGAACGGTCGGCGAAGGGAACAGTGAGAACACACAGCCGTGAACTCACTGGAGAATGAATAGAGTCGCCAGCTAGGCATTTTTATCCCGGAGGAAAGGCAATGCTGCATAAGCCTAGAAAGAGATGGATAAGACGGTTTGCGAACCAGAGAGACTGAGAAAGGGGGTTGGTTACAACCTGGGAAGGTATTAGCACCCAGATTGTCCGTCGTACTCGACGGGATCCACGCTTGAAAGATTTGTGTTTTAAAGGGGTAGTGTCAGTGCAATTTGTGTGTCAAAGAGCTGGAAAAGAATGTACAGGTGTCAGTGTATAAGTGATGTGAAGTATGAAAGTGTCAGTGTAAGAAAGGAGTGAAATGCTCATGATAATGAGACTAAAGAATGAAGCTGGAAGGAGGGGGAATATACAGAGACTTTTGTTCGATAACTGTTAAGTTATGCCTACGTATCCTCTCGTGCAATGAGGAAGTCAGAACACCGTAGTTCGACCCAAAGAGACTGAAAGATGAATTGACTGATGAACTGCTTGCTTGTCAATGCTCAAGTGTATGATCTGTCTGGCACAGATGCAAACTGTCTTGCATTAGACGGAAGAAGCAAGTTCTCGATTGTGAGTGAAGGTGATGAGAAAAGAATCCCGGAGGAGACGATTATTGTTTGTTTTTGTGTTTTCAGTCTTTTATTGTTTTTGGAGTTTGTCATAAGATAATGAGCTTAAGCCTAAACCAATGGGTTAGTAAACTCATCACATCTTCCCTCTGATTAGGGGTAATGAGATTACCTTAAGTGTGAAGTCAGATTCTCACACTTAATCACCTTTGGTGTAGAATTAAGATCATTAACCTACTTGTGATTATTTAGATGTTTTTGTGATTTTGTTTAGTGTTGAGTAATGAGGTTAAGCCATAATCAGGGATTAAACAGACTCATTACACCATCCTAATAGAAGGATAATAGATGAGAATGTTTAAGCTGAGGAAAGCTCCTCAACTTAATCCATGATTAGGGATTAAACCCATGACAAAACAAGCCTTTGATTAAGTGAATTTTATTTAATGGTATGATGATGAAGTGTTTTTTATGATTTGTAAGACAACTTGAGGGGGACTTGTCCATTAACACTAGGGTTAGTCCTTCTTAACCACTTAAGGAAGAATTAGAACCCTGATGCAAGGCCCAAGTTACAAGTGTGATGTCTTGATGATTATTAGATGGATTAATTAAGAGATTTAAACACCTTAAGGGTTTAATACTTAGGATTAAAGTTATACACTCCATCCTAAGAGAAGGATGCAGGCATAAGCTTAATCACAAAGTCTTAAAGCCTTTAGGGTTTAGTCCCTGATTATGAGGTGAGAAAAGAGGACTCAAAGAGAGACACAAAGGTAAAACTATGGGGGGAACTAATCAAAACCCTAATTCATTGTCATGCTTGGATGATCCTAAGGTTTGTGAGGTTTTCAAGAACAATCTTCAAAGGAACCACCAGGAAGCAGATGAACAGGATCAAGAGAAGCAAAGTGACTTGCTTCATTCAAGAAGTCAAGTCACTTGAAGAAAGAAAGTGGGAGGAAGAAGAATGAGCAAGCTCAATCTCAAACACAAATAGAAATGCAGCAATGGATGCAAGAGAGATGAAAAGAAAAGGTATGAGAAGTGAAGGCAAATCCACTTCTCAAGTTTACTTACCACCTGAAATGTTAGAAAGAAATGCAATGCAATGCTAAATGAGATGAAATGGTATGATGCAAAGCAAAACCAGAAGCATGTTGATGATGATTATGATGTTATGAGGTGCTGCAAACATGAGGCAAGACAATGGAAATGATCATACAAGCTTATGAATGCATATGATGCAAGTTAAGGAGCATGAACAAGCATGAAAAGTTATGAATCATACAAGACAAATGACATGGCAAATATGAGATGCAATGATCAAAGATGCTTCCTATATGTCTTAAGATGTCAAATGAATCATAAGCATGCACAAAATGCAAAGACAAGTCATGTTATGCAAGAGAATGTAAGAATGATGCAAAAGAAAGCCCAAAATTAGGGTTCATGGATCAAGCAACAAACAAAAACCCAAAACAGAAGCAAACCCTAAGATAAAAAATGGAAAATGGTATCCAAAGAAACCCTAGGCCTATGATGAACCACTGCCCAAAGGGGAGCTCTCAACTCTCAACCAAACTCAAGATATGAATTTTCTAAGTTATTAGGGTTTTTTAGGGTTCTTAACAAAACAAATGCCAAACAATTTGAAAATGCAAGAACAATTCATGGCCTTTTTATCCTAGTAACTACATGCAAAACAAAAGACAATGCAAGAAGAATCAATGTCTCAACCTTCTCCAATAGGCAGAAATGAATTTTCAAACATGTGATCAAAATAATGCATAAAAAATGATTTAATTCAATGAAAAATTCTTAAAATGCATCAAGATCAAAAAAGAAATTTGGTTTGAAGGTTGGACAATGTTTCTAAATGTCTTAGAACATTTCATGAATTTTTTTGTAATTTTTAAATACCTAAAAGTATTTTTAATTAATTAATTCCCATTAATCAATTAAAAATAATCTTTTAAATATTTAAAAATACTTTTTTAATGATAAAAATAAAATAAAAAATGTTTTTGTGTCATAAAAATTAATAAAACTTTAAAGAAAAAGTTTCATAATTTTTAAGAATTTTTTGCTATTTTAAATTAATTATGCAATTTAAATGAAAGAAAAATGAATAAAAATCAAAATAAAAGAGAAAGTAATCTGATCCAATGATCCAGATTCAAAGTTGAAATGAAAAGGTTGACTGGCGCGCTAATGAATGGCCTAGATTTCACTTCAGCTAATTTTTGATTTATGAATTAATTAATCCAGATTAAAGAAAGTCAACTGGGATTAGGGCATAATGGGAGGATCCTGGGCGTCCAAACACGCGCGAGTCAACACATCCAAGGGACCAAATTCAAACTTCATTAATTACGTGATTAGGGCACAAATGACTCTCAGGTGGCCGGAGAAGACTTCCGGTCGTCTTCTCCGGCCAGCTCTCACCTGAAAACTACCCAAATCCCTCAAAACGCATCAAAAATGAAAAACAAGAACTGGGAAATGATCCTCACATCCTCACGAATCAAACCCCCATCCTAAAACACATTTATATTTCCTAAATGAGCTGAATCGAAGAGAAAAAGTTCTAGGTCACGCAAGCTTCAGAAACAAATTAAATGCTCAAATCACAACCATTTTCAAAACCAATGGTACCAGGATGATCAGGATAACACAAAGAACAAGTTTGTAACAAGAAAAACAACTTCTGGAAAAATAAATTTCAGGCTACCTGAGATTCGAAGCTTTCAGTTTAGGAACTTTCTGGCCACCTCTCCTTGTGCAATCCACTCCACCTGATCCCCAGATGATGTTTGAATGCTCAAATGGAGTTTAAGTTGGCTGGATAGTGAGATTCGACAGCTTCTGCTCAAGCTTGCTCAAAAATGGCAATGGTGTTTCTGGAGGTTTCAGGCCATGGTGAGTGATTGTTTGAGGTCCTGAGGATGAATGGAGAAGGTCTGGAGTGTTTGTTTGTGTGTTTGCAAGCTGTGGTAAGAGTTTCGAAGGAACTTGCAGCTTGGGGTGTGAAATGGTTATGGAGTGTTCTTGCTATTACAGGCTTTGGTTCTTGGTGCTGGATGATCTATGAAGTGTGGTGAGATGATTGATGAAGATAGTTTGAGTGTTTGGTGGCTGTGCAAGCAGATTCGAAGGAACTTGCAAAATGGAAGGTTTTGGTGTATGTGTTGAATGAGTTGGTTTCAGCCTTGCTTCTTCTTATGTTTTGCTTGCAAATTGTCCACATAACTCTCTCTCATTGGTCAGTTGATTTGACATGTGCTTTATGGATAGGTGAGGCAACTTTTGCAAAAAGTCAAATAATGTGTAAGAGAAGCATGGCTCATGATCTAGGCAAGTACATGGGCATGGGCTGGCGCAGCAAGGTGAGGTGAGAGGCTAGCAAAGCTCAGCATCCAAGGCTGCAAGTAGGAGGGAGCATGATCATGAGTTTTGCAACTTGTGGCATTTTGGTTCACATGTGATTCTTTTGCCTAACCAAACATGTAACCATGGGCAATCTTAGTTCAAATCTGATTTTTAGGACTTATAGAAAGTTTATGTAATGGTTTGAGATGAATTAGAGGCTGCAATGTGCATTGGTTCAAGTCTTTGCAAAATTTCCATTTGAAGCATGCCTTAGAAATTAATGATTTTTGCCAACTTTGCATTGCTATAACTTTTGATCCAAGAAGAGTTTGATCATGTTCTTGTACTTTTTGAAAAGGGAAAGATGAGATCTACAACTTTCATGACCAAAGTTTTTCCATTTGAAGCCTTTTTGAATCATGAATCATGGCTTGAAAAATGACCTAAAATGGTGCATTCTTGAAAAGTCAACTATGCCCAAAAAGTCAACATTTGCAAAAACCCTAAATTCTTGATTTTTATGAACTTCAATCTTCTTCCATGATCAAATAAAGATCATATACACTCAAAATGATGAAGATCACCCATTGGTTGGGTCATTGGGGGCCTCAGATGCCCTGATTTTACACTGACTTGTCTGAAAAGTCAACTCTTGATCAGATGACTTCCCCATGGAATTTCTTCATGAAAATTGATATGCATACTCCCTATACCATATAGAGATCAATGGAAACAAGAATGACCAAAAAATTTGGAGTTATGTCCTCTGAAACCAAAACCCTAATTTTCAGTCAACTGTGCAGTTCATCCTGGCTCTGCATCCACTCAAACCCTAGTTCTTGTGATTCCTCTGCATTTTTGACTTTGAGGAGATGGAATATGATATAAGAACACACATGGACCCCTTTGAGTTGATTGGTTGCCTTTGGAATGGCTCAAGAAGCTTTGGGATTGCTCAGATCACAAACCCTAGGTGCAGATGCCTTTGAATCTATGCAGTGAATCAAAAGTGAGATATGAGATGATATGTTTGTGTTTATGCATATGAGATGATCACAAGCCATGGTGAATGGGTGAGGGCAAATTTGGGGTGTTTACAGGATGCCCTTATTTTTGCCTAGGCCTGTCAACCTAGCGGGTCTCTTTTCATACGTAGTATTTTTTAACTATGTCTGCATTTACAGGCTGTGGGAAGTCTTCACCATCCATAGTAGTAAGTATCATGGCACCTACTGAGAATACTGTTTTGACCACAAATGATCCTTCATATGTTGGAGTCCATTTTCCCCTAGGATCACCCTGTGGTAATATGATACGCTTGATTACCAAATCACCAGCCTGATATACCTTTGGCTTAACCTTCTTGTTAAAAGCCTTGATCATTCGTTTCTGGTACATCTGGCCATGACAAACTGCTGCTAGCCTCTTCTCATCAATCAAATTTATCTGGTCAAATCGAGTCTGAATCCATTCATCTTCATCCAAGCCTGCATCCTTCATAATTCTTAAGGAGGGAATCTGAACTTCAATGGGCAGAACTGCTTCCATACTATAGACTAAGGAGAATGGGGTTGCCCCTGTTGAAGTACGTGTTGTAGTACGATAACCATGAAGAGCAAATGGCAACATCTCATGCCAATCTTTGTAAGTAACAGTCATCTTCTGTACAATCTTCTTAATGTTCTTATTAGCAGCTTCAACTGCCCCATTCATCTTTGGACGATACGGAGAAGAGTTATGATGCTTAATCTTGAACTGCGTGCAGAGATCAGTAATCATAGTGTTGTTCAGATAAGAGCCATTGTCAGTAATAATCCTTTCAGGGATGCCATACCTACATATGAGATTATTCTTAATAAATCGAGCCACAACATTCTTAGTAACAGATGCAAATGAAGCTGCCTCTACCCACTTCGTGAAGTAATCAATAGCAACCAGGATGAAACGATGCCCATTAGAAGCCGTAGGTTTGATATCACCAATCATATCAATGCCCCACATGGCAAAGGGCCAGGGAGCAGTCAACACATTCAATGGTGATGGAGGTACATGGACTTTATCAGCATAAATTTGACACTTGTGACATGTTCTGGAGTGTTGATAGCAATCAGCTTCCATGGTAGACCAATAGTAACCTGCTCTCAAAATCTTCTTTGCCATGGTATGTCCACTGGAATGAGTGCCAAAGATCCCATCATGCATATCTTCCATAACCTCTGTTGCTTCCTTCTTATCCACACAACAAAGCAAAGTTGAATCATGATTGCGCTTGTACAAAATTCCATTACTCAAAAAGAACTTAGCAGAAAACCTTCTCAGAAACTTCCTATCTTTGACAGATGCCCCTTCAGGGAACTCCTGAGCTTCAAGTTATCTTTTCACTTCATAGAACCAAGGCTTCTCTCCTGCTTCTTCAGTGTCAATCTCATTGCAGTATGCAGTCTTCTCAAATCTATCAATAGTAATCTTGGGAGCTTCATCATCCCAGCTGATCTCAAACATAGATGCCATGGTAGCTAATGCATTTGCCAACTGATTCTCTCTCCGTGGAATATGTCCAAAGGTAATCTCTTTGAAATGTGGGATCAAAGACAAAACATGCTCTCTGTAAGGAATGAGGTTATCATGCTTGGTATCCCAATCTCCTTTGATCTGACTAACTACCAGGGCTGAATCTCCATACACGTCAAGGAACTGAATCTTCATATCAATAGCAGCTTTAATACCCAGGATACATGCCTCATACTCAGCCATGTTATTGGTACAATAGAAACAAAGTCTGGCAGTAATCAGGGTATGACAACCTTCAGGGGAACTGATCACAACACCAACACCATTACCAAGTGCATTAGAGGCACCATCAAAAACCATAGTCCATCGGGATCCTTGTTCAGGTCCGTCATACTGTCCAGGTTCTTTGGAAATAATCATAATGTCTTCATCAGGGAACTCGAAACTCATTGACTGATAATCATCTACTGCTTGATGAGCCAAATGATCTGCTACAACACTTCCCTTAATGGCCTTCTGAGTAGTATACTGTATATCATATTCCGTCAAGATCATTTGCCATCTTGCAATTCTTCCGGAGAGAGCAGGTTTCTCGAATATGTACTTGATTGGATCCATCTTTGAAATCAATAAGGTAGTATGGGTCAACATATACTGTCTTAGTCGGCGAGCAGCCCATGCCAAAGCGCAGCAAGTTTTCTCGAGCAGTGAGTATCTTGTTTCACAGTCGGTAAACTTTTTGCTAAGGTAGTATATTGCCTGCTCTTTTCGACCAGACTCGTCATGTTGCCCCAACACACACCCCATTGAGTTGTCTAACACTGTTAAGTACATAATCAAGGGTCTTCCATCAACTGATGGCATCAAAATTGGAGGTTCTAGCAGATATCTCTTGATTTCATCAAAGGCAGTCTGGCACTCATCATTCCATTCCATCACCTGGTCTTTCTTCAACAACTTGAAGATTGGCTCACAGATGGCAGTTAATTGGGAAATAAATCTTGCAATGTAGTTCAATCGTCCCAAGAAACCTCTAACCTCCTTCTCAGTACGGGGAGCTGGCATTTCTCGTATAGCTTTCACTTTTGCAGGATCCACTTCAATACCTTTTCCACTGACTATGAAACCCAGGAGTTTACCAGACCTAACTCCAAAAGTACACTTGTTTGGGTTCAATCTCAACTTGTATTTCTTTAACCTCTCAAACAATTTATGCAAATGATCAAGATGTTGTTCTTCATTCTGAGATCTGGCTATCATATCATCCACATATACTTCTATCTCATGATGTATCATATCATGAAACAAAGCCACCATAGCACGCTGATATGTTGCCCCTGCATTCTTCAAACCAAATGGAATCACCTTATAGCAAAAGGTGCCCCACTGTGTAACAAATGTTGTCTTCTCCATATCTTCGGGAGCCATCTTGATTTGATTGTAACTAGAGAAACCATCCATAAAAGAGAATACCTTGTGCTGAGCAGTGTTGACTACCAGAACATCAATATGAGGAAGTGGAAAGTCATCTTTGGGGTTGGCCTTGTTCAAATCCCTATAGTCTACACACATACGTACCTTACCATCTTTCTTAGGAACTGGTACCACATTTGCAACCCACTGAGGATAAGAAGTCACAGCTAAGAACCCTGCATCGAACTATTTCATTACCTCTGCTTTGATCTTCTCTGACATTTCAGGACGCATACGACGAACCTTCTGCTTCTTTGGACGACAATCTTCTTTTACTGGTAAACGGTGAACCACAATGTCTGTATCCAACCCTGGCATATCATCATAAGACCAAGAAAAGATCTCCACATAGTCACGTAGCATCTGAATCAATCTGCTCTTGACACTATCCTCTAATTCAGCCCCTATCTTGACTTCTTTCCTGTTTTCTTCAGTTCCCAGATTCACAATTTCGACTGGCTCTTCATGTGGCTGTATGGCTTTCTCTTCTTGTTGTAACAACCTAGCAAGCTCTACAGGTACTTCATAATCGTCCTCATTTCCGTCTTCAGCTTGATAGATCGGATTCTCGAAATTATAATTGGCAATAGTAGAACTGTTATCAACAGGATCCAGAGTGGATGAGGATCTTCATTTTAGTGATGTGGGTGTGTGTAAGAACACATAGCTGATAAAGCAAAAATAAAATAAAAGAAAGACAAGGAACACAATATTTACTAAAACGAAACATCCACTGATTTTTATTGAATGAAGTATGCAAATGAAATGACAGCCTGTAACAAGCACACCATTGTGCCCCGGGTAAGGCACAAGGCTTGAAAGTTTTATTGTTCAAGAAATTAAAATCTTAAAAGTAACAACACAATAATAGTATTTACTCCTGACTAAAGGAGATAGGAATAACATCTTCAGCTTTCCAATTGTTGAGTCCAGCACCCACAGTAGGAAAAATCCAAGCATCCAAGTTGTAGTCTTCATCATAGTCACCCACAGCATTGATCTGATTCTTCATAACCCCTTGATTGGTGATACGAACAACACGAGCACGACGAACAGCCTTCTGGGACTCTGCAGTGAAACCCAAACCAAACTTGTCAGACTTGTATGGGATATCAGGAAGCTGACCCCAAATAGTACAACCACCTTCATCCACCACAGCTCTAGCATCTTTGAGGGAGGCCATTGTTGGAGGTACTCTGGTGACCACAGGAACTTTCTTGGCAACAGGAGGAGCTACATAATCATTAACAATCCAAGGAACCACTTCAAATGTCTGACACGGAGTTTCAACGTATTCACCTTCCACTTCCAGATACTTGAAGGTGTTCACATGACTAACAAAATACTCTTCCTCTCCATAGACAGTGACAACTTTTCCTTCCACCGGATATCTTAGCTTCTGATGTAATGTAGAGGTTACAGCACCTGCCCCATGGATCCAGGGACGACCAAGCAAACAAGAGTACGAAGGACGAATATCCATCACATAAAATGTAGCATTAAAAACCTGAGAACCAACTTTGATTGGGAGATCAATTTCTCCATGCACCACTCTTCTCGAACCATCAAAAGCCTTCACCACTATATTACTGGGCTTTAGCACAGCATCTTCAGGACTCAGCTTATTCAGGACTTCTTTGGGCAACACATTCAGAGAGGAACCATTGTCTATCAATACATGTGACAGGGTGGTGCCCCTGCATTCAATTGAGATATGCAGAGCCCTGTTATGATCCCTCTTGGCAGGAGTCAAATCAGCATCAGAGAAACCTAACCCATTATCATAGATCAGGTGGGCAACACAATTCTCAAACTGGTCGACAGAAATTGCATTGGGTACATGAGCAGTCTTTAGAAACTTAATCAAAGCTTTGGCATGAGCTTCAGAACATAACAATAAAGACAGCATGGAAATCTTGGAGGGAGTGTGCCCCAATTGATCAACAATGTCATAATCACTCTTACGAATGATCTTCAATACTTCTTCCATCTGCTTAGCAAGATCATCAACAGCTGGCACATCAGTAGGTATTGGTTCAATAACAGGACCTTTGCCCCGAGCATCAGTGGTGGAGGTAACAGCAGGAGTAACTGTATTCTTGGAAGTAACTGGAGGAGAGAAGACTCTTCCACTTCGTGTGATCTTACTAGACCCAGCAATATTATCAACATCAACAGGCACATCAGCTAAGGGTTCATGCTTAACACCATGGATATAAACATCAGACCCATAATGCCAAGGCACAGCTTTATCAGACGTATATGGAATAGGACCAGGAGTAGTAATGATCATAAGAGCCACTCTGGCTTCAGCAACAACCTTCACAGGGCCTTCAGCAGTGATCTTAATTGGACCCTTATGAGTGATTTTAACAGGTCCCTTTGAAGTAATCCTTACCGGTACTTTATCAACCATATCAACCTCTTCAGTCCTCCTACCTTTAGTAATATGATCCACCATACTTTCTACAGACGATGGAGTCCTCTCAAACACTATGGTGTATTTATCCATGAGACGTTGAATTCCATCTCTCAATCTCCAGCAACTATCCGGCTTATAGGTACAATACAGACAATCTTCACGACAACCTGGAAAGAACCCAGCTTGTACTAGCTTCTTCTTAATGACAGACAATGGTGTGGTCAATTCTGCAACTGAATAAATATGTGAATCTTCATCAATTGCATTGACAGTCTTCTCATGATTTGGCATGGGAGCAGTAATCACATTTGGAGTACCCGGAGGGTCAAACTCAATTTCTCCAGCCTCAATCATATCTTGGATTTTATTCTTCAAGACCCAGCAACTATTAGTATCATGTCCCTGACAGTTTGAATGATATGCACATCGTGCATTGGGATTGTACCTGGGTGAGGTAACATTAGGATTCTGAGGAGCCTCTTTCAGAGTAATAAGTTCAGCCTTCAACAAGTGTTGCAATGCCTGAGCCATTGACATGTTGATCTTTGTGAACTGCCTTCTAGCCCTCTGTTGGTTGCCCTGTGGCTGCTCTGGTGTTGTAGGAGTTGGATTTGAAATATGAACTGCACTCATAGACTGATGCCTTCTATTACGGTCAGGTTGACCATAAACAGCATTGGATTCTTTCTTCCCAGTGGGAGGCTTCTTTGCAGCACCTGATGAAGAAGTACCCACCTGGATTTTACCACTCTTTATACCATTTTCAACGCGCTTTCCTGTCATTATCAACTCAGTGAAGCCAGATGATGAGTTTCCAATGAGATGACTGTAAAAAGGACCATTCAGCGTACACATGAACATATCAACCAATTCCCTGTCAGTTAAAGGGGGTTGTACTCTTCCAGCTAAATCTCTCTACTTCTGAGCATACTCCTTGAAACTTTCTTTGGCACCCATGGACATGCTTTGCAGCTGCATGCGAGTGGGAGCTAAGTCAGCATTGTATTGATACTTCTTATAGAAAGTTTCAGCAAGATCATTCCAATCTCTGATGTTGACACTCTCCAATTGATAATACCACTCCAATTGAGCTCCAGATAAGCTCTCTTGAAAAAAATGGATCCACAATTTCTTATCAGCAGTATGAGGTTGGATTCTTCTGACATAAGACCTCAGATGCAGCTTGGCACAAGAGACCCCGTCATAAACAACAAAGGTAGGAACCTTGAAACCAATGGGTATGACTACCCCAGATATCAGACTCAAATCTTCAAAATCCTGCCCAGAAGACTTCTGCAACTCCATAGCATCCATTCTATCCACCAGCATCTTGAATTTGTCTTCATTAGGCTCATGGTAGTAATTAGCCTCAGAATCAGAGTCCCCCATAGTGTTGTGGAGACTGCCTCCCTCTTTCTCAAACTCTTCAGACTCATAATCTTCAACTGGTTCTTTGGTCTTGGCAAGACCTCTGAACCTTCTTCCCATGTTGATCAGGCCACCTGACCTCCTAGTCTTCTTAGTCTTCTTGGCCAGCAGTGTCTTCAATTCATCCTGCCCCTTGGACAAGTTCAGGATCAGCTCTTGGAACTGTGCATTTTGTGCCTGGAGATCCTTAACTGTTTGTTCAAGAGCCATTGCTGAAATAAACAGCGAGAAGATAAGAAACCTGTGCACAATAAACCTGTGATGCAATCATATGGAATGTAAATGTGTATGCAATGTTTTCAAGGACCGCAGGATTTAAATTTGCTTAAACAAACAAGAAGATAAATTTTTATTAGTAATAAACTTGTTTTGCCTCTTGGGCTTACAGAAAATGAAATGAAATAAATACAAGAGATGGGGTTTTAAGTCTCCCATGGACGTTTCCTCTTTGTGTTGAGGTATGAGTTGAGATTCCGTTCCTCGTGAAGTTTCTTTGTTAGTTCCAGGATTCTTTCTTGGCTTGCTTTGTAATGAGCCTCGAAAGTATCCCTTTGCTCCTTCAACTGGATCCAGGATCTCTGTAAATCTTCCATGTCAGTAGGCATGTCTAGGTGAAGGATGGTATAAGAAGTATCTCCTTCAGCAACAGGTTCCATGGTAACTGGCAGGATAGCAGGATATGGAATCATAAGAGTTTGAGCACGAGATCGCACCCATCTGAGGTAAGCTTCCATAGGAATAGTGTACTTAGGCTCCAGAGTCTTGCTGTCAACCTTGTTCACTTTTCCCCATGCTCGTATGAATCTCTGACGGTAACCTTGAAGATCGTTGTCGTAGTCAAACACAATGCCCTGAATTAACATGTCATGTGGGCCATCACTCCGAGCGTAACCAAACTGTCGTAAAGCTAAGGAAGGGTTGTAGGTGATGCCTCCTCTTATGCCTAGAAGTGGCACATTAGGAAACTCCCCGCAACGGTCAATGATAGTGACATTCTCCATAGATCTGGAGCACCAATGAATATCTGAATGCGAGAGTGACATGATCCTTTTGGACCACCTGAACCCTTTCTCATTCTTCATTACTGAGCGAGGAAGGTGAGAAATAAACCACCTAGAAAGCAAAGGTATGCAGCACATCAAAGTTCCTCTTGCCTTTGTAGTACGAGTATAAAGAGAATGCAGGATGTCTCCAAGTAAAGTAGGTACTGGATTGTGACTCAGGAATATATTGATGGTATGAACGTCTATGAACTGATCAGGATTGGGGAACAACACTAAGCCATATATCAACAAGGCTAAGATATCCTCAAAAGCATCATAGCTCATAGCTTTCAAGAACACTTGAGCTTTATCCATTAATACCTTAGCAAGAATACCCTTAACTCTGCTTCTCGTTTCTAAAACAATGTCAGACTTCTTCAGATGTAGAGCTGCAGCAATAACCTCTGGTTTAAGCTCCTTCTCCAAGCCTGTGAAGGGTCTTTGATCAAGAACAGGTATACCCAGAAGTTTAGAGAACTCTTCCATTGTTGGAACCAGCTGATAATCAGGAAATGTAAAGCAATGGTGCTTACGGTCAAAGAACTGAAACAGAACACTCATCATGTCTTCATTGAACCCTGAAGTGACTAGATCCAATATGTGACCATGTCTCTTGATGAACTGGGAGTGATCAGATACTTGAGAAACCAACTCTTTAAGCCTAGCAGGTATGCCCACAAAGTTGATCCTGATAGTGTTTCTACGAGCTGTAGCCATGACCTGCAACAAAGAACAAAGATAAATCCTTTGGTCCTTGAAATGGTTAGAGAAAATGCTATGCTTATGATGCATGATGATGTCATGATGCTATGCTCAATCACAAACATGTGGCACACACAAACAAGTCACACCATAGCCCTAGGTTTAAGGCTTGCATGAGGTCCAAAGGTAAGTACCCTCCCCTGAAGTTAGTTGGTTCATCCTGTCCTACAAAAGTAACCATGTTCTAAGGGATCTCAATATCATTGATCCTTCACAAGGGTGGTTGTTCAATAGGCAACTTACTTGCCAACCAAAACCCTCCAAGTTTAGGATCTCAATGAGCGTAGTATCGAGTATCAACCAACTTCAGTCTTCACCAAAGCCGGTTATCTCACTACTTTTCTAAAGGCCAAGATGAGATAACTAGGGTTCTAAAAGTTAGTTAGTGCATTGACAACATATGGCAGCCTCATATTATCCTCAACTTGACTTAAGGAACATAAGCACCAACCAAGAAGTCACACTAACTATGGCCACCAGATCAACCATATCAGTATACGCCGTACAGTTTCCTTGGTCTATTGCCATTTACCTAAGGTACACTAGATCCGGGTTAGGATCTTTCACAGATAAAGCCCAACAAATAAATATAAAGCAAACAAGGCAAACAATTTTAAAGTGATCTAATTCCTAAGGGTACCCCTCTTTTATTAATTCCCCAGCAGAGTCGCCAGTTCTGTAACACGGTGGGAGAACTGACTTTAGTTATGTTGCGGATAGCAAGAGTCGCCACCGACTTTTATTTTATCCAAAGGAAAGGCATAAAAGAATAGGAAAGACCTTTTTAAAAGATTTTTGGGTCCGGGGGGTAGGTTATGTAAAGGGAAGGTGTTAGCACCCTTTACATCCATGGTTATCCATGGGCTCTTAGTTACTTAGCTCACTTTAAAATGTTTTTGAAATGTGAAGTGTGTGAATAAAAATTTTCTTAAGTGTTTATAATGACCCATGTACGGATGCGTATAAACCTTTGTTTTGAAAATTTTTGTTTGAAATTGTGAAGTGTTTGAAAAGTTTTTGAATAGTGAGCAAGCAACTATGAGGAACCTACCCTAAGTTTTAAGTCTTTTTTGTTCTTAAATATCCTTTAAATGGTAAGACTATCCCTATTATTAAGGAATAGGTAGTCATTACCTTGGATGTGAGGGACAAGTGAAGGGTCATCTGTTTACTTAGGCAATTGTGGGGTGTATAAGCAATTCGAAGGGACTATCATCTTTATTCGAAAGGGACAAGATCATCACGAAGGCAACATTCGAAGGGACTTGATCTTTTTTTAAACTGTAGGGACTAGATGATGTAGGATGAGGGGCTTTTGCTTTATACACCCTACTTGACCTTTTGTATTAGGCAACATGAGAGGTATCCCTAAGGAAGTGAGATGACGATCAAAGATCGACTTACGTGTGTGAGTGTACAATTTTAATATTTTATCTTTAAATTTAGTGAGCTAAGTTAATTTTAAACATACAAACATGTTGCACTCCCTATTTACTAACCATAGCATAAAAATAAATATTTAAATACTATTATTAAAATATTACATCCAGGAACAATTACATAATAATAATTAAAGCAAATTAAATATAATAAGCAAAATAATAAATAATAATAATAATTGGGTTAGTGAAATAATAATAATAATAATAATAAATCACAATGGGGTTAGTAATAATGAAATAAATATAAAAATAAACATAGTTAATTAAAAGATCAATGAACAATTATTTTTTAAGATTAAGAATAAAATATAAACAATTATATACTAATTATTATGAAATTTTAAATTATGCATAAGTTATAGAAATTAGGTTAATTATAAATAAATTATATTTACAAATTTTAATTATTTTTAAACTTATACTAAAAATTATTTATATGCAAAATTAAATTATAAACAATTTAGAGAATATTTACATATTATAAAAAATAAATTAAGTATTTTAATTTTTTAAACATATGTATGTACAAAAATTTAAATTATGAGCAATTTATGTATTTAATAAAAATTGGATTAAATATAAATAATAATATTAAACAAAAATAGAAGAAAAAGAAATTAGGTTTTTTTTTAAAATTATTAGGGTTTTTAACTTAATATACAATATTAATTTAATCATTAAATAAATATATACATATTATAATTTAAGTACATAATAAATAAAACTAATTTTAGAATTTAGAAAATAATTTTAGAATTTAGAAAATATAAGATACTTATAGGTTATTTTATATATATACATGATTATTTTTAATTAATAATTAAACAAAACAATTCAATAAAGCAAAACAAAAAGAAAAAAACTGAAACTTACCTGGGGCAGGGATTGAACCCACGCCCTAGGCTTCAATATCCTTAGACCAGCCTGCTTTCCACTGGGCTGCGCGCTGCTGGTGAACAAGGAATGACTATTGATCATTATATATTAAGCCTGCAAATATCATGGAATTTTTACCAAAAATAACTGAGGACGGGTTCGAACCCCTGTCCTTGGCTTCGTTCATACGCGTACTAACCACTAGGCCATCTGCAACATTTGTAATTTAAATACAAATAAAACTATATAATATAAAAACAAATTTGAATTCCAGGCTGCGCGCGAAACTCCTTCTCCTACCTCCAGACCTGCAAAATTTCCTACGAATTTTGCTAGGGTTTTTGCTGCGAATTTCGTTTCCTAGGATTTCCTGCGTTTAATCAAACATCAAGCAAACGACAATATTTTATGAAATTGATGAGTGCATTACGTTCCATGAAGTCTATACAACACAGCCATGGTTCTATAATTCATTTATAGTTGATGAATCAAAGAACCCCAAAACGGCCGAAAAACCCTAACTATGGTGGTTCCTCCATCCTGCACCTAAAATCGAATTAATTTATCCAGAAAGTCTTCAAACTTCATCACAAACACAAATATAAGATCAAATTCAGATAATAATGTCAATATTATGGAAATCGAAAAAATTAAAAAAATTGGATGAACAATGATTCGGTTTGAATGATTTAAAGTGTTATGGATGCATATAAGTATTGGTTTCGACTCAATGATGTCTAGGGATCATTGCTATGTTCTCAAATTACCTTCTAATGCCTTGTATGTTAAAATCCAAATTTGAGTTTGACTTCTTGAGCAAGTCAGTGTAAAATCAGGGCATCTGAGGCCCCCAATGACCCAGCCAAGGGGTGTTCTTCATCATTTTGATTGTGTATGATCTTTATTTGATCATAGAAGATGTTATAAGTTCACAAAATTGAAGAATTTCAAGCCATTTGCAAAGTTGCCTTTTTGGGAAAATGACTTGTAATGGAAACATGCCATTTTGGGAAACTTTTTCAAACCTTTCTTTTTGATTCAAATATGCCTCAAATGAGAAAACTTTGGTCATGAAAGTTGTAGAATGGATCATTCCCTTTTCAAAAATTACAAGAACTCATTCTAATTCATTTTGGATCAAAAGTTATGGCTTGTCAAAGTTGGGGAAAATCAAATAATTTCAAGTTTTCTACCAAAGAGGCAAAGTTGCAAAACCCTTTGCCAAGGCCAATTGTGATTTCAAATGGACCTCTAATCTTTGTACAAACATACACCAAGGCCTAAAATTCAGAATGCACCAAGAGTTTGTCCATTTTCATGACTTGTGGACCAAGAAATCACAAAAGGAGCAAAAAGTCACAAAGTTGCAAAACATCATACAAACCCTAATCCACTTGTTAATTGGCTTCAAAACTGATCCCATGGCCCTCCTCATTCCTTGCTGCGCAGGACACCCCTATTGTCCTTGGCCTACCATTGACCCATACCTCTCTTACACAAAACTTGACTTTTTGCATAAAGACCCATACCAATCACAATAGGGCACAACCACTCCACAGACCTATCACAAGTTGATATGTGGATCAAACCCAAGCCATAACACACAAGAACACAAGCTGAAACCTCAGATTGCCATAGTTATCAAAAATCCTCCAACTTGCAAAACCTTTCGAATCTCTCAGCTCACTCAACCAATCTTCAAACAAACTTCACCATTGATCTCAAAATGTCTCACTGATCATCCCTGACCCTTCACCTTGCCCTGAAACTCCCTGAAATCAAAACACGATTTCCTCCCCTCTCTGAACAGAACTCCATCAATCTCTCAAACTAGCCAAAATAAACTCCAAACAAGCTTTGCAAACACTTGAGGGAGGTCAGTAGAGTTGATTGGAAGCAAGGAACTGGTCCAGAAGCTCTTGGATTGGAAGCTTCAACTCAGGTAGCCACTGAAATTCATTTTTCCAGAAGCTTCATTTTAAGTTGCTAAATGGTTAAGTCTGATCCCCTGAGTTCAATGAACTTTTTATTTTTGAAAATGATGAAGAAATGAGTGTGTATGATCTGACTGAAATTTCTGCCATTTTTGAACTTTGCTTCGATTCTTGTTAATAGTGAGAAATAAATTCCATTTGAGGGCAGGGATGAGTTTAGGGAGGTGAGAGGAAGTGATCTGGAGCTTTAGAGCTCCATAAATAACCTAGGGAATGAGTTTGAGATTTTCAGGGAAGGATGTCACCGGAGAAGACGACCGGAGCTCTTCTCCGGTGACCTGAATGTCATTAATGTGTTAATCACGATTAGGGTTTGGTTTGAATATAGGCCTTAGATTTGGTTGACTTCCTTTGACCCGCGCGCAAACAGATGGCCAAGATGGTTTCACTTAAGCCCTAATCCACGTCATTAGTTAATTAATTAGGTTTTTAAATTAATCCACTCAGTTTGAATTTCAGCCACAAGATCTGGCGCGCAGTCAACCTCCCATTCCCCAGAATCAATCCTGGCCATCCTTTTGAATTACTTTCATTTATTTGTATTTTTATTTCATTTTTATTCATTTATTTTGTGCATTTTATTTAAAATAGCAAAAATCATTTAAAAATTATGGAAATTTTTTCAAGGGTTTCATGAATTTTCAGAACACAAAAATATTTTTATTTTTATTTTTTTCATTAAAAATTATTTTTAAATCATTTAAATTTTTATTTTTAATTAGTTAATGAAAATTAATTAATTAAAAATACATTTAGGTATTTAAAAATCACAAAACAATTCACATAGCATTTAGAAACATTTAGAAACATTGTCCAACTCTCAAACCAAATTTCTTTTTTGTTCTTGATGCCCTTTGATTATTTTCATTGGATTTAATTTCATTTCAAGGCAATATTTTATGTCAAACTTCAAAAATTCCTTTCTGCCTAACCATTGAGAGTTGGATGATGATTCTTTTTGCATTGCATCTTGTATAGCATGTAGTTTATAGGATAAAATTGGTTTGAATTGATCTTGCATTTTCAATTTGTTTTGCATTTTTCTTGACAAAGTACCTTAAAACCCTAGCAATCTTAGGAAATTCATAACTTTCAATAGGTTAGGAGTTGGATCCCCTCCTTTGGCCAGTGAGTTTGTATAGTTCTAGGGTATCTTTGATTGGATTTTCAAATTTTTATCATGTCATTTGCTTCTGGTTTTGGATTTTTGCTTTGTATGATGCATGAAAACCTAATTTGTGCCTTCCTTTGCATCAATTTCTCATTTGCTTGGATACCATGAATTGCCATGACATTTTGTGCATCAACATGATTCATAATACATCTTAGGACATATTAGAATCATGTTTGATCATTGCATCTTTCATTTTCCATCTTGTATGCCCATTACATTTCATAACTTTTCATGAACATCCATGGTTCAATGCATGCCTCATTTGCATCCATATGTTTGTTTGATCATTCTCATGCCTTGCCTCATGATTGTATCATCTCTTAGCATCATTAACATCATGTTTATGCTCCTGGTTTTGGTTTGCATCATCACATTCCATCTCATTTGCATTGCATTTCATTTCTTATGCTAACATTTCAGGTGGTAAGTTGTTTGAGAAGTGAATTTGCCTTCACTTCTCACATTCTCCTTTCATCTCTTTCATACTTCCTTTGCTGCATTTTTGTATGTGTATTAGAGTGAGCTTGCTCATTCATGCTCTCTCCCACTTTCTTTCTTCAAGCAACTTGCCTTCTTAAGTGAAGCAAGTTGTTTTGCTTCTCTTTGCTTCCTTCTCCTTTCATCTGCTTCTCTCCTTGGCGACTCTTTGAAGATTCTTTCTCTCTTAAGCCTCATTAACCTTAGGAATGACCAAGCATGATAACAATTAGGGTTTGATTAGTCCCCCATTTAGTTTTACCTTTGTGTCATCTTTGAGTCTTCTCTTCTCATCTCATAATCTAGGACTAAACCCTAAAGGCTTTAAGGCTTTGTGATTAAGCTTATGCCTGCATCCTTCTATTAGGATGGAGTGTATAACTTTAATCCTAAGTGCTAAACCCTTAATGTGTTTAAATCCTTTAATCAATTCACCTAATAATTATCAAGACATCAAGCTTGTAACTTGGGCCTTGCATTAGGGTTCTAATTCTTCCTTAACTGGTTAAGAAGGACTAACCCTAGTGTTAATGGACAAGTCCCCCTCAAGTTGTCTTACAAACCATAAAAATCACTTCTTAATCCTACCATTAATTAAAATCCACTTTAATAAAGGCCTTGTTTTGTCATGAGGTTAATCCCTAATCATGGATTAAGTTGAGGAGTCTTTCTCAGCTTAAATGTTCTCATCTATTATCCTTCTATTAGGATGGTGTAATGAGTCCATTAAATCCTTGATTATGGCTTAAACTCATTACTTAACACTAAACAAAAACAACAAAAACATCTAAATAATCACAAGTAGGTTAATGATCTTAACCCTACATCATGGTGATTAAATGTGAGGTGCTTACTTCACACTTAAGGTATTCTCATTACCCCTAATCAGAGGGAAGATGTGATGAGTTTACTAACCCATTGGTTTAGGCTTAAGCTCATTAACTTATGACAAACTCCAAAAGCAATAAAAGACTGAAAACACAAAAACAAACAATAATCGTCCCCTCTGGGATTCTTTTCTCATCTCATTCACTCATAAACGAGAACTTGCTTCTTCCGTCTAATGCAAGACAGTTTGCACCTGAGCCAGACAGGTCATACACTTGAGCATAGACAAGTAAGCAGTTCACAAGTCAATTTATCTTTCAGTCTCTTTGAGTCGAACTACGGTGTTCTGACTTCCTCATTGCACGAGAGGATACGTAGGCATAACTTAACAGTTATCGAACAAAAGTCTCTGTATATTCCCCCTCTTTCCAGCCTTATCCTTTAAGCCTCATGGTCTTGAGCATTTCACTCCTTTCTTACACTGACACTTCACTTATACACTTCACACTTCTTTTACACCGACACTTGCATTCTTTCCAGCTTTAATACACATATAGCACTGACATTACCCCTTTAAAACACAAATCTTTTAAGCGTGGATCCCGTCGAGTAAGGCGGACAATCTGGGTGCTAATACCTTCCCAGGTTGTAACCAACCCCCTTTCTCAGTCTCTCTGGTTCGCAACTGTCTTATCCGTATCTTTTCTTAGGTCTATGTGTAACACGGTGGGAGAACTGACTTTAGTTATGTTGCGAATAGCAAGAGTCGCCACCGACTTTTATTTTATCCAAAGGAAAGGCATAAAAGAACAGGAAAGACCTTTTTAAAAGATTTTTGGGTCCGGGGGGTAGGTTATGTAAAGGGAAGGTGTTAGCACCCTTTACATCCATGGTTATCCATGGGCTCTTAGTTACTTAGCTCACTTTAAAATGTTTTTGAAATGTGAAGTGTGTGAATAAAAATTTTCTTAAGTGTTTATAATGACCCATGTACGGATGCGTATAAACCTTTGTTTTGAAAATTTTTGTTTGAAATTGTGAAGTGTTTGAAAAGTTTTTGAATAGTGAGCAAGCAACTATGAGGAACCTACCCTAAGTTTTAAGTCTTTTCTGTTCTTAAATATCCTTTAAATGGTAAGACTATCCCTATTATTAAGGAATAGGTAGTCATTACCTTGGATGTGAGGGACAAGTGAAGGGTCATCTGTTTACTTAGGCAATTGTGGGATGCATAAGCAATTCGAAGGGACTATCATCTTTATTCGAAAGGGACAAGATCATCACGAAGGCAACATTCGAAGGGACTTGATCTTTTTTTAAACTGTAGGGACTAGATGATGTAGGATGAGGGGCTTTTGCTTTATACACCCTACTTGACCTTTTGTATTAGGCAACATGAGAGGTATCCCTAAGGAAGTGAGATGACGATCAAAGATCGACTTACGTGTGTGAGTGTACAATTTTAATATTTTATCTTTAAATTTAGTGAGCTAAGTTAATTTTAAACATACAAACATGTTGCACTCCCTATTTACTAACCATAGCATAAAAATAAATATTTAAATACTATTATTAAAATATTACATCCAGGAACAATTACATAATAATAATTAAAGCAAATTAAATATAATAAGCAAAATAATAAATAATAATAATAATTGGGTTAGTGAAATAATAATAATAATAATAAATCACAATGGGGTTAGTAATAATGAAATAAATATAAAAATAAACATAGTTAATTAAAAGATCAATGAACAATTATTTTTTAAGATTAAGAATAAAATATAAACAATTATATACTAATTATTATGAAATTTTAAATTATGCATAAGTTATAGAAATTAGGTTAGTTATAAATAAATTATATTTACAAATTTTAATTATTTTTAAACATATACTAAAAATTATTTATATGCAAAATTAAATTATAAACAATTTAGAGAATATTTACATATTATAAAAAATAAATTAAGTATTTTAATTTTTTAAACATATGTATGTACAAAAATTTAAATTATGAGTAATTTATGTATTTAATAAATATTGGATTAAATATAAATAATAATATTAAACAAAAATAGAAGAAAAAGAAATTAGGTTTTTTTTTAAAATTATTAGGGTTTTTAACTTAATATACAATATTAATTTAATCATTAAATAAATATATACATATTATAATTTAAGTACATAATAAATAAAACTAATTTTAGAATTTAGAAAATAATTTTAGAATTTAGAAAATATAAGATACTTATAGGTTATTTTATATATATATACATGATTATTTTTAATTAATAATTAAACAAAACAATTCAATAAAGCAAAACAAAAAGAAAAAAACTGAAACTTACCTGGGGCAGGGATTGAACCCACGCCCTAGGCTTCAATATCCTTAGACCAACCTGCTTTCCACTGGGCTGCGCGCTGCTGGTGAACAAGGAATGACTATTGATCATTATATATTAAGCCTGCAAATATCATGGAATTTTTACCAAAAATAACTGAGGACGGGTTCGAACCCCTGTCCTTGGCTTCGTTCATACGCGTACTAACCACTAGGCCATCTGCAACATTTGTAATTTAAATACAAATAAAACTATATAATATAAAAACAAATTTGAATTCCAGGCTGCGCGCGAAACTCCTTCTCCTACCTCCAGACCTGCAAAATTTCCTACGAATTTTGCTAGGGTTTTTGCTGCGAATTTCGTTTCCTAGGATTTCCTGCGTTTAATCAAACATCAAGCAAACGGCAATATTTTATGAAATTGATGAGTGCATTACGTTCCATGAAGTCTATACAACACAGCCATGGTTCTATAATTCATTTATAGTTGATGAATCAAAGAACCCCAAAACGGCCGAAAAACCCTAACTATGGTGGTTCCTCCATCCTGCACCTAAAATCGAATTAATTTATCCAGAAAGTCTTCAAACTTCATCACAAACACAAATATAAGATCAAATTCAGATAATAATGTCAATATTATGGAAATCGAAAAAATTAAAAAATTGGATGAACAATGATTCGGTTTGAATGATTTAAAGTGTTATGGATGCATATAAGTATTGGTTTCGACTCAATGATGTCCAGGGATCATTGCTATGTTCTCAAATTACCTTCTAATGCCTTGTATGTTAAAATCCGAATTTGAGTTTGGAGAGGGTTTTTTGAAAATATGAAACTTACACTTGGGGCTGGAAATTCGTCTGTTTTTGTTAGGGTTGTGTAATGTACTTATAGAGCAATCAATTAGGTCAGAAAAGTTTGATACTTGTGTGATAAGTTTGATCCAAAAAGATTCCAAAAAGATAAGCCTTAAAAATCAAATATTTTTGCATAAACACTTGCTATTTTAGGCCAATCATCATGATCCTCTTACCACTTTGATTCCAATCATATTTATGAATTTCTAGAAGCTTAATCTTTTTTAAATCTTTGATTTTCATATTTTATTTTAATTTAAAATGATTTTTAATGAATTAAATCAAAATAAATAAAAATAAAATGATAAAAAATCTGATTTTTGTTGACTTGAGTCGTGCATGATGTCATAGTATGGATTGGGTCATCATATGGCAAGCCCATTTAAAAGAAATTGGTTTTAGACCTCCATTTTCTTCATAAACCAACCAAAAATTTCCCAACTTTGCAAGGGCCCACATCCTTCAATTTTAATGCTATGAGGGTGTTCTTGGACATTTTGGAAAGCTTGAAGAGTCCTATAACCAACCCCACTGGTTTCATGTTCATATCATTTACCATTCTCAAGTTATGCTCTTTTGAAGTTGTTGACGTTTTGTTGACTTTCAAAAGGACCTATAATGTCTTAGCTCATACCTTCCAAATGAAGCATTTTTGGGCTTGGCTTGTGAGACACAAAGTTGTAGATAATTCAATTTCCTTCAAAATTAGATTTGGATGGAGACTTGGTGATGAATCATGTGAAAGTTATGGCTGGTCAAAGTTCAGTTGACTTTTACTGAGGAAACCCTAATTTAGAAACTCCTGATTCTTGATGATCTGAAATCTCCTTGATGAATCATGATCAACCCTTGATCAAATGATGAATTTTACTTCATATACTTGATGTTGGAAAAAAATCATGAAGTTTGACTTTGGTTTGACCACAGTTGACCTCAGTTTGACTTTTTAACTGCTTTGACTGATTTTGACTTATCTGATCATCTGACTGAGAAAACTTTTGAGGAAAGTCTTGAAACTTGTCATGGGGGTACTTACACACATATAAGATGTTATGAAGCTCACTTGAAGTCTTGG
Source organism: Lathyrus aphaca (assembly GCA_963966055.1). Classification (NCBI taxonomy): domain Eukaryota; kingdom Viridiplantae; phylum Streptophyta; class Magnoliopsida; order Fabales; family Fabaceae; genus Lathyrus; species Lathyrus aphaca. The sequence continues at coordinate 444,553,987 of OZ014523.1, forward strand.
AAGTCCATTTAGCCTGATTAAAGTCAAAACCCTAGTTCTGAATGCACTGCTTAGGAGGTGCATTGTATGAGGGGATTGTCAACTTTTCTGACTATTTGTGAACTTTGTGAACCTCATGGGAGGTATTGTGAACCTTGTGAACCTCATAAAGTATCTTGTAGACTTCATGAACCTCATGAAAGGTCTTGTAAGCATTGTGAACCTTGTGAACCTTGTGAACCTCATAAAGTGTCTTGTAAACTTCATGAACTTCATGAAAGGTCTTGTGAACCTTGTGAACCTTCTTAGCACACAAAGTCTTGTATTGTGAGGGCAAATTTTGGGGTGCAATACTATGCAGCATTAACTTTCCTTCGGGATAAAAATGCCTAGCTGGTGACTCTATTCTTTCCTTCCCTTTCGCCGACCATTCGCGTCTGTACCCCTCTTGACCGGGTGTCATTTTGGTGGAAGCGACAGCTTGGCGACTCTGCTGGGGACCCTTATACTGTAACCAGGGCTTCTGGTTCTTTTTGTGGGTTCCTCCTAGCGTTTGTTTGATTTGTGTTTACTGGGGTGTTATGTGCTATATGTGTTTATGTATTTATTTTATTGATTTATGTACAATTATTTATTGCTTTCTTTACAGCCTTATACATCATACTGTCATACTGTTATCTGGCTAGATCTGGTTTTTGTCTTGGTGGGTGGGGTTCTGCTGAGAGTTTAAGGTCCTATACCTGGGACCTGAGTGACACCTATGCTAGAGTGGTTCATGTTCTTTCCCATTCCATTTCGGTCTGGTGCGGGAATATGAAACACGGTTCAGATGTGGGTTTCTTCTTGAGAACTCTGTGCTACAGATTTCCTGTAGTGCTAGGGCTATCTGGGAAGCCTGCTAAGTCTGGATGACCTTTACTATGACCTTCAGAAACTGAGGTGAATTAGAGGAGGATCTTTTATGGTTATTGTAAACACTGTACCTCCGGGTTAGAAGTGTTTACACTTCTCATAACTGATCCAAGTCTGAGGATCCTTGTTTTAGAACACCACCTGTGAGGGGGTTGGGCTGTTTACAGGTTTGCAGGTACCATTGGCCCCATCATACCCTGATACTTCTTTTGATTAAGAGTACCTCACTTTGGACAGTTCTTGTTGATTTAAACCATGGACATGTGACTCTTTATTTGAGCACCCCACCTTGGTTATTGGATTTCTGAACCTCCATCTGAACTTCTTGAACATACATGGGCTTTATATATCAAGACAGATAATCAGATCCAGCTTGATCACAAACCCTTGCATATCATTTGCATACTCATCATTGCATCATTTAACATTTGTTTATTTGTTTTTCAGGGTATCCATATTGCATCTGGCTTGGTTTTGACCCCTTCATCTGCATAGACCCCTGTTCATCAGTTATCTGCTTCAGCTATCTTCATCAGTTGCCTGCTTCAGCTGCCTTTTATCACCAGTCTCAGCCTATCAGTGGCTCATCACCAGTATCAGTCTTCATCATCAGCATTTGTTTTCAGCTCTTCATTAGCAGTCATGGCACCCAAGAAGAGCAACATTTCATATCATTTCTTTGAGCCTGTGCTGACTGGCATCAAGCAGGTCCAGGCACTTATCACTCCAGACCATATCCCATTATTCAGAGAGCATTATGGAGGCATCCTTGATATGGTTATGGACCTGGATCCTTCTCAGAGGAGTTTGATCCACACTTGCCTACAGTTTTATGACCCTCCTTTGAGATGCTTCACTTTCCAGAACTTTCAGTTGGGACCTCTGCTGGAGGAGTTCTCATCATTGATTGGAGTACCTTTCAGGGGTGGTGTCCCCTTCAACCCTGAGATGACTTCTCCCAGCAATGGAGAAGTGGCAAAGGCACTATACTTGGAGCCTATATTGATTGAGCAGAACATGACAACAAAGGTTGGAATCCCTGGTTTGCACCTAGACTTTCTGACTTCTCAGGCTATCCTGAAGGCCTCCTTGGGAGAATGGAGGGCAGTTTGTGCATTGTTAGCCCTCAGTATATATGGGGTTATACTATTTGCAGATGAGCCCAAGTTTATCAGCAAGATTGCCATTCATCTCTTCCTTCTGAGGAACCCAGTACCCACATTGCTGGGGGATTTCTATTATTCTGTTCACCAACAGAAGAATTGGGCTAAAAGACTTATTACTTTGACTTCAAATGACATCAGATGGTGCACCCAGAGCACCAAGGGTAGAGACATAATCACTAGCTGTGGGCAGTACCCCAATGTACCTCTAGTGGGAGTGAAGGGTTGCATCAACTACAATCCTTTGCTGTTTAAGAGACAATTGGGCTATTCTTTGGTTCACCCTCCTAGAGTGCAGGACTTGGCTGAAACCCTGTATTGTGAGATAAAGCCTAATCTAGCTGTTGTCAGACAAGCATCCTGGGCTTGGTACAACATCCAGACAAAGGGGATGGCCATCCTTGGGAGATGCAATAATATGGCTTCAGCTCAGTATTATGAATGGTCTCATGCCAGAGCTCAGATTTATGGGATGTCTTTCACCATTGAGGATGTACCTGGACCATCCACAGTACCACCTCCAGCCACTATCAGCCTAGAAGAATTTGAGAAGCTGAAGGAAAGGAATGAGAATCTGTCTCAAGCTCTGAAGAAGACCCTTTGGGAGAGGAGTGATGGTCGTTTAAACATTGAGAGGTTGGAGAAGCTTAAGGTGGAACATCTGGCCAAGATTGAGAAAGCAGAGGACTACATCAAGAAATCAAGAGCTGGAGAACAAATATTGAAGAATGCCTGTAAAGAGGCCCAGTTTCAGAAGGCTAGGACTGACCTCTATCTAGAGGAAAGTCAAGCTAGGTGGGTCAGGATCACTGAAGCTCGCACTCAAGAAGATAAGAGAACTCAAGCCAGGATCGAGCAGTTAGAGGCCAATGAAAAGAAGCAACAGGAAGCTTTGCTGGCAGCCCAGAAGGAGATTTCAGAATTGAAGCTTGGGGCTGGTGTGGAGAGGTCAAAGGACCAAGACAGGCACAGGAAGCTGACCACTGCTATTGCCACCAGAAACCTTCTTATCAGAAACATTACAGAGCATCCGGATGGTCCTGTAACTGAAGCACTTTTGAAGGAGGTTAAGGAGGATGAGTTTGGATTAGATGTTTGACTTCTTTGCTTGTTGTTATTTCCCTTTCATGTACTTTTCTTTTATGTTGTATTTTGGACCCTTCAGGGGCATATGTTGTAAAAACAAACTATGTATTATCCATCATTTGTAATGTATTTGTCAGTTTGTTTCACTTAGTCTTCTTTCTCGCAAGCAACATCAAAACATCTTCCTCAGGGTCTGGAAAGGTCAAAACCAAGAGCCAAGCCGGATACCTTGGAAAATAAATAAGCATACTGCATTGCATGCTAACTTTTGTTTTGTTTTGTAGGTTTTTGTTTTGTTTGTTTCTAACTCTGTTGTGGTTTAGGAATTATTGCTCGCCGTCGGGTGTTCCCTCTCAACCGTCCGCACCGGTATCCTACCCGCAACAACCTTCCTGGTATCCAAATGGATCAAGTATAGCAAGATCTGACAGAGGTCAGGAATCAGATGGCTAACGAGAGGCTGGAAATGAGAAACCAAATGACCCAATTCATGGAAGTAATGAATGGCTTGGCTCAAAGTCAATAAAGGTTGAGGGCATTGGTAGAAAGACAAAACCTGAAAGAACCCCATCTGGGAACTGGAGGAACAAGTAACAATGAAAGGGGTCAGCCTCATGTTAATCCGCCAGTATATGGGCCTCATCTACATCCAGAAGTCAACATCCCGGGTAATGTGCAAGGAAATACTACTGGAGGTAGGATCTTACAGGAAGACCCCCAAGAAGAGCAGTTTACTGTGATGGGAGCTAGGGATGAAGTTTATGACAGAAGGTTTGACGAAATTGCTGAGAAGTTGAGATCTCTGGAGTCTCAAAATTCCCTAGGTTTTGATGTCATGGATATGGGGTTAGTGGATGGGGTAAGAATTCCCCACAAGTTTAAACCCCCGTGCTTCGAGAAGTACAACGGAACTTCCTGTCCACGAACTCACTTGCAGTCTTTTCTGGGAAGACTTAAGGCATACACCATGGATGAAAAACTGTGGATGTTTTACTTTGAAGACAGTTTGACTGGGGCTTCAAGGGAGTGGTACTCACACTTGACCAGAGCCACTGTCAGATGCTGGAAGGATCTAGCTGAAGCTTTCATCAAGCAGTACCAATATAATCTGGACATGGCTCCTAACAGGGACCTCTTGATGGGAATGTCTCAATCCTCCAGGGAAAGCTTCAGGGAATATGCCCAAAGGTGGAGACAGCTTGCTGCTGCTGTCCAGCCACCCATGTCGGAAAGAGAAATGGCCGACATGTTCATGAATACTCTGCAAGGAACATATATTGATAGGCTAGCTGCCTTTTCTTCCACCAGCTTCGCTGACGTAGTCATAGCTGGAGAAAGAATTGAAAGCCTTCTGAAGATGGGTAAGATTTATGATAATGGTGCATGTTCGTCAAGTAACCCCAGAAAGCCTTTTGTGGGACCTAGAAGAACCAGTGAGGCAAATGCCATTCATGCCAGCAGGGGCAGACCTCAGTATGTCCATAAATCAGTAGCAGCTGTCACCATTCCGGCTCTGATTCCTCAGCAACCAGCATATCAACCACAACAACAACCACATTATCAACAGCAAGTTCAGTATCCGTCACAGAGGACCTACAACAACAACAACAATCAACAGCAAAGACCCTTTCAACAAAGACCATCACAGGCAAATAGGGTGATTGACCCTATCCCTATGCCTTATAGACACAACTCCTGAAACTCAACTTGGTTGAATTAAGGACATTGGCACCACCAGATCCCTCTAATCTGCCAAGAAATTATGATGTCAACGCCAGATGTGCTTTCCACTCCAATGCACCTGGCCACAATATGGAGAAGTGCAGAGCTTTACAAATGAAGGTACAAGATCTGGTGGATTCCAAAGCTCTAAACTTTGCACCCCCTCCAAGTGTCACCAAGAATACCATGTCCAATCATGAAGGGCCAAGAATTAATGCCATTGAGGAAGACAAGCCATCTTTCTTAATCACCGGCGTTGGACAGATTCGGACACCTCTGGTCGAAATTAAAGCTCAGCTTCTAGAGTGCCAGATGTTCCCCGGGTGTGAGCTCGGTTGTGGTTATTGTAACATTTAGGTCAACGGGTGTGATAATTTGAGAAACGGCATAAATGATCTTATCAAAAGTGGTATACTCCAGATCACAACAACGGTGCCTACAAATCCAGCAATCCCTTTGACAACAATTCCTGACTCTTCTACAACTGCAACAACAATCATTCCGACCAATTCGTCAATATCATCAACAATGGATCCATCCATCACTTCAGCAAACCAGATGTCAACAACCATTTCTTCTACAACATCAGCACCCATTTATTCATCGGAATCTTCTACAACGCCAACAGAAATTGATGAAGATATCTCAGCAGTCACCATTTACTATGATCCATCAGATGTTCCTCCAAACAACAACTTTCAACAACAAGTAGTGGCACCTCTTGCCAGATCACCAGTCACCATTTACTACGATCCGCACACCATTTCAGTACCCTCCTCTGCAGCAATCAGTCCAGTTACCATCACGGTTCCTGGACCAGTTCCATATGAAAGCAGTAATGCCATACCTTGGCATTATGGCTCTGGCCTCTACTGCAACGGGGAGAAAATCACCTTGGACTCTTCAACTTCTTCTCCACAGATTGATAATGTTGGGGGAGGCGGAGGCTTCACCAGAAGCGGACGCCTTTTTGCCTCACAATTGCAAAGACCTAATGCCGAAGCAGAAGCTGCAGCAAAAGCTAAGGGGAAGAGTGTGGTACCTGAAGAACCAATCATCAAAGAAACTCAGAAGACATCTTTTGAGCAAGATGTAGACGAGTTTATGAGAATTATAAAAAGAAGTGATTACAAGGTGGTGGATCAGCTTCACCAAACTCCCTCAAAGATCTCCATATTATCCCTGTTAATGTGTTCTGAAGCTCACAGGAATGCATTATTGAAAATCTTGCACGCAACATACGTGCCAGAGGAGATCACTGTTAATCAGCTAGAAACCGTGGTGGCAAATGTCAACACCAGTCATGGACTGGGCTTTACCAATGCTGACTTAACAACTGAGGGACGTAACCACAACAAGGCTTTACACATCACTCTAGAATGCAAGGGTGCTGTTCTATCTCATGTACTGGTGGAAACTGGGTCTTCACTCAATGTTCTACCAAAGAAAGCCTTGGTGAAGCTGGAGTATGATGGCTTGGCACTGCGTCCAAGTAATTTGGTGGTAAGAGCTTTTGATGGCTCTAAAAGATCAGTGCTTGGGGAGATTGATCTGCCTGTGATGATTGGCCCGCAGACCTTCAAAATTACCTTCTATGTGATGGACATTCAGCCGGCCTACAACTGTTTGTTGGGTAGACCTTGGATCCATGCCGCTGGCGCTGTTACGTCTACCCTTCACCAGAAGCTGAAATTCGAGTGGGAAGCCAAATCATCACTATATGTGGGGAAGAGGACATCTTTGTTAGCCATCTGGCTACGTACAAGTATATTGAAATGGATGGAGAAATCCATGAAACCATGAGCCAGGGGTTTGAGGCCCTAAACATAAATGAAGCATCTGTTATACTGGGAACCTCCATGACGTCTTATCAGCAAGCCAAGAAGGTTGTTGAAGAGGGTACTGCCCAAGGCTGGGGCAAGCTGCTACCTGTGGAGAAGAAGGAGGACAGATTTGGGTTGGGTTACAAACCAACTCAACAAGATCAATCAGAGGCTGCTAAGAAGCCCAATTTTGTCAGCGGGGGAATGCTCACCCCGGATGCTGTGAATAACTTGGAAGATGAGTCGAAAGATGAGCGCAACCTGGAGAGCTAGATACGTCCAAGGACCCCGGCGAGCCATATCTCAAACTGGTCTTCCCAGGAAATTATAAGGGTTACTCCTGCAGAGTAATTATTATTTCCTGTATATTTTAAGCATGCATCAAGTCTTACATCTTGCCCAAGATGTCAAGACTCATTTTGTAATCGGGCCATCTTGTAATTTTGTGCAAACAGATCAATCAATGAATATTGGACATCTTTTGCAAATGAGTCTCTTTTTCTTTTCCGCTCATTTTTCTTTTTGTACAAAAATAAAATGGCAATGTTTTCCAAAATGGTAACTTTATTTCACTTTTTCTAAACAAAGATTAAAATCGATCACTAAAATGAACAATCTAAACCCTTGCAGAGAGTGCCTTTCAGACTGCACCGACAACAACACAGCTATGACTTCGTATGACTTTGACAATTCAATCAATCAAGCTGATGAAGGGGTCGAAGAAGATTATGAGCTTCCTGAAGAGCTAGCCAGGTTGTTAAGGCAAGAGGAGAAGGTTATCACTCCTCATCAGGAGGAGATTGAAACGGTTAATCTTGGTACGGAAGAAGACGTGAAAGAAGTTAAGATCGGGGCCTGCCTACAAGACTCAGTGAAGGAACAACTGATTGACATGCTTTGTGAATATGTGGATGTGTTTGCTTGGTCTTATCAGGATATGCCAGGGTTGGACACCGATATTGTCATGCACAAGCTGCCTTTAAAAGAAGATTTCCCACCGGTTAAACAGAAATTGCGCCGTACTCGCCCAGATATGGCAATGAAGATTAAAGAAGAGGTACAAAAATAGTGGGACGCTGGTTTCCTTGCTGTAACCAGTTACCCACCGTGGGTTGCTAATATTTTACCTGTGCCTAAGAAAGATGGCAAGGTGAGGATATGTGTGGACTACCGGGATCTGAACAGAGCCAGCCCGAAAGATGATTTCCCTTTACCTCACATTGATGTATTGGTTGATAATACGGCTCAGTTCTCGGTGTTCTCCTTCATGGACGGATTTTCAAGATACAATCAGATCAAAATGTTGCCTGAAGACATGGAGAAGACAACTTTCATCACACCCTGGGGCACATTCTGTTACAAGGTGATGCGATTCGGACTGAAAAATGCTGGTGCAACTTATCAACGGGCTATGGTAACATTATTCCACGACATGATCCATAAAGAAATTGAATGTTATGTGGATGACATGATTGCCAAGTCCCTCACAGAAGAAGACCACCTGGTAAATCTGTTGAAGTTATTCAAGCGTCTGAGGAAATACCAACTGAAGTTAAACCCCAACAAGTGCACATTCGGGGTGCGATCCGGTAAGTTGTTGGGATTTATTGTAAGTGAGAAAGGGATTGAAGTTGACCCTGACAAAGTTAAAGCCATTCAAGAAATGCCTGCACCGAAGACTGAGAAAGAAGTTCGGGGGTTCTTGGGTAGATTGAACTACATCTCACGGTTCATATCTCACCTTACAGCAACATGTGAGCCTTTATTCAAGTTGTTGAGAAAAGAACAAACGGTCAGGTGGAACGAAGACTGCCAGAGGGCTTTCGACAAAATCAAGGAATACTTACAAGAGCCTCCAATCCTTATGCCTCCAGTTGAAGGAAGACCTCTGATAATGTACTTGACAGTATTAGAAGAGTCAATGGGGTGTGTGCTGGGCCAACATGACGAGTCTGGTCGAAAAGAGTATGCAATATACTACCTGAGCAAAAAGTTTACCGACTATGAACAACGTTATTCACTGCTCGAGAAAACTTGCTGTGCTTTAGCGTGGGCTGCTCGCCGACTAAGGCAGTATATGTTGACCCACACCACTTTATTGATATCAAAGATGGACCCAGTCAAGTACATATTTGAGAAGCTAGCACTTACTGGACGGGTTGCAAGATGGCAGATGATCCTCACGGAATATGACATTCAGTACACCTCTCAGAAAGCCATCAAGGGCAGTGTATTGTCTGATTATCTTGCTGAGCAACCTATTGATGATTACCAGCCTATGAGATTTGACTTCCCTGATGAAGACATCATGTTCATAAAAGAAAAAGATCATGAAGAGCCTGTTCACACTGAAGGGCCTGACCCAGAAGAAGAATGGACTATGATGTTTGACGGGGCTGTTAATATGAATGGTTGTGGTGTTGGTGCAGTACTCATTACACCTAAAGGGGTTCACATGCCTTTCTCGGCGAAACTCACCTTTAACTGCACTAACAACGAAGCTGAATACGAAGCTTGTATTATGGGTCTTGAGGAAGCAATTGACCTCAGGATCAAGACTTTGACTGTGTTCGGAGATTCAGCTCTGGTAATTAATCAGACCAAAGGCAAATGGTACACCCACCAAGACCATCTGATACCTTATCGGGATTATACAAGGAGGTTATTGACTTTCTTCACAACGGTCAAGCTTGAGTATATCCCACGAGACGAGAATCAGTTTGCGGATGCTCTGGCTACCATTTCATCCATGATCAAGGTTCAAGCTGCCAACTTTGTGCCTCAGATTTCAGTGTCTAGACTTGACAGGCCAGCATATGTGTTCTCAGCAGATATTGTTAAAGATAATAAGCCTTGGTTCCATGACATTAAGTGCTTCTTGGAGGATCAAACATACCCACCTGGGGCATCTCCCAATGATAAGAAGACATCAAGAAGGCTAGCTGGTAGTTTCTTCCTGAATACTGATGGTTCCTTGTACAAGAGGAACTTTGATATGGTACTCCTCAGATGCGTTGATAAGACAGAAGCAGATTTGTTAATGCACGAGGTGCACGAAGGATCCTTTGGTACCCATGCAGGAGGGCATGCAATGGCTAAAAAGTTGTTAAGGTCAGGTTATTACTGGATCACAATGGATGCAGACTGCTGTGCTTATGCCAGAAAATGTCATAAATGCCAGATTTATGCGGATAAAGTACATGTGCCTCCCAATCCTCTGAATGTGATGTTTTCACCCTGGCCCTTTGCCATGTGGGGCATTGATATGATTGGCAAGATTGAACTGACTGCTTCGAATGGCCACAGATTCATCCTGGTTGCCATCGACTATTTCACCAAGTGGGTCGAAGCAGCTTCCTATGCAAATGTTACGAGGAAAGTGGTAGCCCGATTTCTGTAGAGAGACATCATCTGTCGGTATGGAGTGCCCGAGCGAATCATTACTGATAATGGTTCCAACTTGAACAACAAAATGATGGCAGAACTATGCCGGGACTTCAAGATCCAACACCACAATTCTTCTCCTTACAGGCCAAAGATGAATGGTGCTGTAGAGGCAGCTAACAAGAATATCAAGAAAATTATGCAGAAGATGGTAGTCACCTACAAAGACTGGCATGAAATGCTACCGTTTGCCTTACATGGGTACCGTACGTCAATCAGAACATCCACTGGGGCAACGCCGTATCAACTTGTGTATGGTATGGAAGCAGTCCTACCTGTTGAAGTTGAATTACCCTCCTTGCGGGTACTAATGGATGTTAAGCTGAACGAAGCAGAGTGGGTCCGATCCCGATACGAACAACTAAGTCTGATTGAAGAGAAGAGATTGGCTGCAATCTGTCATGGGCAGTTGTATCAGAAAAGAATGAAGAAAGCCTTCGATCAGAAAGTCAGGCTCCGAGAGTACCAAGTAGGAGATCTTGTGCTGAAAAGACTCCTCCCTCCTCATACAGACCACATGGGCAAGTGGACTCCAAATTATGAAGGGCCATTCGTAGTAAAGAAAGTTTTCTCTGGTGGAGCACTGATGCTCAGCACTATGGATGGTGAAGACTTCCCGTTCCCTGTGAATTCAGATGCAGTTAAAAAATACTTCGCATAAAAATGACCCGCTGGACATAAAAACAGAATGTAAGTCCAGGCAAAAACAGGGCATCCCGGCGAGTAAAAAAACATAATAGAGGACTCGGGCAAAAATAAGGGAAAATAAACAAAATGTACACCCGCTGAGTTGAAAAGCCGCATTGGACAACTCAGGCAAAAAAGGGTATCCAGATGGATTAAAAACCCGAAAGGGCGATCCATGCAAAATAAGGGAATAAGCGAACAACTGTATTCTGAATTCGTCTGTATCACTCATAACTTGGTAAGCTTCAAAAGGATCAAGCTTCTTTTAGAATCAGCCTTCTTCAGAAAGCAAGACGAGAAGAACGTCAAATGTCATACGAGTCATAGCAAAGGGAAGCTCCTTGAAGCGTCATCAACATTGCCAATACCTTTTATTTCTCAATTTGTAACAATCTCCTCTTTTTAGGGGATTTGTTTCCTTGACTGTATCTTGCCAAATCAGGGCACACGAATTAATAAAATCAGATTTTTAGTCATGTTTCGTTTCGTACATTTTATTTTCATTTGCAAGAATGTCTGATGTCTTTAAGATACTGATTGCATAAATACAAATGCTTCTCTTCTAAAAATACGTGCTTGCAGAAAGTATACTCACTCCCAGGAGTGCCTAAACTCCTATGATGGAATCCGGTAAGGGATACCTCGGGATTACTTGAGCGCTTCTATGACTTTTCAGGATTTCAGGTTTTCAAAGCACAGCATGGGGCAGGAAAGCTTCATCCCAGAAAGCTGGCAAATCATTATCTATTCAGTCTTAACACTGGAGGTGCTCTCTCCCCAGCTGAGTTGCCATTTGTTATTTCCTCCTCAGCCAAGTACGAAAGCCAGTGAACCATCTCTCCACAGAGTTTCAGCCTCTATCCAGAGGAGCAACTCCTGGAGATCTCACAACAGGGTGAAGAAAGCTTCTACAAACCCCAGCTGGGTCCCTCGTTACCAAAGATAGGTCTATCAGTGACCTATTTTCCCCAAACAGAGTCATATATGTCAGATCCATCAATGGTCTCATCCCCAGCTGGGATGTCCACTTCAAGCAGATCAACCAGAGATCTTCGCAGCAACGGGATCCGAATCCCGGGTCGTTATCTTTGCATAATCATAGCATTCACATCATATTCTCCCTGCAGAGCGTAGCATTCCGTCTAATACGGAGCATTACGGCAAAAATCAAACATATTGCATAATCATGAGCCATGTTCTGAATCAAACACTTGTGAAATACTAACAATCCGACAGCAGTATACAGAAAACTCCCCGGATTCCCCGACAGAGAGCCAAGGCACTTTCCCTAAAGATGCAGATACTTCCTGACACCCGTCCGTGTCATATCCCCAGTGGAAAGCCAAAGCGTCCTCTTTGCACTCACAGATACATATATATACAATTCCCCGACACCCGTCCATGTCACCTTCCCGACATAGTTACCTAAACACTTTGTAAACCATACACCTGTTTATATTACACCTTTCTCTTTTGACACTCGTCCGTGTCATACTCTCCCCAGCAAGTTAAACACTCGCCTGTACACCACTCATACTTATTACTCCTGTTTCACTCATACAGATACTCGTTCGTATCTTGTATATATCACTCAAATCCCTTCAGATTCGACACTCGTCCGTGTTCTTTGTTAACCAGTTGATACTCGTCCGTATCATCATCTCAGAACATGCGTCAGCGTTTGTTTCTACCTGATACTCGTCTGTATCAAGGTCTTAAGGATGCTCGTCCGCATCTTTAATCTATACACGTGTCAAACACTCATGTCTTCTTGAATTTAGACACTCGTCTGTGTCTACTATTCCCCAGAAGAGTCCCCTCGGAATCAATACTCGTCCGTGTTCTTTGTTAACCAGTTGGTACTCGTCTGTATCATCATCTCTGAACATGTGTCAGCATTTGTTTCTACCTGATACTCGTCCGTATCATAGTCCTAAGGATGCTCGTCCGCATCTTTAGTCCATACACAATACCCAAACACTTATACCTCTCATTCCTTGGATATAGACACTCGTCCGTGTTTACTTGTCCCAACAAATCCCAGCAAACTATTTCCTTTCTATCTGACATTCGTCCTATGTCATGATACCCGTTTGGCAGCCGTACCCTGCCAGGTGATCGTCCTTCACCTTTGGATGACCGTCCCTCGTCCTTTCCCCAGCGGAGTCTCCATTATTGGAACCCTTTTTCTATCCGGCATTCGTCCTATGTCGCGATATTTAGCAGTCGTCCCCTGCTAGGTGATCGTCCTTCACCTCTTGATGATCGTCCTTCATCATGCTTATCTGATGGTCGTCCCTATCGTCGACTTTTTATCCGGCATTCGTCCTATGTCGCGATACTTTTGGCAACCGTACCTTGCCAGGTGATCGTCCTTCACCATTAGATGACCGTCCCTCATCTTATCCCTAACAGAGCAGCCGTCCCCTGCTAGGTGATCGTCCTTCACCTTTGATGACCGTACCTCATCATCTGTTTTTACCCATAATCCCCAGAGAGTCTTATATCTTTGCTTGATGGCCGTCCCCATCGCAATCTCTCATATCCCCAGCTTGTCGGTCGTCCCCGTCATTGCTCTTTCCCCAGCAGTCGTCCTCTGCTCGACGGTCGTCCCCCGTCGCCCGCACTTTATAATATACTTTGTTTTCTTTTACAATCTATATCCCTTTTCTTCTTCATTCTGTGAGTGCAAATTTTGGACTGTCTTTGGTATTCAACCACAAGTTATCTTGTTTGCCTGTTAAGCCGTCGCTTACATCCTGCACAGCTAACTCATGCTTGAATAGGGGCAGCTGTAAACACCACAAATTTTCCCTCACCCATTCACACCATGGCTTGTGATCTCTTCATATGCATAAGTTCAATCATATCATCTCATATTGCATTTTTGATTCACTGCATTGGTTCAAAGTCATCTGCATCTAGGGTTTGTGATCTGAGCAATCCAAGAGCCATTTGAGCCACTCCAAAGGTCATCAATCACTTCAAAGGGTTCCATGTATGTTCAAACATCATATTTTATCCTCACAAAGTCAATAAATTCAAAGAATCACAAGAACTGAGAAAGGCATGGAAGCAGAGCCAGGATTAACTGCACAGATGACCTAGAATTAGGGTTTTGGTTTCAAAGGCCATAACTCCAAATTTTTTGGTCATTCTTGTTTCTATTAGTCTCTATATGGTATAGGGATCATGCTTATCAATTTTCATGAAGAAATTCCATGGGGAAGGCATCTGATCAAGAGTTGACTTCTTGAGCAAGTCAGTGTAAAATCAGGGCATCTGAGGCCCCCAATGACCCAGCCAAGGGGTGTTCTTCATCATTTTGATTGTGTATGATCTTTATTTGATCATAGAAGATGTTAGAAGTTCACAAAATTGAAGAATTTCAAGCCATTTGCAAAGTTGCCTTTTTGGGAAAATGACTTGTAATGGAAACTTGCCATTTTGGGAAACTTTTTCAAACCTTTCTTTTTGATTCAAAAATGCCTCAAATGAGAAAATTTTGGTCATGAAAGTTGTAGAATGGATCATTCCCTTTTCAAAAAGTACAAGAACTCATTCTAATTCATTTTGGATCAAAAGTTATGGCTTGTCAAAGTTGGGGAAAATCACATAATTTCAAGTTTTCTACCAAAGAGGCAAAGTTGCAAAACCCTTTGCCAAGGCCAATTGTGCTTTCAAATGGACCTCTAATCTTTGTACAAACATACACCAAGGCCTAAAATTCAGAATGCACCAAGAGTTTGTCCATTTTCATGACTTGTGGACCAAGAAATCACAAAAGGAGCAAAAAGTCACAAAGTTGCAAAACATCATACAAACCCTAATCCACTTGTTAATTGGCTTCAAAACTGATCCCATGGCCCTCCTCATTCCTTGCTGTGCAGGACACCCCTATTGTCCTTGGCCTACCATTGACCCATACCTCTCTTACACAAAACTTGTCTTTTTGCATAAAGACCCATACCAATCACAATAGGGCACAACCACTCCACAGACCTATCACAAGTTGATATGTGGATCAAACCCAAGCCATAACACACAAGAACACAAGCTGAAACCTCAGATTGCCATAGTTATCAAAAATCCTCCAACTTGCAAAACCTTTCGAATCTCTCAGCTCACTCAACCAATCTTCAAACAAACTTCACCATTGATCTCAAAATGTCTCACTGATCATCCCTGACCCTTCACCTTGCCCTGAAACTCCCTGAAATCAAAACACGATTTCCTCCCCTCTCTGAACAGAACTCCATCAATCTCTCAAACTATCCAAAATAAACTCCAAACAAGCTTTGCAAACACTTGAGGGAGGTCAGTAGAGTTGATTGGAAGCAAGGAACTGGTCCAGAAGCTCTTGGATTGGAAGCTTCAACTCAGGTAGCCATTGAAATTCATTTTTCCAGAAGCTTCATTTTAAGTTGCTAAATGGTTAAGTTTGATCCCCTGAGTTCAATGAACTTTTTATTTTTGAAAATGATGAAGAAATGAGTGTGTATGATCTGACTGAAATTTATGCCATTTTTGAACTTTGCTTCGATTCTTGTTAATGGTGAGAAATAAATTCCATTTGAGGGCAGGGATGAGTTTAGGGAGGTGAGAGGAAGTGATCTGGAGCTTTAGAGCTCCAGAAATAACCTAGGGAATGAGTTTGAGATTTTCAGGGAAGGATGTCACCGGAGAAGACGACCGAAGCTCTTCTCCGGTGACCTGAATGTCATTAATGTGTTAATCACGATTAGGGTTTGGTTTGAATATAGGCCTTAGATTTGGTTGACTTCCTTTGACCCACGCGCAAACAGATGGCCAGGATGGTTTCACTTAAGCCCTAATTCACGTCATTAGTTAATTAATTAGGTTTTTAAATTAATCCACTCAGTTTGAATTTCAGCCACAAGATCTGGCGTGCAGTCAACCTCCCATTCCCCAGAATCAATCCTGGCCATCCTTTTGAATTACTTTCATTTATTTATATTTTTATTTCATTTTTATTCATTTATTTTGTGCATTTTATTTAAAATAGCAAAAATCATTTAAAATTATGGAAATTTTTTTCAAGGGTTTTATGAATTTTCAGAACACAAAAATATTTTTATTTTTATTTTTTGCATTAAAAATTATTTTTAAATCATTTAAATGTTTATTTTTAATTAGTTAATGAAAATTAATTAATTAAAAATACATTTAGGTATTTAAAAATCACAAAAAAATTCACATAGCATTTAGAAACATTTAGAAACATTGTCCAACTCTCAAACCAAATTTCTTTTTTGTTCTTGATGCCCTTTGATCATTTTCATTGGATTTAATTTCATTTCAAGGCAATATTTTATGTCAAACTTCAAAAATTCCTTTCTGCCTAACCATTGAGAGTTGGATGATGATTCTTTTTGAATTGCATCTTGTATAGCATGTAGTTTATAGGATAAAATTGGTTTGAATTGATCTTGCATTTTCAATTTGTTTTGCATTTTTCTTGACAAAGTACCTTAAAACCCTAGCAATCTTAGGAAATTCATAACTTTCTATAGGTTAGGAGTTGGATCCCCTCCTTTGGCCAGTGAATTTGTATAGGTCTAGGGTATCTTTGATTGCATTTTCAAATTTTTATCATGTCATTTGCTTCTGGTTTTGGATTTTTTCTTTGTATGATGCATGAAACCCTAATTTGTGCCTTCCTTTGCATCCATTTCTCATTTGCTTGCATACCATGAATTGCCATGACATTTTGTGCATCAACATGATTCATAATACATCTTAGGACATATTAGAATCATGTTTGATCATTGCATCTTTCATTTGCCATCTTGTATGCCTATTACATTTCATAACTTTTCATGAACATCCATGGTTCAATGCATGCCTCATTTGCATCCATATGTTTGTTTGATCATTCTCATGCCTTGCCTCATGATTGTATCATCTCTTAGCATCATTAACATCATGTTTATGCTCCTGGTTTTGGTTTGCATCATCACATTCCATCTCATTTGCATTTCATTTCATTTCTTATGCTAACATTTCAGGTGGTAAGTTGTTTGAGAAGTGAATTTGCCTTCACTTCTCACATTCTCCTTTCATCTCTTTCATACTTCCTTTGCTGCATTTTTGTATGTGTATTAGAGTGAGCTTGCTCATTCATGCTCTCTCCCACTTTCTTTCTTCAAGCAACTTGCCTTCTTAAGTGAAGCAAGTTGTTTTGCTTCTCTTTGCTTCCTTCTCCTTTCATCTGCTTCTCTCCTTGGTGGCTCTTTGAAGATTCTTTCTCTCTTAAGCCTCATTAACCTTAGGAATGACCAAGCATGATAACAATTAGTGTTTGATTAGTCCCCCATTTAGTTTTACCTTTGTGTCATCTTTGAGTCTTCTCTTCTCATCTCATAATCAAGGACTAAACCCTAAAGGCTTTAAGGCTTTGTGATTAAGCTTATGCCTGCATCCTTCTATTAGGATGGAGTGTATAACTTTAATCCTAAGTGCTAAACCCTTAATGTGTTTAAATCCTTTAATCAATTAACCTATTAATTATCAAGACATCAAGCTTGTAACTTGGGCCTTGCATTAGGGTTCTAATTCTTCCTTAACTGGTTAAGAAGGACTAACCCTAGTGTTAATGGACAAGTCCCCCTCAAGTTGTCTTACAAACCATAAAAATCACTTCTTCATCCTACCATTAATTAAAATCCACTTTAATAAAGGCCTTGTTTTGTCATGAGGTTAATCCCTAATCATGGATTAAGTTGAGGAGTCTTTCTCAGCTTAAATGTTCTCATCTATTATCCTTCTATTAGGATGGTGTAATGAGTCCATTAAATCCTTGATTATGGCTTAAACTCATTACTTAACACTAAACAAAAACAACAAAAACATCTAAATAATCACAAGTAGGTTAATGATCTTAACCCTACATCATTGTGATTAAATGTGAGGTGCTTACTTCACACTTAAGGTATTCTCATTACCCCTAATCAGAGGGAAGATGTGATGAGTTTACTAACTCATTGGTTTAGGCTTAAGCTCATTAACTTATGACAAACTCCAAAAGCAATAAAAGACTGAAAACACAAAAACAAACAATAATCGTCCCCTCCGGGATTCTTTTCTCATCTCATTCACTCATAAACGAGAACTTGCTTCTTCCGTCTAATGCAAGACAGTTTGCACCTGAGCCAGACAGGTCATACACTTGAGCATAGACAAGTAAGCAGTTCACAAGTCAATTTATCTTTCAGTCTCTTTGAGTCGAACTACGGTGTTCTGACTTCCTCATTGCACGAGAGGATACGTAGGCATAACTTAACAGTTATCGAACAAAAGTCTTTGTATATTCCCCCTCTTTCCAGCCTTATCCTTTAAGCCTCATGGTCTTGAGCATTTCACTCCTTTCTTACACTGACACTTCACTTATACACTTCACACTTCTTTTACACCGACACTTGCATTCTTTCCAGCTTTAATACACATATAGCACTGACGCTACCCCTTTAAAACACAAATCTTTTAAGCGTGGATCCCGTCGAGTACGGCGGACAATCTGGGTGCTAATACCTTCCCAGGTTGTAACTAACCCCCTTTCTCAGTCTCTCTGGTTCGCAACCGTCTTATCCGTATCTTTTCTTAGGTCTATGCAACATTACCTTTCCTTCGGGATAAAAATGCCTAGTTGGCGACTCTATTCTTTCCTTCCCTTTCGCCGACCGTTCGCGTCTGTACCCCTCTTGACCGGGTGTCATTTTGGTGGGAGCGACAATACCCAAGCATGATAACTTTTAGGGTTGTATATAGTCCCCCTTATTCTTTTACCTTTGAGTCTCCTTGAGTCTCTCTTCTCATCTCAATAATCAGAAACTAAACTCTTAAAGCTTTAGGACTTTGAATTAGGTTATGCATGCATCCTTCTCTTAGGATGGAGTGTATAACTTTAATCCTAAGTGTTAAACCTTTAATTTGTTTACACCTCTTAATCAAATCACATTAATAATCACCAAGACTTTATCTTGTAACTTGGGCCTTACATTAGGGTTCTATCTCTTCCTTATGGTTAAGAGGGACTAACCCTAGTGTTTAATGGACAAGTCCCCCTCAAGTTGTCTTACAAACCATAAAATCCATTTCTTAATATCATCCCTTAATTAAAATTCATTTAATAAAGGCTTGTTATATAATGAATTTAATCCCTAACCATGGATTAAGTTGAGGTCTCTTCCTCATCTTAAGTGTTCTCATCTATTATCCTTCTATTAGGATGGTGTAATAAGTTCACTAATCCGTGATTAGAGATTAAACTCATTATTTGACACTAAACAAAAACCCAAAAAAATATCTTAATAATCACAAGTAGGTTAATGATCTTAATCCTACATCATCATGGTAATTAAGTTGAGATGCTTATCTCATACTTAAGCAGACTCATTATTCCTAATCAGGGAGGATATAATGAGTTTACAAACCCTTGATTTAGGCTTAAACTCATTATCTTATGCAAAATACCAAAAACAATAAAAAACTGAAAACACCAAAAACAAACAATAATCGTCTCCTTCGGGATTCTTTTCTCATCACACTCATTCACAAACGAGAACTTGCTTCTTCCGTCTAATGCAAGACAGTTAGCACTCGAGCCAGACGAGTCATACACTTGAGCATAGGCAAGTAAGCAGTTCACAGTCAATCTTTTTCAGTCTCTCTGAGTCGAACTACGGTGTTCTGACTTCCTCATTGCACGAGAGGATACGTAGGCATAACTTAACAGTTATCGAACAAAAGTCTTTGTGTTTTCCCCCTCTTTCAGCATCCTTTCCTAAGCCTCAGTTCCTGAGCAATTCACAACTTTTGCACTGACACCTGTACATTCATTCCTAGCTTTTCATACACAGATAGCACATACACTTACCCCTTTTAAACACAATCTTGTAAGCGTGGATCCCGTCGAGTACGACGGACAATCTGGGTGCTAATACCTTCCCAGGTTGTAACCAACCCCCTTTCTCAGTTTCTCTGGTTCGCAACCGTCTTACCTATCTCTTCCCAGGTTTATGCAGCATTACCTTTCCTTCGGGATAAAAATGCCTAGCTAGCGACTTTATTCAATTCATTCATTTTCTCGTTTCACCGACCGTTCGCATCTGCACCGGGATGCAAATCTTTGGGAACAACACAAGGTTCTTACATCATTGGCTTCCTTGATTGCCATGACTTTTGGTAACCATTCCCTAGTAAGACATCTTAGAATTTTGTTAGTAGATACATCATTGGGGGTGGGTTTATCAAGAGCATTTAAGCGATTTAATAAATGAGAAAATATTTTTCCCAAATCACCAATGGTTTCCCCTTGGTTCATGTGAAAGCGATCAAACTCTTGTTGCAATGTATTGATTCTAGCTAGTTTCACGTCATCAGTTCCCTCATGGGAAATCTGTAATGCTTCCCACATAGCTTTAGTTGTGGTATGATGTGAGATTCTAAAATATTCATCAGTTGCAAAGGAGGCAATGATCATATTTCTAGCTTTCGAATCATAACTATAATTCTTTTTATCTTTTTCATCCCCTTGTGCTTCGGGTTTAGGTGCTTCAACATTATTCACGTCGATCATAGTTATTTGTGTATGACCATCCTGAATAAATTCCATATATTTCTATCAACAGAGTTGATATGAATATACATACAATCCTTCCAGTGACTATAGTTTTCTTCAGTGAAAACGGGCGCTCTATTATACGCCTCCATTGGATCGTTATCCATTTTCTAAGAAGTTATATGTGAAGCACTGGATGAATCGATTCTTGTGATACCAGTTGTTAGACGATGGTGCGAATCTAGAAGAGGGTGTTGAATAGATCCCTTTTTAAACATTTATATTTCAAAAATTGATAGAAAAATAGTTTGCGGAAGCT
Source organism: Lathyrus aphaca (assembly GCA_963966055.1). NCBI lineage: Eukaryota > Viridiplantae > Streptophyta > Magnoliopsida > Fabales > Fabaceae > Lathyrus > Lathyrus aphaca. The sequence continues at coordinate 444,574,702 of OZ014523.1, forward strand.
CTCCGGAAAAATCATGTCTAAATTATTCCAAGTCACTGGTGATCGAATATACGTTATCAAACCAAATGGGATAATGAAGATTAATTAACTAATCAATACCAAGCAAATTAATCACTTAAATTTGAAGCAATTGATTAAACTACTTCCATAAATGTATAGAAATAATAAATAAGCACAACTAACAAGAAATAATGTGTTTAGAAATTTCGTCAAACATTTGGTGTGCACAACACACTTAGTGTATTTTGCCAAATAGTCTAGTGCAGAATTTTCTCTAAGTTTTCTATGTAATGGTGATAGCAAAAATTTTACAAACACTTGGTGTGTACTAAACTATGAAAACATAATTTTCAAAACTCAGTTATTTCAACTTGTGCAGAAAATTTACCGAATGAAAAATGCGGAAGACACAAAAATTTGTTTTGGCAGTTCCCCTACTGTCCTTGCGAAGGGTACCTCTTCCCCCAAATCACAAACCAAATTGGGACCTTTTATTAAAATTGAAATGTTTATACAAAGATAAAATAGGAACGACAAACCAATCCTAATTGTAGTTGTAGCTATGTTTCTCTTTTCCCCTTGATCCTAGTCGAATCAAGTCCTTCACGCGTGTCGAACAAACCTCCGATTAGTTACCCCCTTCTTGCAAGAATTCATGATTCTCCAAACTTTGAGCGCGATCGCTTTGATTTGATACTTGTGAACCCACGCCGTTCTTTGCAATCCTCCGATTACCGTGATATGGTTGAACAATCACCTTGATCTTCAAACCTCTTCACTCGGCTGAATCTACGAACGAATGATGTGTGCAAAACTCCCAAAATCAAAATGATATTGGTGGACAAACCCTCAAGGTTTATTCAAGAAAAACCCACAAATCTTTCAACCCAAAATAAAATTTCAACTTCACCGTTTAAATGTTATCACCTTGAATCTTGCACTTTGATCAACAAAAAATATTGTGTGTAGTTATTGTTGAATACTGGAGAAGGAGAAGATGAAGAGAGCACTTGTGTATCTATTTCACTTTTCTTGTTCATGACTAAATTAATATATGCAAGTATTTATACTTGAAGGCAAACATAATGGAAAAACTTAAAACAAAATAAGAGAGATAAACATGTGAAAGGAACCTCATTACAGGAATGCGTCAACCCGCATGAGTCTTTGAGTCGACCTGTTGAGATCATTAAGAATTTGTCGACCTAAATGATGCTTTGAGTTGACCTGTTGGAAGCTTTGAGTCAACCTAAATAATGGCTTCAGTCATCCTGTTGGGACTCGTGAGATCCAAGGTGTTTTGGCCTTCATTTAAGTTGACCTGAATCATCATTTGAGTCGACTCAGATTTTCTCAACTGAATGAGTCGGCCTGTTGAAGTTGATGAGTCGATTGATTCATCTTGAATCATCACAAAAACAGTTTTTGATGAATTTTAGTGCCAACATCTTGTGATCCCATCTATCTTCCTCAACCATACAAGTTTTGACATCATTCAAAATACCAAATACCTTCACAAATAGTTCTTCTTTAGAATCAATGTCAAAACCATCTGACTCTTCTTTGACTTTGCTTGCCTTAGTCTTCTTAGTATTCGACTTTAGAGCAACATATTTAATCTTCCTTTGAGGCTCATCTTTCTCTAATCCGATTTCATGACTTCTTAAAGAACTAATGAGTTCTTCAAGACTTAGATTGTTCATATCTTTTGCTAGCTTTAAGGTTGTTACCATTGGTCTCCATTTTGCAGGGAGACTTCTGCTAATCTTCTTAACATGGTCAGTAGTAGAGTATACTTTGTCTAATAATCTCAACCTAGCAACAAGCATCTGAAACCTGGAGAACATTGTTTCAACAATTTCATCTTCCTCCATCTTGATTGCTTCATACTTTTGAATCAAGGCCAGAGCCTTGGTCTCTTTCACTTGTGCATTTCCTTCGTGAGTCATCTGAAGAGAATCAAAGATGGACTTGGCGGTTTCTCTGTTAGTTATCTTCTCATACTCTGTATAAGAGATAGTATTAAGAAAAATCCTCCTCGCCTTGTGATGGTTTTTGTAATCCTTCTTCTTTTGATCGCTCATAGAACTCCTTGTGACTTTCTTCCATGTTGCATCTAATGGATGTGTGTAGCCTTCAACTACCATATCCCATAGGTCTACATCATAACCGAGAAAAAAACTTTCTCTTCTATCTTTCCAGTAATCAAACTTTCTCCATTAAAATCGATGGTTTGGCACTATAATGATCTTTCTCATGAGATGTTGAGGTTGATGTTAATGGAGTAGGGGCGGCCATAATATCAAAATAAACTCACACAAAAAACAATAGATCGGTACTGACATGATTAAGTCTATGATAACTCAATATCATAATCAGAATCTGAGCTCTGATGCCAATTAAAGGTGTGAGAAAACACAATAAAGGGGGGGGGTTTAAATGGTGTTTTTAAAAATAATCACTATAAGAATAAACTCAATCAAATAAAAGAATAGCAAAAGAAAGAAAGAACAACCAAAATTTATCATGTTCACTTGTCAACCACAAGCTACCTCCAGTCCACCCGCCAAGGTGATTTTGCTTTCAACAAGGACTTAATCCAATATAATCTCAACATATTACAATCGCACAAAAACTTTGTGACTAACTGTAACACGGTCGGAGAACTGACTTTAGTTATGTTGCGGATAGCAAGAGTCGCCACCGACTTTTATTTTATCCAAAGGAAAGGCATAAAAGAACAGGAAAGACCTTTTAAAAAGATTTTTGGGTCCAGGGGGTAGGTTATGTAAAGGGAAGGTGTTAGCACCCTTTACATCCATGGTTATCCATGGGCTCTTAGTTACTTAGCTCACTTTAAAATGTTTTGAAATGTGAAGTGTGTGAATAAAAATTTTCTTAAGTGTTTATAATGATCCATGTACGGATGCGTATAAACCTTTGTTTTGAAAATTGTTTGAAATGTGTGAAGTGTTTGAAAAGTTTTCGAAGAGTGAGCAAGTATCTAAGAGGAACCTACCCTAAGCTTAAGTCTTTTCTGTTCTTGAATCCTTTAAATGGTAAGACTATCCCTATTATTAAGGAATAAGTAGTCATTACCTTGGATGTAAGGGACAAGTGAAGGGTCATCTGTTATTTAGGCAACTGTGGGGTGTATAAGCAATTCGAAGGGACTATCATCTTCATTCGAAAGGGACAAGATCATTACGAAGGCAACATTCGAAGGGACTTGATCTTTTTATCTGTTTAGGGACTAGATGATGTGAGATGAGGGACTTTGCTTTATACACCCTACTTGACCTTTTATTTCAGGCAACATGAGAGGTATCCCTAAGGAGTGAGATGGCGATCAAAGATCGACTTACGTGTGTGAGTGTACAATTTTAATATTTATCTTTGAATTTGATGAGCTAAATTAATTTTAAATATACAAACATGTTTCACACTCCCTATTTACTAACCATAGCATAAAAAAAATATTAAACATTAATACTAAATATTACATCCAAGGAGCAATTACATAATAATAATAGTAAATTAAATAAATAATCAAAATAATAAATAATAATAATAATTGGGTTAATGAAATAATAATAATAATAATAATAAATCACAATGGGGTTAGTAATAAATAAATAAGAAAATAAACATAATAGATAATATAAACAAAAATATTAAAATAATTAAAAGATCAAATTTTTATATAAACAATGATTTAAGATTAATTAAGAAAATATGAACAATTATATTAATTATTATAAAGTTTTAAATTATATGTAACTTATAAAAGCTAAATTAATTATAAACATATTATAAAAATTATAATTACAAAATTAAATTAGCATAGATTTAATTATTTCTAAACATATATTTAAAAAAAATTATTTATATACAAAATTAAATTATAAACAATTTATAGAATATGAAAATTAAGAATTTTTAAGCATATTTATATATAAGATTTAAATGATGAACACATTAAAAAAAACATATGTACATTATTAGATAAAATAGAATTAATTATAATCATACTATTATATTTACCAAAAATAAAATTACATTTTTAATAGAAGCAAATTAGGGTTTGATTTAAAAATATTAAGATTTATTTATTAATTAAAATATAAGCAAGAATTAAAATAAACAAATAAATAATATTTACAATTAGGTTTTTTAGAAAAAATATTTTAGATTTTAGAAAATTAGGGTTGATATATTTTTTAACCTAAACACAACTAATTTATTTATACAAATCAAATAACATTAATAATATATAATAAAATAGTTTTAATAATAAAGTTTTAATTTTTTTTTGAAAATACAGGTTTAGAATTTATATACAAGATAATATACATTTTATTTTTTAATATTTTATAATTTACTAAATTAATTAAACAAACATAAATAAGAATTAAATAAAATAAGAAGAAAAAGGGATAAAAAACTTACCTGGGGCTGGGATTCGAACCCAGGCCCTAGGCTTCATGTGTCTTGGACCAATAACACAACCACCAGGCCAGGCGCGCGCTGGTGATAGAGGATGAATAGCAATGCGTTTTGTTGCTTACCTACAAAAGAAATCATGAAAAATAAAACACAACAAAATGGCCTGGGGAGTATTCGAACCCAGGACCATTAACAACACGCATACGCACACCAACCAGCTGAACCAACTTTACATTTGTGTAATAATCTCAACCAAAATCAATAAAATATTAAAACAAATTTTAAAATCAGATTTTTGGCGCCACTGCATCATCTTCTTCCTCAGGATTCGCAGGTTTTCCTGCGAATTTACCCAGGGATTTTCCTGCGAATTCTTTTGCGTTTTTGAACCTGCGAAATTCATACACGGCCAAATACATATGATTTTATAAAATTGTTGACACAGACATGATCCATACACTTCACTAACTTGATCTGTGGTTTCAAAATAAATTTATATCCATTAAATTAGAAAGCCCTAAATTATAAGGTATAAACCCTAGAATGGCATCTAACGATTTAACCACTGTTTCTCCAAGATTTTTGCCCAGAATCCATCACAAGCTTCAACTAAACATGAATCAACATACAAAATTAGTGTGCAATGCATAAATAGTGAGAATCGAAAATTTGAAAGCCAAGCACAAAAGAGATTCGGTTTGAGCAATATGTAATGATTTGGATGCGAATGATGATTGGTTTCGACTCAATGAAGCTTAGTGAACATTCTTGTGTCCTCAAAATACCTTGAAACCTCTTGAATGAATGAAACCGAAAATTGATTTTCTATGGTTTTTGTGAAGTTTGAAAGTTATGTAAGAGGCTGCAAAAATTTGTCCTTATGATTGTGATGAGTTTGTATACATATAGTGATGTAAATTAGGTCAAAACAACATGGATTTATGGGTCTTGTCTTGGTTACTTGATCATGAAGTTTCATACTTTTAAATATTGAAAAAAATATCATCCAACATTTCCAAATTGAGCTAGCACGAAATTGGATCAAATCAATCATCTCTAAATGATATTTAAAACATTCTAGAATCATAATCTCATCCAAATATATGATTTTCATATTTTATTTCAATTTAAATTGTATTTTAATGAATAAAATTCAAATAAATATGAAATAAAAAATAAAAAATCAGAAAATAGGTGTGTTGGGTCGTGCTTGATGAGTTTGTAAGGTTTGAATGGCAATTAGGTGGGCTCATTTAGCAAAAATTGACTTTAAGGCCTTATTTGCTTCATAAAATTCCCAAAAATTTTCCAACTTTGCAAGGGCACAAATCCTTCAATTTTAATGATATGAATGTGTTCTTGGACATTTTGGAAAGCTTGAAGAGTCCTATAACCAACCCCACTGGTTTTATGTCCATATCATTTACCATTCTCAAGTTATGCCCTTTTGAAGTTGTTGACTTTTTGTTGACTTTCAAAAGGACCTATAATGTCTTAGCTCATACCTTCCAAATGAAGCATTTTTGGGCTTGTCTTGTGAGACACAAAGTTGTAGAGAATTCAATTTCCTTCAAAATGAGCTTTGGATGGAGAATTGGTGATGAAGCATGTGAAAGTTATGGCTGGTCAAAGTTCAGTTGACTTTTCCTAAGGAAACCCTAATTTAGAAACCTCTGATTCTTGATGATCTGAAATCTCCTTGATGAATCATGATCAACCTTTTATCAAATGATGAATTTTACTTCATATACTTGATGTTGGCAAAAAATCATGAAGTTTGACTTTGGTTTGACCACAGTTGACCTCAGTTTGACTTTTTAACTACTTTGACTGATTTTGGCTTATCTGATCATCTGACTGAGCAATCCTTTGAGAAAAGTCTTGAAACTTGTCATGGGGATTCTTAGACATATATAAGATGTTATGAAGCTCACTTGAAGTCCTGGAAGTCCATTTAGCCTGATTAAAGTCAAAACCCTAGTTCTGAATGCACTGCTTAGGAGGATGCATTGTCTGAGGGAATTGTCAAACTTTCTGACTATTTGTGAACTTTGTGAACCTTGTGAACTTCCTAAGATGTCTTGTGAACCTCATGGGAGTTCTTGTGAGCCTTGTGAACCTTGTGAACCTTGTGAACCTCATAAAGTGTCTTGTACACTTCATGAACCTCATGAAAGGTCTTGTAAGTATTGTGAACCTTGTGAACCTCATAAAGTGTCTTGTAAACTTCATGAACCTCATGAAAGGTCTTGTGAACCTTGTGAGCCTTCTTAGCACACAAAGTCTTGTATTGTGAGGGCAAATTTTGGGGTGCAACACTAACAACCACTAAGACCCACAACCTTAGTCTTCCTAAAGCTCCTGACCTACACTAGGTCCTTTAGGGAATGCAAACAACACTTTGCTACAAGGTTTGTTTACAAAGAAGTGTTCTGAAATAAGCAGGTGTAAACATAAATTAAGAGCTTTTGAAACTTGATACTACAAATGAAATTTGAATTTTTGAGCTTTGTAGTCATGCATAAAAGATATGGTTGTGTTCTTCTTTTCGCTTCTTCACTTGACAATCCTTATATAGGCGCTAGAGAAATATATCTGTTACATCACAGCTGGCCAAATGAATATCGTTACTGAGGGTGAAAATAGTACACACAATCTTCCTTCTTGTACTACCAAATCAAGATAATAGAGTAGTGGAATTGATAGTGGAATGAAGTGTCTTTGTACTATTTTAATATTCCCGCTTAGCCGTTAATTCTTATCTTATGATCTTGAGTGGATCCTGGTTGATTAATGTGTGAAACATGAGCATAGATAAATTAACTTTCTTGACTATTACTTCTTTTCTTCAAAACTTCATAGGCTTTTGGTTGATAGATGTTTGAAGCATGAGCAGAGAAAAGAGTAACACTTGATCCTATTTATTAGAACGTCTGAGGCTTCTGGTTGAGAGATGTATTGAATCATGAGTTGATAAAAGGATGTCTCTTGATATTGATTCTTATCTTCATAACTTTAGGGGCTTCTAATTGATAATTGTATTGAGCATGAGTTGATATAAGAATGGTGGGTTCTTCAGAATCTCAAGTATTTAGTCTTCAGAAATTCAGCACTTGTCTTTGAAACCCTTGTTCTTCAGAACTTCAAGTCTTCAGAGTCTTTCCGCACTTGGTCTTCAGATCATTCTATCTTCAGAACCTCAAGTCTTCAGAGCTTCAACACTTGGTCTTTAGAAGATTGTCGTATCAGAGTCAGAATCCTAGAAAACATTGCAACAACAACATCAGTTTTCTCAAGATCTTTCTGATGAGTTGGCATTTGAGCATTTTTGCTTCCAATTTGCGCATAAGCGGATATTATCATATCAGAACCTTCGGTTTGCAAGAACTCCCTCAGAGTTAGAACTTGTTTGTCAGTCTTACACAATAACAAACGTTAGAGTATCAAAATTGCCTTCACTTAAATACTTCAATTATCAAAACATAAATATATTTAGCAGAACCAAATCTTGTTCTCACAGTTTGTGTTCCAGATATTGCCAAGAAGAGTATTATTGAGGAAGGTCATCGTAGTCGATTGAGTATTCCTCCAGGTGCTACTAAGATGTATCAAGATTTGAGGAAAGTATTTGCCTGGCCTTATATGAAGAAGGATATTGCAGAGTTTGTATATCCTTGTTGGAATTCAAAGATTGAATATCAGAAACCGTCAGGTTTGATGCAACCGTTATCTATTCTTGAGTGGAAATGGGATAGTATATCATTGGATTTTGTGTCTGTTTTACCTATAACGCCGAGTAATATTGAGGTTATTTGGGTTATTATGGACATATTGACGAAACTTGCTCACTTTATTCCTATGAGGATGGATAACTTGTTGGAGAAGTTATCATAGTTGTACATTGAGAGAATTATCAGTTTGCATGGTATTCCGCCTAGCATTATGTCAGATAGAAATTCAAGGTTTACTTCTAGATTTTGGGAGAGTTTACAAAGTGCTTTGGATACGAAGTTACGTTTGAGTTCTGCTTATCATCCGTAGACTTATGGTCAGACGGAGAGGACGATTTAGACACTTGGGGATCTTTTAAGAGCTTGTGTGTTGGAAAAGGGAGGAGCTTGGGATAACTACTTTCCTTTGATTGAGTTTACTTACAACATAAAATTTCATTCGAGTATTGGTATGTCACCGTTTGAATCCTTGTATGGTAGTAGGTTTAGGACGCCATTTTGTTGGTATGAGTCGAGAAAGAGTGTTGTGGTTGGAACTGAGATAGTTTAATAGACTACAAATAAAATTAAGATGATTCTGAAGAAGATGAAGATTTCTCAGAGTCGTCAGAAAAGTTATCATGACAAGAGGAGGAAAGCACTTGAGTTTCAGGAAGGAGATCATTTGTTTCTTCGAGTTACTCCGACAACTAGTGTTGGTAGGGCATTGAAGTCGCACAAGTTGACATCGTGTTTCATTGGTCCTTATCAGATTTTGTAGAGGATATGAGAGGTATCCTAACAGATTGATTTGTTGCCATCGCTTTCTAATCTCCATGACATGTTCCATGTATCTCAGTTGAGGAAATACATTGCAGATTTGTCTCATGTAGTCTAAGTAGATGATGTACATGTGAGAGATAACTTGACTGTGGAGACATCACCTATGAGGATATAGGATCAGGAGTTGAAGCAACTTTGAGGTAAAGTGATTGCTTTGGTGAAGGTTGCTTGGGGAGGACCAACTAGTGGAAATATGACTTAGGAACTTGATAGTCAGATGAGGGAGTTTTATCATGAGTTGTTCGTTTGAGGTAATTTTCGAGGGCAAAAATCTTTTAAGTGGGGAAGGGTTGTAACACCCCAATTTCGTAAGTAGTTATTTATTATTATTAGTTAATTAATTGTGTGATTTTGTGCCGAATTGAATGATTTGACTTGTTTGATCGAATTTATTTATTGGATTAATTTGAATTATGTGATTTAATTTAATTAATTGATTTATGTGGTTTATTTGATATAATTTAATTATTTTATTTAATTTATTTAATTTATTTTATTTGGTAGAATAAAACAGAAGATAAGATGGTAAGATTAATTAATTAGGCCAATAATAGGGGTGTCATTAGTAAGTGTGGGAGTGAGTGAATAAGCCCAATAAGAAATTAAATTGGTTATGAGTGATTGTTAGGGTTTAACAAAAGAGTAGAAGAAATTGAGTAGAGATATAAGAAGGCTAAGGAGAGAAAGAGGAGATGGGAAGAGAAACTCAAGAACTAAAGAACCAATTCATCAAGAAATCAAGGTAAGAGAGAGTTTTCATAAATTATGTGAATTATTGGATAGTGTAGAATGGGTAGAAATGTGGTTAGGATGAAAATCCCATTTTTTTCATGATTTTATAATTTTTAGGTTTTGCTAATAATCTTTGATTTGTGATAATTGATTGTTTTTGGAATTAGTTTATTGGTATACTCTAGAGACCCATTATGAATTGAAAATGAAACAAGATTTGTAATTTGTAATGCATACAGTATCACAACTTTTAATATATATATATATATATATATATATATATATATATATATATATATATATATATATATATATATATATATATATATATATTACGTGGTACTTTAATATATTGCTTACTGTAGCCACCCATTTCCTTTATTAAGCCATTGAATAACATTAATTGGTAGCACACACTAAAAGCCAACTGAAATTATTAGTTGTGAAATGTAATGATTCTTTTGTTTTCCCTGTAGTTCATGTTTAAATGAAGTAACTCATTCATTATTCTTATAGGCCAATGTAGTGCAACTTTGTCTTACAGTGTTATATAATAGTCATTGAACAGTAGCGCATGAGCCTTGTATCAAATTGTAAGCGTATACTGTAGCGAAGATCTTATATTTGAATAAATGTCGTGTAGTAGCTAGTTATTGTAGCTATAAAGTATGGTTACATAGATGAATCAATTGAAACCTTCACCATTTTACGCCATTATGTGTTATTACTGCATTTTTCCTAGAAGTTCTATTTGACTATATAAAATGAAACTTTCATAGTTTTTTTTTTTTAATTTGGAAATTATGATGCTACTTTTGAAGTCACCTTCACGTGACATGTAATTTAGATTATTTGAATGATCCCATGAATGTGTAGCTTTGGTGATTTGAGAATTTTGATTTTGTTAAAAATTACTTATGGCATAAAAGTTTACTTTAAGCTTTGAATACCTGGAAGGTTAAGTGTGTATGTTTCTATTTGTGTTTTGGAGTAAAATAATTATATTAAATAGAGCTTAATACAAATGTAATCATGTCTCTATGTTTTCTAAACACGGGAAATTATATTAATTAATGATATATTTTCTTAGATATAATGTGTTTAATTAAGAATTCCTTTTAGTTAGTTATATATCCTATTTTCATTAGCATAAAAAATAATAATCAATACAACTTTATCTAATTGATACTTATTTTTAGTCATCCTATTAATATTGAATTTAATTAGTGATGATGAATTAATTAACATATACTTAATCGGTGATGTGTGTTTTGTGAACTAAGGTTGAATCAGGTTGATATTTATGTATTACTTACTAAATGTGTTGGTATTATTTGTAGTAAGAATACCTTGATTTTGAATATGGGGTTGTGTGTATAATTGTGTGATAATTCTAATGTGATGAATTATTGAAGATATGCATGAATATTAAGATTAGGGAATGATCTTAATTACATATGATTGTTGAAATTGCAAATACATCATTTGTATCAAGAAGAAATGCTTGCTAGTTCTATGGGAGCTAGTGACTTGTCCCAAACCTTGGGGACAAGTTTGAAAGCTTAGAGGACGGGCTTATTGTATGTTATCGGTCTAGCGGACGGACTCAGTTTAAATGTAAAACAAAAAAATAATAACAAGTGATTGGTACTACATGCATGAGTTGCATTTGAGCCTTTCATTGAGTCTTATTGTGTTTATGATTGAAATACGAGATCATATGGATTATGTGAATTGTTGGATTGGTGAAATTGTGAATCATGTGTACATACTTGTGAATAATGTGATTACTTGATCGATAACTTGTTGATGAACTTTTGAAGTGTGAAAATAATTTGATTATGCTTGTATGCCTTAAATTATATATTATCTTATGATTTTGATAATTATATGAATTCTCACCCTTCTGTTGGAATGATGTTTTGTACGACAATGATCAGGTATCGAGGAGTAGAGTTTTTTCTAGCGTGAGGTAGCGATTCAGAGTAGCTTGCTTAGTTTATTTATTTATGTTGGGTCAAGTAGTGCTCTGATCATGTAACACTAGGAACATTTTTCGATTCATGTTTTTTGAGAGATACTTGATGTACTCTACTTATGTTGGTATTGTTATTCGACTTATGTGGAGTATTAGCTTGTTATGCCTATGTGATGATAATGAATGAGTTGAGCATGAAACTCTATTTATGGTTAATATGATTGAAGTAAATTTGCTGCTACATGCTAGTGTGAAAATATATCTGAAAAACATGAACTTATTTAAAGTGTTATTGAGTGTGACAGATGTTTGTATGATGTTTTGAATTATGTGTGACACCCTTATTTGAGATGCATGATAAATTACTTTGATTATATAAATATTTTCCGCGGGGTTTAGATGGGTGTTACAAGTTAAATCTAGTGTAACCTATGATTCAAATAATGAAAGCTTCACAAACATTTACAAATTAATTATGCTAACGTCTAACTTTTACTTTTATGTTCTTTACATTTATGACATTACTTTTATGTCATTTATATTCATTATCATTTATATTCTTGCCTTTTATTTGCTTTTTTACTTTATGTTTCTTATTGCTTTCTTATCTTCAAAAAGAACAAAAACATTATAAAATGGCTAAAACCCTAAAAAAACTTTAATTTGATCTTTTGGACTTTGTTTTACTATTGTAATACTCCATTTTAATTTATTTAATCGTCAATCTTATTTGTTTGATTTACTTGATTAAAGGTGTTTGTGTGCTTGGTTTGATTTAGAGGCACTAGTGAATGGTGTGATAAACAGATAATCAGAGGGTGTAATTATCAATAATATTATAAGAGTTACTATTATTATTATTATTATTAATATTATTGGTATTAACAAAATTAGTAAAATAAAAATATGACTTAATCAACGTGGTTAGTGGAGAAAAATGAGGAATAAATAGGTTTTATGTGGAATTATTGAGAGATTAATAATAAAAAGAAAGGCAAAAAAATTATCATGTAAGAACATCAGAGAGGAAAAACAAGAGGGAGGCTAGGGAAAATCTTCATCATAAATTCTTGCAGAATTTTATCAGGAATTCAGGTAAGGGGAGAATTAATTTTTTAATGGGTATTAATAACATGAGATGGTAGTGAAGAATCCTTAATATCGTAGGAATTTTTGTTTGTATGTGAAGCTTGCATTGGATATTGTTGTGCTATCATTGACCTGGAATATGTCATTGTACCACATGCATTATATCATTGTTGAGTCACATTGCATTATTATTATTATTCTTACATGTTTGGTTGAATTGGTGTGATTGTGTGAGTTCTACCCTTAACATATATTATATACCGTTAATTATTGAATGTAATTCTCACCCCTTTGTTGTTTTTGTTGTGTATGTACATATTTGGGAGTACAGATAATCCATGTACTTGAGTTGTACATGGAGTGCATGTTGCCTGATCGAGTCTTATGAGTCACTTTGATACGTAACACGGGATACAAAGATTTTCATTAATTGTTGTTTCTTTTTCTTTGAATTGTTACGTATCACTATTAGTTTTCTAATAGTCGTGGACCACAAATTTATGTGAATATTTAGTGATGTTGGCAAATTACCGTAACTTTGAATACTTTATGGTTTTCCACTGTTTTTATTCGTTTTTGAGTAAATAAGTTAATGAAATAATTGAATTTTCATTCTTGGTTTTATTATGTGGCATTCCACTTAAAGGTGTTAAACTCTGATTTTATGTGTTATATTTCCTTTTTATTAAATGGGAAAAAAAGTGGGGTGTTACAATTGGTATCAGAGCAGGTCGGTCCAACTAGCTAGGTATTGTAGTAGAGTTTGTCCTTAGAATATGAGTAGATTGTGTGTTCTAACCTTATGTTGATTATTGATGTTATTTTGAAAACTATGGCACATGTTGTAGAGAGCATTGGCCCAGTTGCTGGAGATGCGCAGTTTCGTGACTTAAACCAATTCCAAAACAACAAGCTTCCTACGTATGAGGGAGGTATTCTTGATCCGGAGGCTTCACAGAAAGGGTTGAAGGTTATTGAGAAGATCTTCAGGACCATGGGATGCATTGATGCTCAGAAGGTGAAGTTTGGTACTCATGTGTTGGAAGGGGAGGTTGAAGTCTGGTGGGACAATAATTGTCAGAGGTTGGAGGCTACAGGTACGAATGTTACTTGGGCAGTGTTTCGAGCTGAGTTTCTAGAGATGTATTTTCCAGAAGACATTCGCAGTGCAAGAGAGGTGGAAATTTTGGAGCTGAAACATGGTAGCATGATTATGGTTGAATATGCTGCTCGATTTGAAGAGTTGGTACAATATTATGCTCATTACAATACCTAAGAGGCTATAACTTCAAAATGTTTAAAGTTTGAGAACGGGTTGCGTCCCTAAATCAAACAGGGCATTTCCTATCAGAAGATCAGAAATTATCCAGAGCTGGTAAGCAGAAGCAAAATTTATGATAATGAAAACATGACCCAGACTGCTTATTATAAGGCTATGAATGATTGGAAGGGTAAAAAGATATTTGGGGGTACATTGTACAATGCTCCGGTCGATAAAGGAAAACATAAAGCTATTGTTGGCAAGAAGCTAAGTGGGGGAGGGATGATTTCCAATCCCACAAAGTGCTTCAGATGTGGTGGCACAGAACACCGTGCTAATGAATGTACGAATGAAGTGAAGAAATTCTTCAAGTGTGGACGACTGGGGCATGTTATAATGGATTGTAGGGCCACTATGCCTACCTATTATAACTATGGAGAACAGGGACATATCAACACTCACTGTGAAAAGCCAAAGAAGTCTCAAACCAATGGAAAAATGTTCGCCTTGGTGGGAACCCAATCCACCAATGAGGAGCGTACCATCAAAGGCACTTGTTTCATTATTCCTTTAATTCCTATTATTAATACAGGTTCAACCCACTCGTTTATTTCTGTGGATTGTGTGAAGAGATTAGGAATTGTGTTGTCTACCTTAGATCGAAGAATGACTATTGAAACTCCATCTATTGGTTCTTTGGTTACTTCCTTATTATGTTTGAAGTGTCCTCTATCTTTGGTAGGGAATTTAGATTGGATTTAATTTATCTGCCACTCGGTAATCTAGATGTTATTTTAGTAATGAATTGGTTAGAGTTGAACCGAGTTTATATTGATTGCTTTAGGAAGACGTTATTGTTTCTTAGTCCTAAAGAAGAAGCATTTGTAGATTCGTTATCTACCAGAGAGTTAAGGACATTGTTGGAGGATGAAGCTAAGATATTTATGGTATTTTCTTCATTCTTTGTTGAAGGTAAGACAGTTTTGGAAGAGTTACCGATAGTAAGCAATTTCCCTAAAGTATTTCCTGATGATATTATGGAGTTACCTCCGACAAGGGAAATTGAGTTCACCATTGATCTTGTTCCTGGTACAATGCCTATCTCTATGGCACCATACAAGATGGCTGCATTATAGTTGGCAGAATTAAAATCTCAGATTGGGGAGTTACTTGATAAGAAGTTTCACCGTGGGGAGCGCCAGTGTTGTTGGTGAAAAAGAAGGATGGTAGTATGCGATTGTGCATTGATTACCATCAATTGAATAAAGTGACCATTAAGAATAAGTATCCACTTCCGAGGATTGATGACTTAATGGATCAACTTGTTGGAGCTCGTGTTTTTAGTAAGATTGACTTGAGGTCAGATTATCATCAGATTCAGGTGAAGGAAGATGATATTCAGAAGACTGTATTCAGGACCCGCTATGGAGATTACAAATATACGGTGATTCCTTTCGGAGTGTCTAATGTGCCGGGTGTGTTTATGGAATATATGAATCATATTTTCCATTCTTACCTGGATTAATTTGTTGTGGTGTTTATTGATGATATCTTGATTTATTCCATGTCTGAAGAGGAGCATGCGGAACACTTGAGGATTACGTTACAGGTGTTGAAGAATAATAAACTGTTTGCAAAACTCTTGAGGATCGTGAGTTTCTTGGGGAATGTTATTTTTGGTGATGGTATATCAGTAGATCCTTCTAAAGTAAGTGCAGTACTATAGTGGGAACCTCTGAAGATGGTGATGGAGATTAGAAGCTTTCTGAGTTTAGTAGGGTATTATCTAAGATTCATTGAAGGCTTTTCTAACTTGGCGTTACCTTTGACTTAGTTGACTAGAAAGAGTCAAGCTTTTGTTTGGGATGCAGTGTGTGAAGAAAGTTTCGAATATCTAAAAAAAAATTAACTTCAGCACCAATGTTAGTTTTACCAAGCCCGAGTGAACCGTTTGTTGTGTATTATGATGCGTCTAAGATGCGTCTAAGATGGGCTTAAGTGGGGTGTTAATGCAAGATGGTAAAATGGTAGCGTATGCTTCATGGAAATTGAGGTCCCATGAGAGGAATTATCCTACTCATGATCTGGAATTAGCTGCAGTGGTTTTGGTCTTGAAAATTTGGAGGCATTATTTATATGTATTGAGATTCAAGGTGTTTAGTGATCACACGAGTCTAAAGTATTTATTTGATCAGAAGGAATTGAATATGAGGCATATCATATGGTTAGAATTCTTGAAGGACTATGATTTAAATTTGAGTTATCATCCAGGAAAGGCTAATGTTGTAGCAGACGCACTGAGTTGGAAGACAATTCATATGTTGGCATTGATGGTGAAAGAAATGGAATTGATTGAACAATTTAGAGATTTGAGCATAGTTTGTGAGACGACACCTGAGAGTGTTAGATTGGGTATGTTGAAGGTGAATAATGACTTCCTTAACATAATTAAGGAAAACCATATACTAGATGTGAAGCTATTGGACTTGATGTCCACTGGTGGAAATTATCCAAATGGAGATTTCAAAATGGATAGCATTGGTGTGTTAAGATTCCGGGGTAGAATTTATATGTTAGATAATGTTGAATTGAAAAAGGTAATTTTAAAGGAAAGTCATCGGAGTAGCTTGAGTATACATCCGGGAGCTACGAAAATGTATCAAGACTTGAAGAAGTTATTTTGGTGGTTTGGTATGAAAAGAGACATAGCTCAATTTGTTTATGCTTGTTTAACATGTCAGAATTCTAAAGTGGAACATTATAAACCTTCGGGGTGGAAGTGGGACAATATTACTATGGACTTCGTTATTGGGTTTTCGAATACAACGAGAGGCTTTGATGTTATTTGGATAATTGTGGATTGGCTTATGAAATGCTCTCATTTTATACCCATAAATATGATGTTTCCATTGACGAAGCTAGAGGAGATTTATATTAGGGTAATTGTGAAGTTACATGGTGTTCCGGAGAGTGTAGTGTCTGATAGAGATCTGAGGTTTACTTCAGAATTTTGGAAGATCTTGCAAGAGGCTCTGTGTTCTAAGTTGAAGTTGAGTTCGACTTATCATCCGCAAACGGACCGTCAGTCAGAAAGGAATATTCAGTCATTGGGGGACTTGTTAAGAACTTATGTGTTAGAACAAGGTGGTATATGGGATATTCATTTGTCGTTGATTGAGTTCACGTACAACAATAGTCACCATTCTAGTATTGGAATGACACCTTTCGAAGCTCTGTATGGTAGGAGGTGCAGAACGCCTCTGTGTTGGTATGAGACTTGAGAGAATGTTGTACTTGGGCCTAAGATTGTATAACAAACTACTGTGATGATTCAAATGATCCGTGAGAATATGAAAATGTCTCAGAGTAGGCAAAAGAGTTACCATGACACTTAGAGAAAAGAATTGGAAAATGACGAAGGTGACCATGTGCTTCTGTGAGTCAACCCGATGATAGGTGTTGGACGAGCATTGAAATTGAAAAAGTTGGATCCTAAGTTTATTAGACTGTATCAAATCTTGCAAAGGTTGGGTACAGTCGCATATAGGGTGGCATTGCCTCCTGAGCTTTCAAACTTGCATGAAGTATTTCTTGTGTCGCAACTTTGCAAGTATGTGTCAGATCCATCTCATATCATTTAGAGGGACAAAGTAAAGATTAGAGACAACCTTACTATGGAAGTGATGTTGATATGAATCAAAGATCGCAAGATGAAAAAACTCAGAGGGAAAGAGATTCCTCTGGTGAGAGTAGCTTGGGGGGAGCTGCTGGAGGAACTATGACCTGGGAGTTGGAAAGCAGGATACGAGAGTTGTATCCAGAACTGTTTTCATAAGGTATATTTTCGAGGACGAAAATAAAATAAGTGGGGGAGAGTTGTAACACCCCATTTTAATTTATTTAATCGTCAGTGTTATTTTTTTTATTTACTTGATTAAGGGTGTTTGTGTGCTTGGTTTGATTTAAAGGCACTAGTGAATGGTGTGATAAACTGATAGTTAGATGGTGTAACTATCAATAATCTTATAAGAGTTACTATTATTATTATTGTTATTATTATTATTATTAGTAGTAGTATTCAGGTAAGGGGGAGAATGAATTCTTTAATGGGTAATAATAACATGAGAGGGTAATGAGGAATCCTTATTCTCGTAGGAATTTTTGTTTGTATGTTTTGTATGTGAAGCTTGCATTGGATATTGATGCGCTATCATTGATTTGGTGTGAATTGGGTGATAATTCTATGAAATTTGTATGGTATTGTTATGGATTGTGAAAAGGAAAATATATTATTGTTGTCGTAGTAATATGAATATTGGTGTACCGAGTTGATGGTAGGGTAAACTAAAATCATAAAATTAGGTGTTAAGAATACTTATAGATATAGTAATTGCAATAATAGGGTATCATGTGAAAATATAGGATTAAAATCATTGTAGAATAATTGTTAGGGATGAATATTGAGTCTAAGCGTGAGATAGAAGAAGAGTTAGCATTTTGGAATTCTGGGAAGTGACCGTGACGACCGTGTGAGAGGTGCGACGATCATCAGAGAAGGATTCGTGAAAATGTTAGAGAAAGGTGACGACCTCCAAAGATTCGTGACACCCGCCAGGCGCTCTGTCGTGGAATTCTTTCTATTTCTCTCTATTATGTGATTTTAGCTTGTTTCCCTTATGTGCCTTGGTCTAAATAAGTACAGATGCCAGTAATTAATGTCCATACATAGAATGAGTAATAAAATGGAATTTAGGAAAATAATCGGGTATTAGTTGATAAATTCAATTTGGATTATTTCTTGAGTGTGTTAATGAATTGAATGCATATATATTGGTGTTGGTGCATATTATGTTGACTGTGCATTTAAGGTTTGGTTAGGAGGATCGTGTGCATCTGTAATATTATACACATGTGTGTCGCTCCCACCAAATTGACACCCAGGTCAGAAGGGGTACAGACGCGAACGGTCGGCGAAAGGAGATGAGAACACACAGGGGTGAACTCAGAAAGAAAGAGTCGCCAGCTAGGCATTTTTATCCCGGAGGAAAGGTAATGCTGCATAGACCTAGAAAAGAGATGGATAAGACGGTTGCGAACCAGAGAGACTGAGAAAGGGGGTTGGTTACAACCTGGGAAGGTATTAGCACCCAGATTGTCCGCCGTACTCGACGGGATCCACGCTTAAAAGATTTGTGTTTTAAAGGGGTAGTGTCAGTGCAATCTGTGCATCAAAGCTGGAAAGAATGCAAGTGTCAGTGCTGGAAGAAAGTGAAGTGCATAAGAGAAGTGTCAGTGTAAGAACAAGAGTAAGAAGCTCAAGACTATGAGGCTTAAAGAATAATGCTGGAAGGAGGGGGGATATACAGAGACTTTTGTTCGATAACTGTTAAGTTATGCCTATGTATCCTCTCGTGCAATGAGGAAGTCAGAACACCGTAGTTCGACCCAACGAGACTGAAAGATAAATTGACTTATGAACTGCTTACTTGTCTATGCTCAAGTGTATGACCTGTCTGGCTCAGGTGCAAACTGTCTTGCATTAGACAGAAGAAGCGAGTTCTCGTTTATGAGTGAATGAGATGAGAAAAGAATCCCTGAGGAGACGATTATTGTTTGTTTTTGAGTTTTCAGTCTTTTATTGCTTTTGAAAGTTTGTCATAAGATAATGAGCTTAAGCCTAAACCAAGGGTTAGCAAACTCATCACATCTTCCCTCTGATTAGGGGTAATGAGACTACCTTAAGTATGGAGTAAACACCTCACACTTAATCACCATGGTGTAGGATTAAGATCATTAACCTACTTGCATTTATTTAGATGTTTTTGTTGTTTTTGTTTAGTGTTAAGTAATGAGTTTAAGCCATAATCAAGGATTTAATGGACTCATTACACCATCCTAATAGAAGGATAATAGATGAGAGCATTTAAGCTGAGGAAGGCTCCTTAACTTAATCCATGATTAGGGATTAACCTCATGACAAAACAAAGCCTTTATTAGAATGGATTTTAATTAAGGGTAAGATTAAGAAGTGGATTTTATGATTTGTAAGACCACTTGATGGGGACTTTTCCATTAACACTAGGGTTAGTCCTTCTTAACCAATTAAGGAAGAATTAGAACCCTAATGCAAGGCCCAAGTTACAAGCTTGATGTCTTGATGATTATTAGATAGGTTGATTAAAGGGTTTAAACACATTAAGGGTTTAACACTTAGGATTAAAGTTATACACTCCATCCTAATAGAAGGATGCAGGCATAAGCTTAATCACAAAGCCTTAAAACCTTTAGGGTTTAGTCCCTGATTATGAGATGAGAAGAGAAGACTCAAAGATGACACAAAGGTAAAACTAAATGGGGGACTAATCAAACCCTAATTGTTATCATACTTGGTGATCCTAGGGTTTGTGAGGCTTAAGAGAGAAATATCTTCAAAGAGCCACCAAGGAGAGAGACAAATGAAAGGAGGAAGAAGCAAAGAGAAGCAAGACAACTTGCTTCACTTAAGAAGACAAGTTGCTTGAAGAAAGAAAGTGAGAAGGGAACATGAATGAGCAAGCTCACTCTAATCCACAAGATAAAATGCAGCAATGATGCAAAAGAGATGAGAAGAGATTGTGAGAAGTGAAGGCAAATTCACTTCTCAAAAACAACTTACCACCTGAAAAGTTAGTGAAAGGAAATGAAAATGAAATGAGAATGAGATAAAATGCAAGGATGAACACCAAAGTCAGAAGCATATAAAGATGTCAATGATGCTAAGGGATGATGCAAATGGCTGACATGAGATGTGGATGATCATGTAAGAGATGAGAATGCAAATGGGACAAGTAAGAAACATGAAAGTTCATAGAAACACATGACATTTAATGAAAGCAAAAGCATGGCAAATGAATGATGCAATGATCAAACATGATTCTAATGTGTCCTAAGATGTCTTATGAATCATGTGGATGCACAAAATGTCATGGCAAGTCATTGAATGCAAGCAAATGGGAGATGGATGCAAAGGAAGGCACAAATTAGGGTTACATGCATCATGCAATGCAAAAATTCAAAACCAGAAGCAAATGACATGATAAAAAAATTGAAAATGGGATTTGAGGAACCCTAAACCTATACAAGTTCACTGCCCAAAGGAGGGGATCAAACTCTTAACCTAGTGCAAGTTATGAATTTCTCAAGTTGGCTAGGGTTTTAGGGTACCTCATCATGAAAAATGCAAAACAAAATGAAAATGGAATATCAAATCAAACCAATTTTATCCTATAAACTACATGCCATGAAGAATGCAATGCAAGAAGAACCATCATCAAACACTCAGTGGTTAGGCAGAATGGATTTTTCAAAGTTTGCACAAAAATATTGCCTTAAAATGAATTTAATTCCAAAGAAAATGATAAAAAATGCCTCAAGAACCAAAAAGAAATTTGTTTTGATAGTTGGATAATGTTTCTAAATGTTTTTAAATGCAATGTGAATTTTTTGGTGATTTTTAAATACCTAAATGTATTTTTAATTAATTAATTTTCATTAACTAATTAAAAATAAACATTTAAATGATTTAAAAATGATTTTTAATGCAAAAAATAAAAATAAAAATATTTTTGGGTTCTGAAAATTTTACTATTTTAAATAATTCGTGCAAATTAAATGAAAAGAAAATGAAATTAAAATTAAAATATGAGAAGTATGCACAATCCATGACTGAGATTCAAATGGTTTTGGAGGGAGTTGACTGGCGCCAGATCCATTGGCCCAGATTCAAACTGACTCAATTAACCTAAAACCCTAATTAATTAACCTAATGACATGGATTAGGGCTTAATGGGGTGATCTGGGCCCTTCAATCACGCGGGAGTCAACGAAGGTCAACAAAATCCATGGTCCAAATTCAAAGTTGGTTAATTACTCAGATTAGGGTTAATGACCCTCAGGTGGCCGGAGAAGACTTCCGGTCGTCTTCTCCGGCAAGACCTTCATCCTATCTCTCTCAAAACCTCACTAAAACGTGCCAAAATCTTCAGATTCACTCAACCAAACATCTTAAACAAGAATCCAACAACAAAACCTATTTATTGTTCATGAATCAAGAGAAACAAGCAAAAATCAATTTCACGGGCAAAGTTTCAGACAGACCATACATCCTCATCTCTTCATCATTTTCAAAAATTCAAAGCTCATTGCATTCAGGGGAGCATGTAGATCATTTTAATAACTTAAAACAAGGTTTCTGGAGAAAAAAAAGATTTTCGAAGCTACCTGAAGTGAAGCTTTCAGTTTGGAGCTTTCAGACTGCCTCCTTGCTTCAAAACTTCTCTAATGGTCCCCCTGGAGATTCTTTGAGGTTTAGTTGGATTGGATAGTGGCTGATTTGTGAGTTTGATGAAGTTCTGTTCAGTGAGGGATGAGAATCGTGTTTTTGCTTGGGGTGGTTTCAGGGACAAATGAGGGTTGGGAAATGATCAGAGGAACATGGTGAATGATTTTGTGGAGTTTGTTTTGATGTTTGAAGCCTGTGTGATGAGTTTCGAAACAAAATGCATAAGAGGTGAGTTTTGGGAACTATGGCTTGTGGGATGTTTCAGGCTGTGTTGTGTTATGTGTTGGGTTGCTTTTGGTACACATATCAATCCTTGATAGGTCAGAGAGTTGTTGTGGAGCAATGTGATTGGTATGGAGCAAAATGCATAAAGTCAACTTTTTGTGTAAGAGAGGTATGGGCTATGGCAGTCAAGGTACAAGGCATGGCTTGGCTGCAGCTTGAATCAGGGAGAACCATGGAAATGGATTAGAGGCAATGCAGCAAGTGGATTAGGGTTTGTGTGGCATTTTGCAATTTTGCAAAGTCTTGGCCCTTTTGTGATTACTTGAAGCATAAGTCATGAAAATGGGAGGTTCTTTTGTGCAATCTGATTTTTAGGTCATGATTCATGTTTGTGCAAAGGTTAGAAGTCACATTGAAGTCATATTTTGCCTTGGCAAGATGTTTTGCAACTTTGCCTCTTTGGTGTAAAACTTGAAATTATGTGATTTTATCCAACTTTGCAAGGCCATAACTTTTGATCCAAAATGAATTAGGACAAGTTCTTGTACTTTTTGAAAAGGGAATGATCCATTCTACAACTTTCATGACCAAAGTTTTCTCATTTGAAGCATTTTTGAATCAATTAGAGAAGGTTGAAAAACTTTCCCAAAATGGCAAGTTTACATTACAAGTCACTTTCCCAAAAAGGCAATTTTGCAAATGGCTTGAAATTCTTCAATTTTGTGAACTTATAACATCTTCTATGATCAAATAAAGATCATACACATTCAAAATGATGGAGAACACCCTTTGGTTGGGTCATTGGGGGCCTCAGATGCCCTGATATTGCACTGACTTGCTCAAGAAGTCATCTATTGATCAGATGCCTTCCCCATGGAATTTCTTCATGAAAATTGGTATGTATGACCGTTGTACCATATTGAGACCAATAGAAACAAAAATGACCAAAAAATTTGGAGTTATGGCCTCTGAAACCAAAAACCCTAATTTTGGGTCATCTGTGCAGTTAAACTTGGCTCTGCTTCCATGCCTTTCTCAGTTCCTGTGATTCTTTGACTTCTTTGACCTTGTGAGGGTATAATATGATGATTGAGTATACATGGACCCTCTTGAGATGGTTGATGACCTTTGGAATGGCTCAAGTGGCTCAGGGATGGCTCAGATCACAAACCCTAGATGCAGATGACTTAGAAACAATGCAGTGAAGCAAATATGCAATATGAGATGCCATGATTGAACTTATGCATATGAAAAGATCACAAGCCATGGTGTGAATGGGTGAGGGAAAATTTGGGGTGTTTACAGTTGCCCCTATTCAAACATGAGTTAGCTGTGCAGGATGTAAGCAACGACTTAACAGGCAAACAAGATAACTTGTGGTTGAATACCAAAGACAGTCCAAAATTTGCACTCACAGAACGAAGAAGAAAAGGGTTATAGATTGTAAAATGAAAATAAAGTATAATTATAAAGTGCGGGCGATGGGGGACGACCGCCGAGCAGAGGACGACTGCTGGGGATAAAGTAATGGCGGGGATGACCGACATGCTGGGGATGATGCGGGAAGCAAAGCAATGACGGGGACGGACGATAAGCTGGGGATATAAGAGATTATGATGGGGACGGCCATCAAGACTTTCTGGGGATCATAGGTAAATAATGTGGACGGCTATCGGGTTCAAGGCATAAATGAAATAAGTGATGAGGTACGGTCATCAAAGGTGAAGGACGATCACCTAGCAGGGGACGGCTGCTCTGTTGGGGATGAGATGAGGGACGGTCATCTAAGGTGAAGGACGATCACCTGGCAAGGTACGGTTGCCAAAAGTATCACGACATAGGACGAATGTCGGATGAAAAGGTCGACGATGGGGACGGCCATCGGATAAGAATGATGAAGGACGATCATCAAGAGGTGAAGGACGATCACCTAGCAGGGTACGGCTGCTCCTGGGGTTTATCATGACATAGGACGAATGTTAGATAACAGACTCAACGATGGGGACGGCCATCGGATAAAATGATGAAGGACGATCATCAGGAGGTGAAGGACGATCACCTAGCAGGGGACGGCTGCTAAAAATATCGCGACATAGGACGAATGTCGGATAGGAGGGGTTCTAATGAATAGAGACTCCAATGGGGGTGATGAAGGACGATCATCAAAAAGGTGAAGGACGATCACCTGGCAGGGTACGGCTGCCGAAAAGGGATCATGACATAGGACGAATGTCAGATAGAAAGGAAATTGTTTAATGAAATTAGCTGGGACTCTTCTGGGGAAGAGGTAGACACGGACGAGTGTCTAAATTCAAGAAGACAAAGGTGTTCGACACGGTGTATAGATTAAAGATGCGGACAAGCATCCTTAAGACTATGATACAGACGAGTATCAGTAGAAACAAACGTCTGACGCATGTTCAGAGATGATGATACGGACGAGTATCAACTGGTTAACAAAGAACACGGACGAGTATTGATTCTGAGGGGACTTAAGTGGTACATATAAGATACAAACGAGTATCTGTATGAGTAAGAAGATGATGAGTAATAAGTATGAGTGAAACACGAACAAGTGTCTAACTTGCTAGGGAGAGTGGGACACGGACGGGTGTCAGAAAAAGTGTATTATAAACAAGTATTTTGATTTCCAAAGTGTTTGGGTAACTATGTTGGGGAAGGTGACACGGACGGGCGTCAAGGAATTGTGTATGGATCTGTGAGTGCAAAGGGGACGCTTTGGCTTTCCGCTGGGGATGTGGCACATACAAGTGTCGAGAAGCATCTGTAATATATAAGTGTCTGTTTGTAAAGAATGCTCGGGTGACTTTACTGGGGAGCGATGACACAGACGAGTGCCAAAAGGAGTGTGTATCCGTATCTGTAAGGGAAATGCTTTGGCTCTCTGGTGAGGAATTGGGGAAATATTCCGTATATCGTTGACGGATTGTCAGTTTTTTACAAGTTTTCAATTCGACTCATGGCTTGTGATTATGCAATATGTTTAAATTTTGCCGTAATGATCCGTATTAGACGGAATGCTACGCTCTGTGGGGAAAATATGATGCGAATGCTATGATTATGCAAAGATACAGATCCGGGATTCGAATCCCGTTGCCGTGGAGATCTCTGGCTGATCTGCTTGAAGTGAATTTCCCAGCTGGGGATAAGGTCATTGGTAGATCTGACATATATGACTCCGCTTGGGGAAATAGATCACTGATAGACCTATCTTGGTGATGAGGGACCCAACTAGGGTTTGTAGAAGCTTTCGTCACCCTGTTGTGAGATCTTCAGGTATTGCTTTTCTGGATAGAGGTCGAAACTTCGTGGGGAGATGGTTCCCGGTCTTTGCTTTTGGCTGAGGAGGAATGATGTACGGCAATTCAGCTGGGGAGAGAGCACCTCCGGTGCTAATCAGGAGATAGACTGAGTAGATAATAGTTAGACAGCTTGCTGGGGAGAAGCCTTCATGCCCCATGGCACGCTCTGAACAACTGCAATCCTGTAAAGACAAAGAAACATACAAGCATCCCGAGATATCCCTTATTGGATTCCGTCATAGGAGTTTAGGCAATCCTAGGAGCAAACATATTTCCTGTAAGCATGTATTCTTTAGAAAGGAAACATCTGTATTTATGTGAATCAATATCTTAAAGACATCGAACATTTTTGCAAACGAAAATAAAATGTACGAGACGAGACATGACTGAAAATCTGATTTTATTAATTCATGTGCCCTGGATTGGCAAAATACAGTCAGAGAAACGGATCCCCTGAAATGAGGAAATCGTTACAAATTGAGAAACAAAAGGATGCTGGCAATGCTGATGACGCTTCAAGGAGCTTCCCTTGGGCTATGACTCGTATGACATTTGACCCTCTTTTCATCTTGCTTTCTGAGGGAGGCTGATTCTGACCGACGCTCGAACCTTTCGGAGCTTACCATGTTGTAAGTGATACAAACGAATTCAGAATGCAGTTGTTCGCCTATTCCCTTATTTTGCGTGGATCGCCTTTCCAGGTTTTCGATCCACCAGGATACCCATTTTTGCTTGAGTTGTTCAATGCGGCTTTTCAACTCAGCGGGTGTACATTTTTATTTATTTTCCCTCACTTTTGCCCGAGTCTTTTATTCTGTTTTTGACTCGCCGGGATGCCCTATTTTCGCCTGGACTTGCATTCTGTTTTTATGTCCAGCGGGTCATTTTCATGCGAAGTATTTTTTAACTGCATCTGAATTCACAGGGGACAGGAAGTCTTCACCATCCATAGTACTGAGCATCAGTGCTCCACCAGAGAAAATTTCTTTACTACGAATGGCCCTTCATAATTCGGAGTCCACTTGCCCCTGTGGTCTGTATGAGGAGGGAGGAGTCTTTTCAGCACAAGATCTCCTACTTGGTACTCTCGGAGCCTGACTTTCTGATCGAAGGCTTTCTTCATTCTCTTCTTATATAACTGCCCATGAAAGATTGCAGCTAATCTCTTCTCTTCAATCAGATTCAGTTGCTCGTATCGGGATCGGACCCATTCTGCTTCATTCAGTTTAACATCCATCAATACCCGTAGAGAGGGTAGTTCAACTTCAACAGGTAGGACTGCCTCCATACCATACACAAGCTAATACGGTGTTGCCCCAGTGGATGTTCGGATTGACGTACGGTACCCATGCAAGGCAAATGGTAGCATTTCATGCCAATCTTTGTAGGTAACTACCATCTTCTGCACAATCTTCTTGATATTCTTGTTAGCTGCCTCTATAGCGTCATTCATCTTTGGCCTGTAAGGAGAAGAATTGTGGTGTTAGATCTTGAAGTCCCGGCACAGTTCTGCCATCATTTTGTTGTTCAAGTTGGAACCATTATCAGTAATGATTCACTCGGGCACTCCATACCGACAGATGATATCTCTTTTCAGGAATCTGGATACCACTTGCCTTGTAACATTTGCATAAGAAGCTGCTTCGACCCACTTGGTAAAATAGTCAATGGCTACCAGGATGAATCTGTGGCCATTTGAAGCGGTTGGTTCAATCTTACCGATCATATCTATGCCCCACATGGCAAAGGGCCAGGGTGAAGACATCACATTCAAAGGATTGGGAGGCACATGCACTTTATCCGCATAAATCTGGCATTTATGGCATTTTCTGGCGTAGGCACAACAGTCTGCATCCATTGTGATCCAGTAATAGCCTGATCTTAGCAACTTTTTAGCCATTGCATGCCCTCCAGCATGGGTACCAAAGGATCCTTCGTTCACCTCGTGCATTAACAAGTCCGCTTCTGCTCTATCAACGCATCTGAGGAGTACCATATCAAAGTTTCTCTTGTAAAGGGAACCATCAGTATTCAGGAAGAAACTACCAGCTAGCCTCCTTAACGTCTTCTTATCATTGGAAGATGCCCCAGGTGGGTATGTATGATCCTCCAAGAAGCACTTAATGTCATGGAACCAAGGCTTATCATCCTTAACAATATCTGCTGAGAACACGTATGCTGGTCTGTCAAGTCTGGACACTGAAATCCGAGGCACAAAGTTGGCAGCTTGAACTTTGATCATGGACGAGATGGTAGCCAAAGCATCCGCAAACTGATTTTCATCTCGAGGGATATACTCAAGCTTGACCGTTGTGAAGAAAGTCAATAACCTCCTTGTATAGTCCCGATAGGGTATCAGATGATCCTGGTGAGTGTACCATTTGCCGTTGGTTTGATTAATTACCAGAGCTGAATCTCCGAACACAGTCAAAGTCTTGATCCTGAGGTCAATGTCTTCCTCAAGACCCATAATACAAGCTTCGATTTCAGCTTCGTTGTTAGTGCAGTTAAAGGTGAGTTTTGTCGAGAAAGGCATGTGAACTCCTTTAGGTGTAATGAGTACTGCACCAACACCACGACCATTCATATTAACAGCCCCATCAAACATCATAGTCCATTCTTCTTCGGGGTCAGGCCCTTCAGTGTGAACGGGCTCTTCGTGATCTTTTGCCTTTATGAACATGATGTCTTCATCAGGGAAGTCAAATCTCATAGGCTGATAATCATCAATGGGTTGCTCAGCAAGATAATCAGACAATACACTGCCCTTGATGGATTTTTGAGATGTGTATTGAATGTCATATTCTGTGAGGATCATTTGCCATCTTGCAACCCGTCCGGTAAGTGATGGATTCTCAAAAATGTACTTAACTGGGTCCATCTTTGAGATCAATAAGGTAGTGTGGGTCAACATATACTGTCTCAGTCGGCGAGCAGCCCACGCTAAAGCACAGCAAGTTTTCTCGAGCAGTGAATAACGTTGTTCACAGTCGGTAAACTTTTTGCTTAGGTAGTATATTGCATACTCTTTTCGACCAGACTCGTCATGCTGGCCCAGCACACACCCCATTGATTCTTCTAATACTGTCAAGTACATAATTAGAGGTC
Organism: Lathyrus aphaca; assembly: GCA_963966055.1. Lineage (NCBI taxonomy): Eukaryota > Viridiplantae > Streptophyta > Magnoliopsida > Fabales > Fabaceae > Lathyrus > Lathyrus aphaca. The sequence continues at coordinate 444,603,737 of OZ014523.1, forward strand.
TTCCTTCAACTGGAGGCATAAGGATTGGAGGCTCTTGTAAGTATTCCTTGATTTTGTCAAAAGCCCTTTGGCAGTCTTCATTCCACCTGACCGTTTGTTCTTTTCTTAACAACTTGAACAAAGGTTCACAGGTTGCAGTCAGGTGAGATATGAACCGTGAAATGTAGTTCAATCTTCCTAAGAACCCCCTAACTTCTTTTTCAGTCTTCGGTGCAGGCATTTCTTGAATGGCCTTGACTTTATCAGGGTCAACTTCAATCCCTTTTTCACTTACAATAAATCCCAACAACTTACCGGATCGCACCCCGAATGTGCATTTGTTGGGGTTTAACTTCAGCTGGTACTTTCTCAGACGCTTGAATAACTTCAGCAGATTCACCAGGTGGTCTTCTTCTGTGAGGGATTTGGCAATCATGTCATCCACATAACATTCAATTTCTTTGTGGATCATGTCATGGAATAATGTTACCATAGCCCGTTGATAAGTGGCACCAGCATTCTTCAGTCCGAATGGCATCACCTTATAACAGAATATGCCCCAAGGTGTGATGAAAGTTGTCTTCTCCATGTCTTCAGGTGACATCTTGATCTGATTATATCCTGAAAATCCGTCCATGAAGGAGAACACCGAGAACTGAGCCGTATTGTCGACCAATACATCAATGTGAGGTAATGGGAAATCGTCTTTCGGGCTGGCTCTGTTCAGGTCCCGGTAATCCACACACATCCTCACCTTGCCATCTTTCTTAGGCACTGGTACAATATTAGCAACCCACGGCGGGTAACTAGTCACAGCAAGGAAACCGGCGTCCCACTGTTTTTGTACCATTTCCTTTATCTTCATTGCCATATCTGGGTGAGTACGGCACAGTTTCTGTTTTACTGGTGGGCAATCTTCCTTTAGAGGCAGCTTGTGCATAACAATATCGGTGTCCAACCCTGGCATATCCTGATAAGACCAAGCAAAAACATCCACATATTCCGAAAGCATATCAATCAGTTGCTCCTTCACTGAATCTTGTAAGCAGGCCCCGATCTTGACTTCTTTCACTTCTTCTTCTGTACCAAGATTAACCGTTTCGACCTCCTCCTGATGAGGAGTGATAACCTTCTCCTCTTGCCTTAACAACCTAGCTAGCTCTTCAGGTAGCTCATAATCTTCTTCAACCCCTTCATCGGCTTGATTGATTGGATTGTCAAAGTCATACGAAGTCATAGCAGTGTTGTTGTCGGTGCAATCTGGAAGGCACTTTCTGCAAGGGTTTGGATTGGTTTATTTTAGTGATCAATTTTAATTTTGTTTAGAAAGGTGAAATGAAGTTTATCATTTTGAAAAACATTGCCATTTTATTTTTGTACAAAAAGAAAAATGAAAAAGAGTGAGCGGAAAAGGAAAAGACTCATTTGCAAAAGATGTCCGATATTCATTGATTGACCTGTTTGCACAAAATTACAAGATGGCCCGATTACAAAATGAGTCTTGACATCTTGGGCAAGATGCAAGACTTGATGCATGCTTTAAAAATACAGGAAATAATAATTACTCTACGGGAGTAACCCTTATAATTTCCTGGGAAGACCAGTTTGAGACATGTCTCCCCGGGGTCCTTGGACGTATCCAGCTCTCCAGGTTACGTTCATCTTCCGACTCATCTTCCAAGTTGTTCACAGCATCCGGGGTGAGCATCCCCCCGCTGACAAAATTGGGCTTTTTAGCAGCCTCTGATTGATCTTGTTGAGTTGGTCTGTAACCCAACCCAAATCTGTCTTCTTTCTTTTCCACGGGCAGCAGCTTGCTGTAAACACCCCAAATTTGCCCTCACCCATTCACACCATGGCTTGTGATCTTCTCATATGCATAAACTCAACCACATCATCTCATATTGCATATTTGCTTCACTGCATTGATTCAAAGTCATCTTCATCTAGGGTTTGTGATCTGAGCAACCCAAGAACTTCTTAAGCCACTCCAAAGGTCATCAATCACTTCAAAGGGGTCCATGTATGTTCAAACATCATATTATATCCTCTCAAAGTCAAGAATGTCAAAGAATCACAAGAACTGAGAATGGCATGGAATCACAAGAATCACAACCGTCCCCTGCTAGGTGATCGTCCTTCACCTTTGATGACCGTCCCTCATCATTATTTCATTTACTCTTTAACCCGATGGCCGTCCCCGTCGTGGTCCCTTTTCCTTTTTCTGATGATCGTCCTTCATCAGTTTAGCCCGATGGCCGTCCCCATCGTTGTTTACATTACTTTATGAACCTGATGGCCGTCCCCATCATTTTTCATTAATCCCCAGAGAGTCGTATAGCTTTACTTGATGGCCGTCCCCATCATAATCCCTTTTATCCCTAGCATTTCGGCCGTCCCCGTCATTGCTTTATTTCACCGCACTTTCCCTGTCATGTCGGCCGTCCCCGCCATTGCTTTATTTCACCGCACTTTTCCCAGCGTGTCGGCCGTCCCCGTCATTGCTCGTTCCCCAGCAGTCGTCCTCTGCTCGACGGTCGTCCTCCGTCGCCCATACTTTGCAATATACTTTATTTTCTTTTACAATCTATATCCCTTTTCTTCTTCGTTCTGTGAGTGCAAATTTTGGACTGTCTTTGGTATTCAACCACAAGTTATCTTGTTTGCCTGTTAAGCCGTTGCTTACATCCTGCACAACTAACTCATGTTTGAATAGGGGCAGCTGTAAAAACCCCAAATTTTCCCTCACCCATTCACACCATGGCTTGTGATCTTCTCATATGCATAAACTCAACCACATCATCTCATATTGCATATTTGCTTCACTGCATTAATTCAAAGTCATCTGCATCTAGGGTTTGTGATCTGAGCAACCCAAGAACTTCTTAAGCCACTCCAAAGGTCATCAATCACTTCAAAGGGGTCCATGTATGTTCAAACATCATATTATATCCTCTCAAAGTCAATAATGTCAAAGAATCACAAGAACTGAGAATGGCATGGAAGCAGAGCCAGGTTTGACTGCACAGATGACCTAGAATTAGGGTTTTGGTTTCAGAGGCCATAACTCCAAATTTTTTGGTCATTCTTGTTTCTATTGGTCTCTATATGGTATAGGGATCATGCATATCAATTTTCATGAAGAAATTCAATGGGGAAGGCATCTGATCAAGGGTTGACTTTCTAAGCAAATCAGTGTAAAATCAGGGCATCTGAGGCCCCCAATGACCCAACCAAAGGGTGTTCTTCATCATTTTGATTATGTATGATCTTTATTTGATCATAGAAGATGTTGGAAGTTCACAAAATTGAAGAATTTCAAGTCATTTGCAAAGTTGACTTTTTGGGAAAGTTGACTTTTAATGAAATTGCCATTTTGGGAAACTTTTTCAACCCTTGCTTTTTGATTCAAAAATGCTTCAAATGAAAACACTTTGGTCATGAAAGTTGTAGAATGGATCATTCCCTTTTAAAAAAGTACAAGAACATGACCTAATTCATTTTGGATCAAAAGTTATGGCTTGTCAAAGTTGGCTAAAATCACAAAATTTGAAGTTTTCTACCAAAGAGACATTTTGCAAAATGGTTTGATCAAGTGTTCTAAAGGCCTCAAATGTGTATCATTTCTTCACAACATGATCATGTGACATCTAAAATTCATAATGGGCCAAGGGATCACTCATCTTCATGACTTATGGAGCAAGAATTCTCAAAGGAAACAAAAGTGAAGCAAGTTGCAAAAACTCACTCAAGTGTGAATCCACTTGCTTGCTGACTTCACAATCAATCCTATGGATCTCCACACATCTTGCTGCGCAGGACACCCCATCTGTCCTTGGCTATCTAGTAGCCCATGCCTCTCTTACACAAACTTGACATTTTGGAAACTTGAGCCATACCAATCACAACAGCACACATCAACTCATCTGACCAATCCCATTTGTTTATACAAACCAAAAGCAAGCCAAAGCACATAACACACAAGCCTGAAAGCACCAAGAACACAGCTCTCTCATTTTGACCCCATTTTGCAAAAGCTTTCGAAACACTCTCCACAAGCTGCAAGCACACAAACCAACATCACAAATCAACTCAGCATACTTCACTGATCAGAAACCACCCATCACCATAGCCTGAAACTCCCAGAAACCAAGATACGATTTCTCTCCCCCTTTGAGCAGAACTTCAGCAATCTTCCAAACCACCCATTATAAACTTCAAACAAGCATTGAAAGCTTCTCAGGAGGTCCATTGGAGGTGATTGGAAGCAAGGAATCAGCCAGAAAGTGCCAGAAATCAAAGCTTCGATTTAGGTAGCCATGGAAATTCATTTTTCCAGAACTCCTTTCTCTTGTTTCTAAAATGATCTGCATGCTTCCCTGAGTCCACTGTACATTTTATTTTTGAAAATGATTGAGTTTTGAGGTTGTATGCTTGATCTGAAAGTTTGCCCGAAAAAATGTTCTTGCTTGTTTCTCTTGATTTAGTGAGAATAAATGTTGTTTGAGTTAGGGTTTAGGTTTAGGGATGTTCATAGATTGATTCTGGAGAGTTTGGTGATGATTTGATGCGTATTCAGTGAGATAGTGGTTTTGGCTTGCCGGAGAAGATGACCGGAACACTGTTTCGGTCATCTGAAAGTCATTAGGGTTAATTAATTAGGGTTTAGTCTTAATTGCACGAATTTGAATCTTGGCCGTCCAGATGCGCGCCAAGTCCACTCCCGCGCGTTTGAGTTTGAATACTGGCCATTGATCATGTTGACTTTCTCATTTTCAGTTTAATTTCATTTTATTTTTCATTTTATTTGATTTGTTTTGTTCATTTTATTAAAAATAGTAAAACATTTTGAAAAATTCTGTAAATTTTTATACAAGCTTTTATTAATTTTCAGAAACCAAAAATATTTTTATTTTTATGTTTTGCATTAAAAATATTTTTAAATCATTTAAAAGTTTATTTTTAATTAATTAATGAGAATTAATTAATTAAAAATACTTTTAAGTATTTAAAAATCACAAAAAAATTAATGAAACATTTAAAATCATTTAGAAACATTGTCCAACCTTCAAACCAAATTTCTTTTTTGATCTTGATGACTTTTGATAATTTTCCATGGAATTAATTTCATTTCAAGGCATTATTTTGATCCAATCTTCAAAAATTCATTTCTGCCTAATCTTTAAGAGTTGGACTTTGATTCTTTTTGCATTGCATCTTGCATATCATGTAGTTTATAGGATTAAATTGGCATGAATTGATCTTGCATTTTCAATTTGTTTGACATTTTTCTTGACAAGGTACCTTAAAACCCTAGCAATCTTAGGAAATTCATAACTTTCACTAGGTTAAGAATTGGATCCCCTCCTTTGGGCAGTGAGTTTGTATAGGTTTAGGGTTCCCTTGGATGCATTTTCAATTTTTTATCTTGATGTTTGCTTCTGGTTTTTGTTTTTGTTTTGTGCCTTGATCATAAACCCTAATTTGGGCTTCCTTTTGAATTCATCTTGCATTTGCTTGCATACCATGACTTGCCATGACATTGTATGCATCCATTTGATTCATAACACATCTTAGGACATATTAGAATCATGTTAGATCATTGCATTTTTCATTTGCCATGTTGTATGTCATTTTCATTCCATAACTTTTCATGTATGTTTATGGTTCTAAGCATGCTTCTCTTGCATCCCTATGTTTGTATGATCATCCCCATGCCTTGTTTCATGTTTGTGTCATCTCATAGCATCATTAACATCATACTCATGCTTCTGGTTTTGGTGTGCATCATGCCATTTCATCTCATTTTGCATTGCATTGCATTTCTTTCACTAACTTTTCAGGTGGTAAGTCACTTTGAGAAGTGAATTTGCCTTCACTTCTCACAATTTCTTTTCATCTCTCTTATGCATCATTGCTGCATTTTGTCTTGTGTTTGAGATTGAGCTTGCTCATTCTTGCTCTTCTTACTTTCTTTCATCAAGTGACTTGTCTTCTTAAGTGAAGCAAGTTACTTTGCTCCTCTTTGCTCCTTTCATCTGCTTCCTGGTGGTTTCTCTGAAGTTCTTTCCTATAAACCTCACAAACCTTAGGAACAACCAAGCATGACAATAATTAGGGTTTTGATTAGTCCCCCCAATTAGATTTTACCTTTGTGTCTCATTGAGTCTTCTCTTCCCACCTCACAATCAAGGACTAAACCATAAAGGCTTTAAGGCTTTGTGATTAAGCTTATGTCTGCATCCTTCTATTAGGATGGAGTGTATAACTTTAATCCTAAGTGTTAAACCCTTAATGTGTTTAAATCCTTTAATCAATTCATCTAATAATCATCAAGACATCAAGCTTGTAACTTGGGCCTTGCATTAGGGTTCTAATTCTTCCTTAATTGGTTAAGAAGGACTAACCCTAGTGTTAATGGACAAGTCCCCCTCAAGTTGTCTTACAAACCCTAAAACTCACTTCATCATCTTATCATTAACTAAAATCCACTTAATAAAGGCTTTGTTTTGTCATGAGTTTAATCCCTAATCATGGATTAAGTTGAGGAGCTTTCCTCAGCTTAAACATTCTCATCTATTATCCTTCTATTAGGATGGTGTAATGAGTCTGTTTAATCCCTGATTATGGCTTATCCTCATTACTTAACACTAAACAAAAACAACAAAAACATCTAATTAATCACAAGTAGGTTAATGATCTTAATCCTACATCAAAGGTGTTTAAGTGTGAGAAGCTGACTTCACACTTAAGGTACTCTCATTACCCCTAATCAGAGGGAAGATGTGATGAGTTTACTAAATCCACTGGTTTAGGATTAAGCTCATTAACTTATGACAAACTTTCAAAAGCAATAAAAGACTGAAAACTCAAAAACAAGCAATAATCGTCTCCTCCAGGACTCTTTTCTCATCTCATTCACTCACAAACGAGAACTCGCTTCTTCCGTCTAATGCAAGACAGTTTGCACCTGAGCCAGACAGGTCATACACTTGAGCATAGACAAGTAAGCAATTCACAAGTCAATTCACGTTTCAGTCTCTTTGGGTCGAACTACGGTGTTCTGACTTCCTCATTGCACGAGAGGATACGTAGGCATAACTTAACAGTTATCGAACAAAAGTCTCTGTATATTCCCCCTCTTTCCAGCTTTATTTCTTTTAGCCTCATTATCATGAGCATTTCATTCTTGTTCTCACACTGACACATCATTTGTACACTTCACTTCTTTTACACAGACACCTGTACTTCTTTTTCCAGCTCTTTCATGCACAAATTGCACTGACACTACCCCTTTAAAACACAAATCTTTTAAGCGTGGATCCTGTCGAGTACGACGGACAATCTGGGTGCTAATACCTTCCCAGGTTGTAACCAACCCCCTTTCTCAGTCTCTCTGGTTCGCAACCGTCTTATCCATATCTTTCCAGGTCTATGCAGCATTACCTTTCCTCCGGGATAAAAATGCCTAGCTGGCGACTCTTTCTTTTCCTGTGAGTTCACTCCTGTGTGTTCTCACATCCTTCCTTTCGCCGACCGTTCGCGTCTGTACCTCATTTGAGCCCAGTCTCATCTGTTGGGAGCGACAGCTTGGCGACTCTGCTAGGGACCCTTATACTGTAACCAGGGCTTCTGGTTCTTTTTGTGGGTTCCTCCTAGCGCTTGTTTGATTTGTGTTTACTTGGGTGTTATGTGCTATTTGTGTTTGTATGTTTATTTTGTCTATTGCTTTATGTGCAGTTGTTTTATTGCTTTCTTTACAGCTTTACATATATCATACTGTCATACTGTTCTGGCTGGATCTGGTTTTGTTGCTTTGGTGGGTGGGGTTCTATTGAGAGTTAAGGTCCTATACCTGGGACCTGAGTGACACCTAGGCTAGAGTGGTTCATGTTCTTTCCCATTCCATTTCGGTCTGGTGCGGGAATATGAAACACGGTTCAGATATGGGTTTCTTCTTGAGAACTCTGTGCTACAGATTTCCTGTAGTGCTAGGGCTATCTGGGAAGCCTGCTAAGTCTGGATGACCTTTAGTATTGACCTTCAGAAACTGAGGTGAATTAGAGGAGGATCTTTTATGATTATTGTAAACACTGTACCTCCGGGTTAGAAGTGTTTACACTTCTCATAAGTGATCCAAGTCTGAGGATCCTTATTTTAGAACACCACCTGTAAGGGGGTCGGGCTGTTTACAGGTTTGCAGGTACCCTTGACCTCAGCATACCCTGTTACTTTGTTTTGATTAAGAGTACTCCATTTTGGGACAGTTCTTGTGATTTTAATCCTGGACATGTGACTCTTTATTTGAGTCCCCCACCTTGGTTACTGGACTTATGAACCTCCATCTGGATTTCTTGAACATACATGGACTTATATCAAAGCAGTAATCAGATCCAGCTTGATCACAAACCCTTGCATATCATTTGCATACATCATCATTGCATCATTTAACATTTGCTTATTTGTCTTTCAGGGTATCCACATCATATTTTGGCTTGGTTTTGACCCCTTCATCTGCATAGACCTATCTTCACCAGCTACCTGCTTCAGTCACCTGCATCACCAGCATCAGCTTATCAGTGGCCCATCTTCTAGTATCAGTCATCATCATCAGCATCTGTTTCAGCTCTTCTTCAGCAACATGGCACCCAAGAAGAGCAATATCTCATACCATTTTTTTGAGCCTGAGCTGACTGGCATCAGGAAGATCCAGGCCCTTATTACTCCAGACCATATACCACTATTCAGAGAACATTTTGGAGGCATCCTTGATGTGGTTATGGATTTGGACCCTTCTCAGAGGAGCTTGATTCACACTTGTCTACAATTCTATGATCCTCCTTTGAGATGCTTCACCTTCCAGGATTTTCAGTTGGGACCCTTGTTGGAAGAGTATTCATCATTGATTGGTGTACCTGTCAGGGGTGGTGTCCCTTTCAACCCTGAGATGGCTTTTCCCAGTAATGAAGAAGTGGCAAAGGCATTGTATCTGGAACCTTGTCTGATTGAGCAGAACATGACAACCAAGGCAGGAATCTCTGGTCTACATTTGGATTTCTTGACTTCTCAGGCCATCCTGAAGGCCTCTTTGGGAGAATGGAAGGCAGTCTGTGTTTTGTTAGCCCTCAGCATATATGGGGTTATACTTTTTGCAGATGAGCCTAAGTTTATTAGCAAGAATGCCATTCACCTTTTCATCCTGAGGAACCCAGTGCCCACCTTACTGGGAGATTTCTACTACTCTATTCATCAAAGGAATGAAAAGCAAAGAGGAAGATTGGTGAGATGCTGTGCTCCCCTGTTCCATACCTGGTTGCTCAAACACTTGCCCAAGACTGATGCATTCTTGAATCCTCACCAGCAGAAGAATTGGGCTAGAAGACTTGTTGCTTTGACCTCAGATGACATCAGGTGGTGCACCCAGAGCACCAAGGGCAAGGATATCATTACTAGTTGTGGGCAGTTCCCCAATGTACCTCTGATAGGAGTGAAGGGTTGCATCAACTACAACCCTCTGTTATTCAAAAGACAATTGGGCTATGCATTGGTCCACCCTCCTAGAGCACAAGACTTGGCTGAAACCCTTTATTGTGAGGTTAAGCCTAATCTAGCAATTGTCAGGCAGGCATCCTGGGCTTGGGACAATGTCCAGACCAAAGGGATGGCCATTCTTGGGAGATGCAACAATGTGGCCTCAGCCCAGTATCATGATTGGTCTCATGCCAGGGCTCAAATTTTGGGGATGCCCTTCACCATTGAGGATGCACCTGGTCCATCCACAGCACCACCTCCAGCCACTGTCAGCTTATAGGAGTTTGAGAAACTAAAAGAGAGAAATGAGAATCTGACTCAGGATCTACAGAAGACCCTCTGGGAGAGGAGTGATGGTCGTCTGGACATTGAAAGGTTGGAAAAGCTTAGGGTGGAACATCTAGCCAGGATTGAGAAGTCAGAGGATTACATCAAGAAGTCAAGGGCTGGAGAACAAATTTTGAAGAATGCCTGTAAGGAGGCTCAGTTTCAGAAGGCCAAGACTGATTTATATCTGAAGGAGAGTCAAGCTAGGTGGGTCCGGATCACTGAAGCTCGTACTCAGGAAGATAAGAGAACTCAGGACAAGATTGAGCAGTTGGAGGCTAATGCAAAGGAGCAACAGGAAGCCCTGCTAGCAGCCCAAAAAGAGATCTCAGAGTTGAAGATTAAGGCTGGTGTGAAGAGGTCAAAGGACCAGAGCAGGCACAAGAGGTTGACCACTGCTATCACCACCAGGAATCTTCTTATCAGGAATCTCACAGAGCGTCCAGCCGATCCGGTAACTGAAGCACTTCTAAAGGAAGTTAAGGAGGATGAGTTTGGTCTTGGTGTCTGACTTTTGCTTGTTGTTGTTGTCATTCCATGTACTTTTCTTTTCTTATGTTGTATTTTTGACCCCTCAGGGGCATGTTTTTGTAAAAAGCAAACTATGTATCATTCACTTTTTGTAATACATCCATTGGTTTGTTTCATTTGAATCTCTCTCTCAAAGTAACATCAAAAGCATCTTCCTCAAGGGTCTGGAAAGGTCAAAACCAATTGCCAAGTTGGATACCTTGGAAACAAATAAGCATACTGCATTGCATACTAACCTTCTGTTTTGTTTTGTAGGTTTTGTTTTGTTTGTTACTAACTCTGTTGTGGTTCAGGAACTATTGCTCGCCGTCGGGTGTTCCCACTCAACCGTCCGCACAGATATCCTACCCGCAACAACCTTCCGGGTATACAAATGGACCAGGTACAACAGGACCTTACAGAAGTCAGGACTCAAATGGCCAATGAGAGGTTGGAAATGAGAAACCAGATGACACAGTTTATGGAAGTGATGAATGGGTTGGCTCAGAGCCAAGAGAGATTAAGGGCTTTAGTGGAGAGGCAGACCCAGGAAGACCCCCATCTAGGGACTGGTGGAACAAGCAACAATGAGAGGGTTCAGCCTCATATTAATCCCCCAGTATTTGGGCCCCACCTTCATCCAGAGATCAACATCCCTGCTAATGTACAAGGGAATGCCACTGCAGGCAGAATATTACAAGAAGACCCCCAAGAAGATCAATTTACTGCGATGGGAGCTGGGGATGAAGCCTATGACAGAAGGCTAGATGAAATTGCTGAGAAATTAAGATCCTTGGAATCTCAAAACTCCTTGGGTTTTGATGTCATGGACATGGGCTTAGTGGACGGAGTAAGAATACCTCACAAGTTTAAACCTCCATGCTTTGAGAAGTACAACGGAACTTCCTGTCCACGAACCCATCTGCAGTCTTTTCTGGGAAGGCTTAAAGCATACACCATGAATGAAAAACTGTGGATGTTTTATTTCGAAGACAGTTTAACAGGAGCTTCAAGGGAATGGTACTCTCATTTGACCAGAGCGACCATCAGGTGCTGGAAGGACCTGGCTGAGGCCTTCATTAGACAATACCAATATAACCTGGATATGGCTCCCAACAGGACCCTCCTGATGGGAATGTCCCAGTCATCCAGAGAAAGCTTCCGAGAGTACGCCCAGAGGTGGAGACAGCTTGCTGCTGCTGTCCAGCCACCCATGTCGGAAAGGGAGATGGCCGACATGTTTATGAACACCCTCCAAGGGACATACATTGATAGGCTATCTGCCTTTTCTTCCACCAGCTTCGATGATGTAGTTATAGCTGGAGAAAGAATTGAGAGCCTATTAAAGATGGGTAAGATTTCCGACAATGGTGCGAGCTCGTCCAACAACCCCAGGAAGCCTTTTGTAGGCCCAAGAAGAACTGGTGAGACTAATGCTATCCATACCAGCAGGGGCAGACCCCAGTATGTTCATAGGTCAGTGGCAGCTGTCACCATTCCCGCTCCAATTCATCAACAACCAGCATATCAACCACAGCAACAACCCCACTACCAGCAACAAGCTCAATATCCACCTCAGAGAAATTATAACAACAACAACACCAGCAACAACAATCAGCAAAGACCTTTTCAACAGAGACCATCTCAGGCCAATAGGGTGATCGATCCGATCCCTATGCCTTATGTCGTATTATTGCCACAACTCCTGAAACTCAACCTGGTTGAGCTAAGGACATTGGCACCTCCAGATCCTGCCAGTCTGCCCAGAAATTATGACGCCAGCGCCAGATGTGCTTTTCACTCCAACGCACCTGGCCACAGTACAGAGAAGTGCAGAGCTTTGCACATGAAAGTACAGGATCTAGTGGATTCCAAAGCTCTGAACTTTGCACCCCCGCCAAATGTCAGTAAGAACCCTATGCCCAACCACGGAGGACCCAGAATTAACGCTATTAAGGAAGACAAGCCGTCTTTCTTGATAACCAATGTGGGGCAGATTCGGACACCCCTGGTAGATATCAAAGCTCAACTCCTTGAATGCCAGATATTTCCCGGGTGTGAGCTCGGGTGCGGTTATTGCAACATTTCGGTAAATGGGTGTGATAACTTGAGAAATGGCATAAATGGTCTCATCCAGAGTGGCCTACTTCAAATCACGACATCAACACCTCCAAATCCAGCAATCTCCTTAACAACAATTCCCGAGTCTTCTACAACTGCAACAACAATTGTTCCAAACAACTCTTCAATCTCATCAACAAATGCTTCATCTGTCACTTCAACGGACCAAATATCAACAATCATCTCTTCTACAACTTCAACACCCATCCAGTCAACAGTGCCTCCTACAACATCAACAGCAAATAATGAAAGTATCTCAACGGTTACAATATATTACGATCCTGCAAATGATTCTGCCTACAACTCACAAAATGCCACTCCTATCAGAACACCAGTTACAATATACTATGATCCACATACTATCACGGTCCCTTCTGCAGCTGCTATCAGTCCAGTCACTATCATAGTGCCTGGGCCAGTCCCTTATGAAAACAATAATGCCATCCCTTGGCATTACGGCTCAGATCTATACTGCGAAGGACAGAAAATCACTCTAGAATCATCAACTTCTTCACCACAGGTAGACAATGTGGGGGGAGGCGGAGGCTTCACTCGAAGCGGACGTCTCTTTGCCCCGCAAATTCCTAGACCCATTGCTGAAGCAGAAGCTGCTGCCAAGGCAAAAGGGAAGAGCATGGTGCAAGAAGAACAAGTTTCTAAAGAAGCTTTAAAGACCCCTTTTGATCAAGAGGTTGATGAATTCATGAGAATCATCAAGAAGAGTGATTACAAGATAGTGGACCAGCTTCACCAGACACCTTCCAAAATCTCTATTTTATCATTGCTAATGTGCTCCGAGGCTCATCGGAACGCACTATTAAAAGTCTTGCACGCAGCTTATGTGCCATAAGAGATTACCGTCAATCAGTTAGAGGCAGTGGTTGGAAATGTCAACGCTAGTCATGGACTAGGATTTACCAACACTGATTTGACGACGGAAGGTCGCAATCACAACAAGGCTTTGCACATTACCTTGGAGTGTAAGGGTGCAGTTCTTTCTCATGTATTGGTGGACACAGGATCATCCCTCAATGTCCTACCTAAGAAAGCCCTTGTGAAGCTGGAGTATGAAGGATTGGCATTACGCCCAAGTAACTTGGTAGTGAGAGCCTTTGACGGTTCTAAGAGATCAGTTCTGGGAGAAATTGAGCTGCCTATAACGATTGGCCCACAGACTTTCTAAACGACCTTCTTCGTGATGGATATACAGCCTGGCTACAGCTGTCTATTGGGTAGACCATGGATACACGCCGCTGGCGCCGTGACGTCAACCCTTCACCAGAAGTTAAAATTCGAGTGGGAAGGCCAAGTCGTTACTATTTGTGGAGAGGAAGATATCTTTGTTATCCATCTGGCTACATACAAATACATTGAGATGGATGGGGAGATCCACGAAACTATGAGTCAAGGGTTTGAGGCCTTGAACATAAATGAAGCATCTGCTGTACCTGGAACCTCAATGACATCTTATCAGCAAGCCCGGAAGGTTATTGAAGAGGGGACTGCCCAAGGCTGGGGCAAGTTGCTGCCTGTAGAGAAGAAGGAGGATAGATTTGGGTTGGGTTACAAACCAACTCAACAAGATCAAGCAGAGGCTGCTAAGAAGCCCAATTTTGTCAGTGAGGGGATGCTCACCCCAGATGCAGTTAACAACTTGGAAGACGAGGATGAAAGCGACCGCAACCTGGAGAACTGGATACGTCCCAGGATCCCGGGGAGCCAAGTCCTTAACTGGTCTTCCCAGGAAATTATAAGAGTTACTCCTGCAGAGTAATTATTATTTCCTGTATTTTTAAGCATGCATCAAGTCTTGCATCTTTCCCAAGATGAAAAGACTCATTTTGTAATCGGGCCATCTGTAATTTTGTGCAAATAGATCAATCAATGATAATCAGACATCTTTTGCAAATGAGTCTTTTTTTCTTTTCCGCTCACTGTTTTTCCATTTTTCTTTTTGTACAAAAATAAATGGCAATGTTTTCAAAATGATAACTTCATTTCACTCTTTCTAAACAAGATTAAAATCAATCACTAAAATGAACAAATCTGAACCCTTGCAGAGAGTGCCTCTCAGATCGCACCGACAACAACACGGCTATGACTTCGTATGACTTTGACAATCCAATCAATCAAGCTGATTAAGGGGTTGAAGAAGATTATGAGCTTCCTGAAGAGCTAGCCAGGTTGTTAAGGCAAGAGGAGAAGGTTATCACTCCTCATCAAGAGGAGGTTGAAACGATTAATCTTGGTACGGATGAAGATGTGAAAGAAGTTAAAATCGGGGCCTGCTTACAAGACTCAGTGAAGAGACAACTGATAGACCTGCTTCAAGAATATGTGGATGTGTTTGCTTGGTCTTATCAGGATATGCCAGGGTTGGACACCGACATTGTTATGCACAAGCTGCCTTCAAGAGAAGATTGCCCGCCGATTAAACAGAAACTGCGCCGTACTCGCCCAGACATGGCAATGAAGATCAAAGAAGAGGTACAAAAGCAATGGGACGCCGGATTCCTTGCTGTGACTAGCTATCCGCCGTGGGTTGCTAATATTGTACCTGTGCCTAAGAAGGACGGCAAAGTGAGAATGTGTGTTGACTACCGGGATCTGAACAGAGCCAGCCCAAAAGATGACTTCCCATTACCTCACATCGATGTATTGATGGATAACACGGCTCAGTTCTCGGTGTTCTCCTTCATGGACGGATTTTCAGGATACAATCAGATTAAGATGTCACCTGAAGACATGGAGAAGACAACCTTCATCACACCCTGGGGCACGTTCTGTTACAAGGTGATGCCATTCGGACTGAAGAATGCTGGTGCAACATATCAGCGGGCTATGGTGACATTATTCCACGATATGATCCATAAAGAAATTGAATGTTATGTGGATGACATGATTGCCAAGTCCCTCACAGAAGAAGACCACCTGGTAAACCTGTTGAAGTTATTCAAACGTCTGAGGAAATATCAACTGAAGTTAAACCCCAACAAGTGCACATTCGGGGTGCGATCCGGTAAACTGCTGGGATTTATTGTAAGCGAGAAAGGGATTGAAGTTGACCCTGATAAAGTCAAAGCCATTCAAGAAATGCCTGCACCGAAGACAGAAAAAGAAGTTCAAGGTTTTTTAGGTCGATTGAACTACATTTCAAGGTTCATATCTCACCTTACAGCAACCTGTGAACCCTTGTTCAAACTGCTAAGAAAAGAACAAACGGTCAGGTGGAACGAAGACTGCCAGAGGGCTTTTGACAATATCAAGGAGTACTTACAAGAGCCTCAAATCCTTATGCCTCCAGTTGAAGGAAGACCTCTAATCATGTACTTGACAGTATTAGAAGAGTCAATGGGGTGTGTGCTGGGCCAGCATGACGAGTCTGGTCGAAAAGAGTATGCAATTTACTACCTAAGCAAAAAGTTTACCGACTGTGAACAACGTTATTCACTGCTCGAGAAAACTTGTTGTGCTTTAGCGTGGGCTGCTCGCCGACTGAGACAGTATATGTTAACCCACACTACCTTATTAATCTCAAAAATGGACCCAGTTAAGTACATTTTTGAGAAGACAACACTTACCGGACGGGTTGCAAGATGGCAAATGATCCTCACGGAATATGACATCCAGTACACATCTTAGAAAGCCATCAAGGGCAGTGTATTGTCTGATTATCTTGCTGAGCAACCTATTGATGATTACCAGCCTATGAGATTTGACTTCCCTGATGAAGACATCATGTTCATAAAAGCAAAAGATCATGAAGAGCCTATTCACACTGAAGGTCCTGACCCGGAAGAAGAATGGACTATGATGTTTGATGGGGCTGTTAATATGAATGGTCGTGGTGTTGGCGCAATACTCATTACACCTAAGGAAGTTCACATGCCTTTCTCGGCGAAACTCACCTTTAACTGCACTAACAACGAAGCTGAATACGAAGCCTGCATTATGGGTCTTGAGGAAGCTATTGACCTCAGGATCAAGACATTGACTGTATTCGGGGATTCAGCTTTGGTAGTTAATCAAACCAACGGCAAATGGTACACACACCAGGATCATCTGATACCTTACAGGGATTATACAAGGAGGTTATTGACTTTCTTCACAACAGTCAAGCTTGAGTATATCCCTCGGGACGAGAATCAGTTTGCAGATGCTCTGGCTACCATTTCATCCATGATCAAGGTTCAAGCTGCCAACTTTGTACCTCAAATTTCAGTGTCCAGACTTGACAGACCAGCATATGTGTTCACAACAGATGTTGTTAAAGATGATAAGCCTTGGTTCCATGACATTAAGTGCTTCTTGGAGGATCAAACATACCCACCTGGGGAATCTTCCAATGATAAGAAGACTTTGAGAAGGCTTGCTGGTAGTTTCTTTCTGAACACTGATGGTTCCCTGTACAAGAGAAACTTTGATATGGTACTCCTCAGATGCGTTGATAGAACAGAAGCAGACTTGTTGATGCACGAGGTGCACGAAGGATCCTTTGGTACCCATGCAGGAGGGCATGCCATGGCTAAGAAATTGCTAAGATCAGGTTATTACTGGATCACCATGGATGCCGACTGTTGTGCCTACGCTAGAAAATGCCATAAATGCCAGATTTATGCAGATAAGGTGCATGTGCCTCCCAATCCTTTGAATGTGATGTCTTCACCCTGGCCCTTTACTATGTGGGGCATTGATATGATTGGCAAGATTGAACCGACTGTTTCAAATGGCCACAGATTCATCCTGGTTGCCATTGACTATTTCACCAAGTGGGTCGAAGCAGCTTCATATGCAAATGTTACAAGACAAGTGGTAACCAAATTTCTGAAGAGAGATATCATCTGTCGATACGGAGTTCCCGAGCGAATCATTACTGTTAATGGTTCCAACTTGAACAACAAAATGATGGCAGAGCTATGCCGGGACTTCAAGATCCAACACCACAATTCTTCTCCTTACAGGCCAAAGATGAACGGCGCTGTTGAGGCAGCTAATAAGAATATCAAGAAGATTGTGCAGAAGATGGTAGTCACCTACAAAGACTGGCATGAGATGCTACCGTTTGCCTTGCATGGGTACCGCACGTCAATCAGAACATCCACTAGGGCAACACCGTATCAACTTGTGTATGGTATGGAAGCAGTCCTACCAGTTGAAGTTGAACTACCCTCCCTACGGGTACTGATGGATGTTAAGCTGAACGAAGCAGAGTGGTCCGATCCCGATACGAACAACTAAGTCTGATCGAAGAGAAGAGATTGGCTGCAGTCTGTCATGGGCAGTTATATCAGAAAAGAATGAAGAGAGCCTTCGATCAGAAAGTCAGGCACCGAGAGTACCGAGTAGGAGATCTTGTGCTGAAGAGAATCCTCCCCCCTCATACAGACCACAGGGGAAAGTGGACTCCAAATTATGAAGGGCCATTTGTAGTAAAGAAAGTTTTCTCGGGTGGAGCACTCATGCTCAGCACCATGGATGGTGAAGACTTCCCATCCCCTGTGAATTCAGATGCAGTTAAAAAATACTTCGCATAAAATGACCCGCTGGACACAAAAACAGAATGTAAGTCCAGGCAAAAATAGGGCATCCCGGCGAGTCAAAAACAGAATAAAAGACTCGGGCAAAAATAAGGGAAAAATAAACAAGAAAAATGTACACCCGCTGAGTTGAAAAGCCGCATTGGACAACTCAGGAAAAAATGGGTATCCCGATGGATTGAAAACCCGAAAGGGCGGTTCATGCAAAATAAGGGAATAAGCGAACAACTGCATTCTGAATTCGTCTGTATCACCTACAACTTGGTAAGCCTCGAAAGGATCAAGCATCACTCAGAATCAGCCTTCTTCAGAAAGCAAGACGAGAAGAGCGTCAAATGTCATACGAGTCATAGCAAAAGGGAAGCTCCTTGAAGCGTCGTCAACATTGCCAACATTTTGTTTCTCAATTTGTAACAATCTCCTCATTTTAGGAGATATGTTTCTTTGACTGTATCTTGTCAATTCAGGGCACATGAATTAATAAAATCAGATTTTTGAGTCACGTTGTCTCGTACTCTTTTATTTGCAAAAATGTCTGATGTCACTAATATATCGATTGCATAAATACAGATGCGTCTTTCTGAAACTACGTGCTTGCAGGAAATGTACTTATTCCCGGGAGTGTCTGAACTCTCATGATGGGATCCAGCAAAGGATACCTCGAGATTACTTGTGCATCCCTCTGTCTTTGCAGGATTGCAGGTATTCAAAGCGCAACATGGGGCATGTAAGCTTCATCCCAGCCAGCTGGCAAATTAACACTCACTCAGTCTTAGCCCCCAAAGTGTTTTTCTCGCCAGCTGAGTTGCCACTTGTTATTTCTCCCCAGCCGAGGTGCCAATCATTCCTCCTTCTCAGCTAAAGTACAAAAGCCAGGGAATCGTCTCCCCACAGAGTTTCAGCCTCTATCCAGAAGAGCAACGCATGAAGGAATCACAACAGAGTGACGAAAGCTTCTACAAACCCCAGCTGGATCCTTCATTTACTGGAATAGGTCTATCATTGACCCATTTCACCAAGCAGAATCATATGCGTTGGATCTACCAATGATCTCATCCCCAGCTGGGATGTCCATTTCAAACAGATCGACTGGAGATCTTCACAGCAACGGGATCCGAATCCCGGATTGGTATCCTTGCATAATCATAGCATTCGCATCATATTTTCCCCACAGAGCGTAGCATTCCGTCTAACACGGAGCATTACGGCAAAAATCAAACATATTGCATAATCATAAGCCATGTTCTGAATCAAACACTTGTGAATAGTGACAATCCATCAACAATATACAGAAAACTTCCCCAGATTCTCCAGCGGAGAGCTAAAGCTAAAGCAGTTGCCTTACACTCACCAACATCAGTATATACTCCTTGTGACACCCGTCCGTGTCATACCTCCAGCAGAAGGCCAAAGCGTCCCCCTTTGCACTCACAGATACTTATATATACAATTCCTTGACACTCGTCCGTGTCACCTTCCCCAGCACAGTAACCTAAACACTTTGTATATCAGATACTTGTGTATATTACTTTTCTCCTTTCGACACTCGTCTGTGTCATTCTCCCCAGCAGGTTAGATACCCGTCTATACACTACTCATATTTATACAGATACTCGTCCGTATTTTGTATACACCACTTATATCAGATTCAACACTCGTCCGTGTTCTTTGTTAACCAGTTGGTACTCGTCCGTACCATCATCTCAGGACATGCGTCAAGCGTTTGTTTTTACCTGATACTCGTCTGTATCATAGTCTTAAGGATGCTCGTCCGCATCTTTAATCCATACACGTGTCAAAAACTCATGTCTTCTTGAATTTAGACACTCGTCTGTGCCTACTATTCCCCAGAGGAGTCCCCTCAGATTCAACACTCGTCCGTGTTCCTTGTTAACCAGTTGATACTCGTCCGTATCATCATCTCTGAACACGTGTCAGTATTTGTTTCTACCCGATACTCGTCCGTATCGTAATCTTAGGGATGCTCGTCCGCATCTTTAATCTATACACAGCGTCGAAACACTTATACCTTTTTGTTTCTTGGATATAAACACTCGTCCGTGTTTACTATTCCCCAGTAGATCGCCGGCAAAGCAAAATTTCTTTTCTATCTGACATTCGTCCTATGTCATGATAAACCTTGAGAGCAGCCGTACCCTGCTAGGTGATCGTCCTTCACCTCTTGATGATCGTCCTTCATCATGCTCATCCGATGGCCGTCCCCATCGTTGATCTTTTCTATCCGACATTCGTCCTATGTCGTGATATTTAGCAGCCGTCCCCTGCTAGGTAATCGTCCTTCACCTTTTGATGATCGTCCTTCATCATTTTATCCGATGGCCGTCCCCATCGTTGATATTGTTATCTGACATTCGTCCTATGTCATGATAAACCTTGAGAGCAGCCGTCCCCTGCTAGGTGATCGTCATTCACCTCTTGATTATCGTCCTTCATCATGCTCGTCCGATGGCCGTCCCCATCGTTGATATTGTTATCTGACATTCGTCCTATGTCATGATAAACCTTGAGAGCAGCCGTCCCCTGCTAGGTGATCGTCCTTCACCTCTTGATGATCGTCCTTCATCATGCTCGTCCGATGGCCGTCCCCATCGTTGACCTTTTATCCGGCATTCGTCCTATGTCGCGATATCTTCGGCAGCCGTACCCTGCTAGGTGATCGTCCTTCACCTTAGATGACCGTTCCTCATCTTATCCCCAACAGAGCAACCGTCCCCTGCTAGGTGATCGTCCTTCACCTTTGATGACCGTCCCTCATCATTATTTCATTTATTCTTTAACCCGATGGCCGTCCCCGTCGTGGTCCCTTTTCCTTTTTCTGATGATCGTCCTTCATCAGTTTAGCCCGATGGCCGTCCCCATCGTTGTTTACATTACTTTATGAACCTGATGGCCGTCCCCATCATTTTTCATTAATCCCCAGAGAGTCGTATAGCTTTACTTGATGGCCGTCCCCATCATAATCCCTTTTATCCCCAGCATTTCGGCCGTCCCCGTCATTGCTTTATTTCACCGCACTTTCCCTGTCATGTCGGCCGTCCCCGCCATTGCTTTATTTCACCGCACTTTTCCCAGCGTGTCGGCCGTCCCCGTCATTGCTCGTTCCCCAGCAGTCGTCCTCTGCTCGACGGTCGTCCTCCGTCGCCCATACTTTGCAATATACTTTATTTTCTTTTACAATCTATATCCCTTTTCTTCTTCGTTCTGTGAGTGCAAATTTTGGACTGTCTTTGGTATTCAACCACAAGTTATCTTGTTTGCCTGTTAAGCCGTTGCTTACATCCTGCACAGCTAACTCATGTTTGAATAGGGGCAGCTGTAAACACCCCAAATTTTCCCTCACCCATTCACACCATGGCTTGTGATCTTCTCATATGCATAAACTCAACCACATCATCTCATATTGCATATTTGCTTCACTGCATTGATTCAAAGTCATCTGCATCTAGGGTTTGTGATCTGAGCAACCCAAGAACTTCTTAAGCCACTCCAAAGGTCATCAATCACTTCAAAGGGGTCCATGTATGTTCAAACATCATATTATATCCTCTCAAAGTCAAGAATGTCAAAGAATCACAAGAACTGAGAATGGCATGGAAGCAGAGCCAGGTTTGACTGCACATATGACCTAGAATTAGGGTTTTGGTTTCATAGGCCATAACTCCAAATTTTTTGGTCATTCTTGTTTCTATTGGTCTCTATATGGTATAGGGATCATGCATATCAATTTTCATGAAGAAATTCAATGGGGAAGGCATCTGATCAAGGGTTGACTTTCTAAGCAAATCAGTGTAAAATCAGGGCATCTGAGGCCCCCAATGACCCAACCAAAGGGTGTTCTTCATCATTTTGATTATTTATGATCTTTATTTGATCATAGAAGATGTTGGAAGTTCACAAAATTGAATAATTTCAAGTCATTTGCAAAGTTGACTTTTTGGGAAAGTTGACTTTTAATGAAATTGCCATTTTGGGAAACTTTTTCAACCCTTGCTTTTTGATTCAAAAATGCTTCAAATGAAAACACTTTGGTCATGAAAGTTGTAGAATGGATCATCCCCTTTTCAAAAAGTACAAGAACATGACCTAATTCATTTTGGATCAAAAGTTATGGCTTGTCAAAGTTGGCTAAAATCACAAAATTTGAAGTTTTCTACCAAAGAGACATTTTGCAAAATGGTTTGATCAAGTGTTCTAAAGGCCTCAAATGTGTATCATTTCTTCACAACATGATCATGTGACATCTAAAATTCAGAATGGGCCAAGGGATCACTCATCTTCATGACTTATGGAGCAAGAATTCTCAAAGGAAACAAAAGTGAAGCAAGTTGCAAAAACTCACTCAAGTGTGAATCCACTTGCTTGCTGACTTCACAATCAATCCTATGGCTCTCCACACATCTTGATGCGCAGGACACCCCATCTGTCCTTGGCTAGCTAGTAGCCCATGCCTCTCTTACACAAACTTGACATTTTGGCAACTTGAGCCATACCAATCACAACAGCACACATCAACTCATCTGACCAATCCCATTTGTTTATACAAACCAAAAGCAAGCCAAAGCACATAACACACAAGCCTGAAAGCACCAAGAACACAGCTCTCTCATTTTGACTCCATTTTGCAAAAGCTTTCGAAACACTATCCACAAGCTGCAAGCACACAAACCAACTTCACAAATCAACTCAGCATACTTCACTGATCAGAAACCACCCATCACCATAGCCTGAAACTCCCAGAAACCAAGATACGATTTCTCTCCCCCTTTGAGCAGAACTTCAGCAATCTTCCAAACCACCCATTATAAACTTCAAACAAGCATTGAAAGCTTCTCAGGAGGTCCATTGGAGGTGATTGGA
This sequence comes from Lathyrus aphaca, assembly GCA_963966055.1. NCBI lineage: Eukaryota > Viridiplantae > Streptophyta > Magnoliopsida > Fabales > Fabaceae > Lathyrus > Lathyrus aphaca. The sequence continues at coordinate 444,626,620 of OZ014523.1, forward strand.
AGCAAGGAATCAGCCAGAAAGTGCCAGAAATCAAAGCTTCGATTTAGGTAGCCATGGAAATTCATTTTTCCAGAACTCCTTTCTCTTGTTTCTAAAATGATCTGCATGCTTCCCTGAGTCCACTGTACATTTTATTTTTGAAAATGATTGAGTTTTGAGGTTGTATGCTTGATCTGAAAGTTTGCCCGAAAAAATGTTCTTGCTTGTTTCTCTTGATTTAGTGAGAATAAATGTTGTTTGAGTTAGGGTTTAGGTTTAGGGATGTTCATAGATTGATTCTGGAGAGTTTGGTGATGATTTGATGCGTATTCAGTGAGATAGTGGTTTTGGCTTGCCGGAGAAGATGACCGGAACACTGTTCCGGTCATCTGAAAGTCATTAGGGTTAATTAATTAGGGTTTAGTCTTAATTGCACGAATTTGAATCTTGGTCGTCCAGATGCGCGCCAAGTCCACTCCCGCGCGTGTGAGTTTGAATACTGGCCATTGATCATGTTGACTTTCTCATTTTCAGTTTAATTTCATTTTATTTTTCATTTTATTTGATTTGTTTTGTTCATTTTATTAAATAGTAAAACATTTTGAAAAATTCTGAAAATTTTTATACAAGCTTTTATTAATTTTCAGAAACCAAAAATATTTTTATTTTTATGTTTTGCATTAAAAATATTTTTAAATCATTTAAAAGTTTATTTTTAATTAATTAATGAGAATTAATTAATTAAAAATACTTTTAAGTATTTAAAAATCACAAAAAAATTCATGAAACATTTAAAATCATTTAGAAACATTGTCCAACCTTCAAACCAAATTTCTTTTTTGATCTTGATGACTTTTGATAATTTTCTATGGAATTAATTTCATTTCAAGGCATTATTTTGATCCAATCTTCAAAAATTCATTTCTGCCTAATCTTTAAGAGTTGGACTTTGATTCTTTTTGCATTGCATCTTCCATATCATGTAGTTTATAGGATTAAATTGGCATGAATTGATCTTGCATTTTCAATTTGTTTGACATTTTTCTTGACAAGGTACCTTAAAACCCTAGCAATCTTAGGAAATTCATAACTTTCACTAGGTTAAGTATTGGATCCCCTCCTTTGGGCAGTGAGTTTGTATAGGTTTAGGGTTCCCTTGGATGCATTTTCAATTTTTTATCTTGATGTTTGCTTCTGGTTTTGGTTTTTGTTTTGTGCCTTGATCATAAACCCTAATTTAGGCTTCCTTTTGCATTCATCTTGCATTTGCTTGCATACCATGACTTGCCATGACATTGTATGCATCCATTTGATTCATAACACATCTTAGGACATATTAGAATCATGTTAGATCATTTCATTTTTCATTTGCCATGTTGTATGTCATTTGCATTCCATAACTTTTCATGTATGTTTATGGTTCTAAGCATGCTTCTCTTGCATCCCTATGTTTGTATGATCATCCCCATGCCTTGTTTCATGTTTGTGTCATCTCATAGAATCATTAACATCATAATCATGCTTATGGTTTTGGTGTGCATCATGCCATTTCATCTCATTTTGCATTGCATTGCATTTCTTTCACTAACTTTTCAGGTGGTAAGTCACTTTGAGAAGTGAATTTGCCTTCACTTCTCACAATTTCTTTTCATCTCTCTTATGAATCATTGCTGCATTTTGTCTTGTGTTTGAGATTGAGCTTGCTCATTCTTGCTCTTCTTACTTTCTTTCTTCAAGTGACTTGTCTTCTTAAGTGAAGCAAGTTACATTGCTCCTCTTTGCTCCTTTCATCTGCTTCCTGGTGGTTTCTCTGAAGTTCTTTCCTATAAACCTCACAAACCTTAGGAACAACCAAGCATGACAATAATTATGGTTTTGATTAGTCCCCCCACTTAGATTTTACCTTTGTGTCTCATTGAGTCTTCTCTTCTCACCTCACAATCAAGGACTAAACCATAAAGGCTTTAAGGCTTTGTGATTAAGCTTATGCCTGCATCCTTCTATTAGGATGGAGTGTATAACTTTAATCCTAAGTGTTAAACCCTTAATGTGTTTAAATCCTTTAATCAATTCATCTAATAATCATCAAGACATCAAGCTTGTAACTTGGGCCTTGCATTAGGGTTCTAATTCTTCCTTAATTGGTTAAGAAGGACTAACCCTAGTGTTAATGGACAAGTCCCCCTCAAGTTGTCTTACAAACCCTAAAACTCACTTCATCATCTTATCATTAACTAAAATCCACTTAATAAAGGCTTTGTTTTGTCATGAGTTTAATCCCTAATCATGGATTAAGTTGAGGAGCTTTCCTCAGCTTAAACATTCTCATCTATTATCCTTCTATTAGGATGGTGTAATGAGTCTGTTTAATCCCTGATTATGGCTTAACCTCATTACTTAACACTAAACAAAAACAACAAAAACATCTAATTAATCACAAGTAGGTTAATGATCTTAATCCTACATCAAAGGTGTTTAAGTGTGAGAAGCTAACTTCACACTTAAGGTACTCTCATTACCCCTAATCAGAGGGAAGATGTGATGAGTTTACTAAATCCACTGGTTTAGGCTTAAGCTCATTAACTTATGACAAACTTTCAAAAGTAATAAAAGACTGAAAACTCAAAAACAAGCAATAATCGTCTCCTCCGGGACTCTTTTCTCATCTCATTCACTCACAAATGAGAACTCGCTTCTTCCGTCTAATGCAAGACAGTTTGCACCTGAGCCAGACAGGTCATACACTTGAGCATAGACAAGTAAGCAATTCACAAGTCAATTCACCTTTCAATCTCTTTGGGTCGAACTACGGTGTTCTGACTTCCTCATTGCACGAGAGGATACGTAGGCATAACTTAACAGTTATCGAACAAAAGTCTCTGTATATTCCCCCTCTTTCCAGCTTTATTTCTTTTAGCCTCATTATCATGAGCATTTCATTCTTGTTCTCACACTGACACATCATCTGTACACTTCACTTCTTTTACACAGACACCTGTACTTCTTTTTCCAGCTCTTTCATGCACAAATTGCACCGACACTACCCCTTTAAAACACAAATCTTTTAAGCGTGGATCCCGTCGAGTACGACGGACAATCTGGGTGCTAATACCTTCCCAGATTGTAACCAACCCCCTTTCTCAGTGTCTCTGGTTCGCAACCGTCTTATCCATATCTTTCCAGGTCTATGCAGCATTACCTTTCCTCCGGGATAAAAATGCCTAGCTGGCGACTCTTTCTTTTCCTGTGAGTTCACTCCTGTGTGTTCTCACATCCTTCCTTTCGCTGACCGTTCGCGTCTGTACCTCATTTGAGCCCAGTCTCATCTGTCGGGAGCGACACTTGCCCCAACCTTGGGCAGTACCCTCTTCAACAACCTTCCTGGCTTGCTGATAAGATGTCATGGAAGTTCCCAGTACAGTAGATGCCTCATTAATGTCAAGGCCTCAAACCCCTGGCTCATAGTTTCATGGATCTCCCCATCCATTTCTATGTACTTGTACGTAGCGAGATGGCTAACAAAGATGTCTTCTTCCCCACAGATGGTGATGATCTGGCCTTCCCACTCGAATTTCAGCTTCTGGTGAAGGGTAGACGTAACAGCGCCAGCGGCATGGATCCAGGGTCTACCCAACAAACAGCTGTAGGCCGGCTGAATGTCCATCACATAGAAGGTAATTTTAAAAGTCTGCGGGCCAATCATCACAGGCAGATCAATCTCCCCAAGCACTGATCTTTTAGAGCCATCGAATGCTCTCACCACCAAATTACTCGGACGCAGTGCCAAGCCATCATACTCCAGCTTCACTAAGGCTTTCTTTGGTAGGACATTGAGTGATGACCTAGTGTCCACCAGTACATGAGATAAGACAGCACCCTTGCACTCTAGAGTGATGTGTAAAGCCTTGTTGTGATTACGTCCCTCAGTTGTTAAGTCAGCATTGGTAAAACCCAGTCCATGACTGGTGTTGACATTTGCACCACAGTTTCTAGCTGATTAACGGTAATCTCCTCTGGCACGTATGCTGCGTGCAGGACCTTCAACAATGCGTTCCTGTGAGCTTCAGAACACATCAACAGGGATAATATGGAAATTTTTGAGGGAGTTTGGTGAAGCTGATCCACCACTTTGTAATCACTTCTCTTTATGATTCTCATAAACTCGTCTACATCTTGTTCAAAAGATGTCTTCTGCTTCAACATTAGGTCTCTGAGTTTGTGAGGCAAAAAGGCGTCCGCTTCTGGTGAAGCCTCCTCCTCCCCCAACATTATCAATTTGTGGAGAAGAGGTTGATGAATCCAGAGTGATTTTCTCCCTGTTGCAGTAAAGATCAGAGCCGTAATGCCAAGGTATGGCATTACTGCTTTCATATGGAACCGGTCCAGGCACAGTAATGGTAACTGGACTGACTGTTGCGGAGGAGGGTATCGTGATGGTGTGCGGATCGTAGTAAATTGTGACTGGTGACCTGGCAGGAGGTGCCACTGTTTGTTGCTGAAAGTTGCTATTTGGAGGAACAACTGATGGATCATAGTAGATAGTGACTGCTGAGATATCTTCATTAATTTCTGTTGGTGTTGTAGAAGATTCTGTTGAATAAATGGGTGCTGATGTTGTAGAAGAAAGAGTTGTTGACATTTGATTTGCTGAAGTGATGGACGGAGCCATTGCTGATGATATTGATGAATCGGTAGGAATGATTGTTGCTGCTGTTGTAGGAGAATCAGAAATTGTTGTCAAAGGAATTGCTGGATTTGTAGGCGCCGTTGTTGAGATCTGAAGTATGCCATCTTTGATAAAACCATATATAGCGCTTCTCAAGTTATCACACCCGTTGACTGCAATGTTGCAATACCCATAACCGAGCTCACACCCGGGGAACGTCTGGCATTCTAGAAGCTGAGCTTTAATCTCGACCAGAGGTGTCCGAATTTGTGCAACACTGGTGATCAAGACAGATGGCTTGTCTTCCTCAATGACATTAATTCTCGACCCTCCATGATTAGGCATGGGATTCTTGTTGACATTTGGAGGGGGTGCAAAGTTGAGGGCTTTAGAATCTACCAAATCTTGGACTTTCATTTGCAAGGCCCTGCACTTTTCAGTATTGTGACCAGGTGCATTGGAGTGGAAAACACACCTGGCGTTGACATCATAATTCCTTGGGAGATTAAGAGGATCTGGTGGTGACAATGTCCTTAACTCAACCAGGTTGAGCTTCAGGAGTTGTGGCAAGAGTGCAGCATAAGGCATAAGGATGGGATCAATCACCCTATTTGCCTATGACGGTCTTTGCTGAAAAGGTCTTTGTTGTTGATTGATGTTGTTGTTATAGGTTCTTTGTGGCGGGTATTGAACTTGCTGTTGATAATGGGGTTGTTGTGGTTGTTGATATGCTGGTTGCTGAGGGATCGGAGCTGGAATTGTGACAGCTGCTACTGATCTATGAACATACTGAGGTCTGCCCCTGCTGGCATGAATGGCATTTGTCTCACCGGTTCTTCGAGGTCCCACAAAAGGCTTCCTGGGATTACTGGATGAGCTTGCACCATTATCAGAAATCTTGCCCATTTTTAGCAGACTTTCAATTCTTTCACCGGCTATAACTACGTCAGCAAAACTGGTGGAAGAAAAGGCAGCTAGCCTATCAATATATGTTCCTTGCAGAGTATTCATGAACATGTCGGCCATTTCTCTTTCCGACATGGGTGGTTGGACAGCAGCAGCAAGCTGTCTCCACCTTTGGGCGTATTCCCTGAAGCTTTCTCTGGAGGATTGAGACATTCCCATCAGAAGGGTTCTGTTAGGGGCCATGTCCAGATTGTATTGGTACTGCCTGATGAAAGCTCAGCTAAGTCCTTCCAGCATCTGATAGTAGCTCTGGTCAAGTGTGAATACCACTCTCTTGAAGCCCCAGTCAAACTGTCTTCGATGTAGAACATCCACAGCTTCTCATCCATAGTATATGCTTTAAGTCTTCCCAAGAAGGACTGCAGGTGAGTTCGTGGACAGGAAGTTCCATTGTATTTCTCAAAGCATGGGGGTTTGAACTTGTGGGGAATTCTCACCCCATCCACTAACCCCATATCCATTACATCGAAGCCTAAGGAATTTTGAGACTCCAGAGATCTCAATTTCTCAGCAATTTCATCAAACCTCCTATCATAGACTTCATCTCCAGCTCCCATTACAGTAAACTGCTCTTCTTGAGGATCTTCTTGCAAGATCCTTCCTGCAGCAGTGTTGCCCTGCACATTCCTAGGGATGTTGGCCTCTGGATCTAGATGAGGTCCAAATACTGGTGGGTTAACATGAGGCTGACCTCCCTCATTGTTGCTGATTCCTCCAGTGCCAGGATGAGGTTCCTCGGGGGTCTGTCTTTCTACCAATGCCCTCAACCTTTCTTGACTCTGGGCCAAACCAGTCATTACAGTCATGAATTGAGCCATTTGGTTCCTCATCTCCACTCTTTCATTAGCCATCTGAGTTCTGACCTCAGTCAGATCTTGCTGTACTTGGTCCATTTGGATACCAGGAAGGTTGTTGCGAGTAGGGTACCGGTGCGTACGGTTGACAGGGAACACCCGGCGACGAGCAATATTTCCTGAACCACAACAGAGTTAGAAACAAACATAATAAAGGCAAAACCTACAAAACAAAACAAAAGTTAGTATGCAATGCAGTATGCTTATTTGTTTTCCAAGGTATCTGGCTTGGTTCTTGGTTTTGACCTTTCCAGACCCCGAGGAAGATGCTTTTGACTTTGCTGAGAAAAGAAACTCCAAAATGGGAACAAACTAAAATATATTACAAATGGTGAATCATGCATAGTTTGTTTTTTACAACACATGCCCTTGGAGGGTCAAAATACAACAGAAAAGAAAAGTACATCAAATGAAAACAACAAAAAGCAAAGAGGTCAAACATCTAGTCCAAACTCATCCTCCTTAACCTCCTTCAGAAGTGCATCAGTCACTGGACCAGCTGGATGCTCTGTGATAGTCCTGATGAGGAGGTTTTTGGTAGCAATGGCGGTGGTCAGCTTCTTGTGCCTATCCTGGTCCTTTGATCTCTTTAGACCAGCCCTAAGCTTCAACTCTGAAATCTCCTTCTAGGATGCCAACAAAGCTTCCTGTTGCTTCTTTTCATTAGCCTCCAACTGTTCAATCCTGGCCTGAGTTTTCTGATCTTCTTGTGTCCGGGCTTCAGTGATCCTGACCCACCTAGCCTGACTTTCCTGCAGATAAAGCTCAGTCCTAGCCTGCTGGTACTTGGCTTCTTTACAGGCATTCTTCAATATTTGCTCCCCAGCCCTTGCTTTCTTGACGTAGTCCTTTGTTTTCTCGATCTTAGCCAGATGCTCCACCTTAAGCTTCTCCAACCTCTCAATGTCCAGACGACCATCACTCCTTTCCCAAAGGGTCTTCTTCAGAGCTTGAGACAGATTCTCATTCCTTTCCTTCAGCTTTTCAAATTCTTCCAGGCTGACAGTTGTTGGAGGTGGTACTGTAGAGGGTCCAGGTGTGTCCTCAATGGTGAAAGGCATTCCAGTAATCTGAGCTCTAGTACGGGACCAATTATAGTACTGAGCTGAAGCAACATTATTACACCTTCCTAGAATAGCTATCCCTTTTGTCTGGATGTTGTCCCAAGCCCAGGATGCTTGTCTGACAGCAGCTAGATTAGGTTTTATCTCACAATACAAGGTCTCAGCTAAATCTTGCACTCTAGGAGGATGAACCAAAGCATAGCCCAGTTGTCTTTTAAATAGCAGAGGATTGTAGTTGATACAACCCTTTACTCCTATCAAAGGTACATTTGGGTATTGCCCACAGCTGGTGATTATGTCTTTGCCTTTGGTGCTCTGGGTGCACCATCTGATGTCATCTGAAGTCAAAGCAATGAGTCTCTTAGCCCTATTCTTTTGTTGGTGAGGATTCAGGAAGGCATCTGTCTTAGGCAAGTGTTTGAGCAGCGAGGTGTGAAACAGAGGAGCACAACATCTCACCAACTTCCCCCTCTATTTCTCATTCCTCTGATGAATGGAGTAATAGAAATCTCCCAGCAATGTGGGTACTAGATTCCTCAGAAGGAAAAGATGAATAGCATTCTTACTGATAAACTTGGGATCATCTGCAAACAGTACAACCCCATGTATGCTGAGGGCTAACAATGCACAAACTGCCCTCCATTCTCCCAAAGAGGCCTTCAGGATGGCCTGAGAAATCAAGAAGTCCAAGTGTAAACCAGGGATCCCAGCCTTTTTTGTCATGTTCTGCTCAATCAAAGTAGGCTCCAGGTACAGTGCTTTTGCTACTTCTCCATTGCTGGGAGAAGTCATCTATGGGTTGAAGGGAATTCCACCCCTGACAGGTACTCCAATCAATGATGAAAACTCCTCCAACAGAGGTCCTAGCTGAAAGTCTGGGAATGTGAAGCATCTCAAAGGAGGGTCATAAAACTGTAGGCAGGTGTGGATCATACTCCTCTGAGAAGGGTCTAGGTCCATAACCATATCCAGGATACCTCCATAATGCTCTCTGAATAATGGGATGTGGTCTGGAGTGATAAGTGACTGGATCTGCCTGATACCAGTCAGCACAAGCTCAAAGAAATGGTATGAAATGTTGCTCTTCCTGGGAGCCATGACTGCTGATGAAGGGCTGAAGACAAGTGCTGATGAGGATCAAGACTGGTACTGGAGATGGGCCACTAATAGGCTGATGCTGGTGATGATGAAGATGGCTGAAGCAAACAACTGGAGAGAATAGCTGAAGCAGATAGCTGATGAAACAGGAGTCTATGCAGATGAAGGGGTCAAAACCAAGCCAGATATAATGTGGATACCCTGAAAAACAAATAACAAATGTCAAATGATGCAATGATGATGTATGCAAATGATATGCAAGGGTTTGTGATCAAGCTGGATCTGATTATCTGTCTTGATATATAAGGCCCATGTATGTTCAAGAAGTCCAGATGGAGGTTCAGAAATCCAGTAACCAGGGTGGGGGACTCAAATAAAGAGTCACATGTCCAGGGTTAAATCACAAGAACTGTCCAAAGTGAAACATTCTTAAACAAAACAAGTATCAGGGTATGATGTGGCCAGTGGTACCTGCAAACCTGTAAACAGCCCAACCCCCTCACAGGTGGTGTTCTAGAACAAGGATCCTCAGACTTGGATCAGTTATGAGAAGTGTAAACACTTCTAACCCGGAGGTACATTGTTTACAATAACCATAAAAGATCCTCCTCTAATTCACCTCAGCTTCTGAAGGTCATAATAAAGGTCATCCAGACTTAACAGGCTTCCCAGATAGCCCTAGCACTACAGGAAATCTGTAGCACAGAGTTCTCAAGAAGAAACCCACATCTGAACCGTGTTTCATATTCCCGCACCAGACCGAAATGGAATGGGAAAGAATATGAACCACTCTAGCCTAGGTGTCACTCAGGTCCCAGGTATAGGACCTTAACTCTCAATAGAACCCCACCTACCAAGACAAAAAAACCATATCCAGCAATGATAATGATAGTATGAAATATGTAAAGCTGTAAAGGAAAGCAATAAATAAAGATGTACATAAAGCAATAAATAAAGCAACTATATAAACACAATTAGCACATAACACCCCAGTAAACACAAATCAAACAAGCGCTAGGAGGAACCCACAAAAAGAACCAGAAGCCCTGGTTACAATATAAGGCTCCCCAGCAGAGTCGCCAAGCTGTCGCTCCCACCAAATTGACACCCAGGTCAGAAGGGGTACAGACGCGAACGGTCGGCGAAAGGAGATGAGAACACACAGGGGTGAACTCAGAAAGAAAGAGTCGCCATCTAGGCATTTTTATCCCGGAGGAAAGGTAATGCTGCATAGACCTAGAAAAGAGATGGATAAGACGGTTACGAACCAGAGAGACTGAGAAAGGGGGTTGGTTACAACCTGGGAAGGTATTAGCACCCAGATTGTCCGCCGTACTCGACGGGATCCACGCTTAAAAGATTTGTGTTTTAAAGGGGTAGTGTCAGTGCAATTTGTGCATCAAAGCTGGAAAGAATGCAAGTGTCAGTGCTGGAAGAAAGTGAAGTGCATAAGAGAAGTGTCAGTGTAAGAACAAGAGTAAGAAGCTCAAGACTATGAGGCTTAAAGAATAATGCTAGAAGGAGGGGGGATATACAGAGACTTTTGTTCGATAACTGTTAAGTTATGCCTACGTATCCTCTCGTGCAATGAGGAAGTCAAAACACCGTAGTTTGACCCAAAGAGACTGAAAGATAAATTGACTTGTGAACTGCTTACTTGTCTATGCTCAAGTGTATGACCTGTCTGGCTCAAGTGCAAACTGTCTTGCATTAGACAGAAGAAGCGAGTTCTCGTTTATGACTGAATGAGATGAGAAAAGAATCCCTGAGGAGACGATTATTGTTTGTTTTTGAGTTTTCAGTCTTTTATTGCTTTTGAAAGTTTGTCATAAGATAATGAGCTTAAGCCTAAACCAAGGCTTAGCAAACTCATCACATCTTCCCTCTGATTAGGGGTAATGAGACTACCTTAAGTATGGAGTAAACACCTCACACTTAATCACCATGGTGTAGGATTAAGATCATTAACCTACTTGCATTTATTTAGATGTTTTTGTTGTTTTTGTTTAGTGTTAAGTAATGAGTTTAAGCCATAATCAAGGATTTAATGGACTCATTACACCATCCTAATAGAAGGATAATAGATGAGAGCATTTAAGCTGAGGAAGGCTCCTCAACTTAATCCATGATTAGGGATTAACCTCATGACAAAACAAAGCCTTTATTAGAATGGATTTTAATTAAGGGTAAGATTAAGAAGTGGATTTTATGATTTGTAAGACCACTTGAGGTGGACTTGTCCATTAACACTAGGGTTAGTCCTTCTTAACCAATTAAGGAAGAATTAGAACCCTAATGCAAGGCCCAAGTTACAAGCTTGATGTCTTGATGATTATTAGATGGGTTGATTAAAGGGTTTAAACACATTAAGGGTTTAACACTTAGGATTAAAGTTATACACTCCATCCTAATAGAAGGATGCAGGCATAAGCTTAATCACAAAGCCTTAAAACCTTTAGGGTTTAGTCCCTGATTATGAGATGAGAAGAGAAGACTCAAAGATGACACAAAGGTAAAACTAAATGGGGGACTAATCAAACCCTAATTATTATCATACTTGGTGATCCTAGGGTTTGTGAGGCTTAAGAGAGAAAGATCTTCAAAGAGCCACCAAGGAGAGAGACAAATGAAAGGAGGAAGAAGCAAAGAGAAGCAAGACAACTTGCTTCACTTAAGAAGACAAGTTGCTTGAAGAAAGAAAGTGAGAAGGGAACATGAATGAGAAAGCTCACTCTAATCCACAAGATAAAATGCAGCAATGATGCAAGAGAGATGAGAAGAGATTGTGAGAAGTGAAGGCAAATTCACTTCTCAAAAACAACTTACCACCTGAAAAGTTAGTGAAAGGAAATGAAAATGAAATGAGAATGAGATAAAATGCAAGGATGAACACCAAAGTCAGAAGCATATAAAGATGTCAATGATGATAAGGGATGATGCAAATGGCTGACATGAGATGTGGATGATCATATAAGAGATGAGAATGCAAATGGGACAAGTAAGAAGCATGAAAGTTCATAGAAACACATGACATTTAATGAAAGCAAAAACATGGCAAATGAATGATGCAATGATCAAACATGATTCTAATGTGTCCTAAGATGTCTTATGAATCATGTGGATGCACAAAATGTCATGGCAAGTCATTGAATGCAAGCAAATGGGAGATGGATGCAAAGGAAGGCACAAATTAGGGTTACATGCATCATGCAATGCAAAAATTCAAAACTAGAAGCAAATGACATGATAAAAAATTGAAAATGGGATTTGAGGAACCCTAAACCTATACAAGTTCACTGCCCAAAGGAGGGGATCAAACTCTTAACCTAGTGCAAGTTATGAATTTCTCAAGTTGGCTAGGATTTTAGGGTACCTCATCATGAAAAATGCAAAACAAAATGAAAATGGAAGATCAAATCAAACCAATTTTATCCTATAAACTACATGCCATGAAGAATGCAATGCAAGAAGAACCATCATCAAACACTCAGTGGTTAGGCAGAATGGATTTTTCAAAGTTTGCACAAAAATATTGCCTTAAAATGAATTTAATTCCAAAGAAAATGATCAAAAATGCCTCAAGAACCAAAAAGAAATTTGTTTTGATAGTTGGATAATGTTTCTAAATGTTTTTAAATGCAATGTGAATTTTTTGGTGATTTTTAAATACCTAAATGTATTTTTAATTAATTAATTTTCATTAACTAATTAAAAATAAACATTTAAATGATTTAAAAATGATTTTTAATGCAAAAAATAAAAATAAAAATATTTTTGGGTTCTGAAAATTAATGAAATGCTTGACAAAAATTTTTCAGAATTTTTAAATGTATTTTACTATTTTAAATAATTCGTGCAAATTAAATGAAAAGAAAATGAAATTAAAATTAAAATATGAGAAGTATGCACAATCCATGACTGAGATTCAAATGGTTTTGGAGGGAGTTGACTGGCGCCAGATCCATTGGCCCGGATTCAAACTGACTCAATTAACCTAAAACCCTAATTAATTAACCTAATGACATGGATTAGGGCTTAATGGGGTGATCTGGGCCCTTCAATCACGCGGGAGTCAACGAAGGTCAACAAAATCCATGGTCCAAATTCAAAGTTGGTTAATTACTCAGATTAGGGTTAATGACCCTCAGGTGGCCGGAGAAGACTTCCGGTCGTCTTCTCTGGCGAGACCTTCATCCTATCTCTCTCAAAACCTCACTAAAACGTGCCAAAATCTCCAGATTCACTCAACCAAACATCTTAAACAAGAATCCAACAACAAAACCTATTTATTTTTCACGAATCAAGAGAAACAAGCAAAAATCAATTTCACGGGCAAAGTTTCAGACAGACCATACATCCTCATCTCTTCATCATTTTCAAAAATTCAAAGCTCATTGCATTCAGGGGAGCATGTAGATCATTTTAATAACTTAAAACAAGGTTTCTGGAAAAAAAGATTTTCGAAGCTACCTGAAGTGAAGCTTTCAGTTTAGAGCTTTCAGACTGCCTCCTTGCTTCAAAACTTCTCTAATGGTCCCCCTGAAGATGCTTTGAGGTTTAGTTGGATTGGATAGTGGCTGATTTGTGAGTTTGATGAAGTTCTGTTCAGTGAGGGATGAGAATCGTGTTTTTGCTTGGGGTGGTTTCAGGGACAAATGAGGGTTGGGAAATGATCAGAGGAACATGGTGAATGATTTTGTGGAGTTTGTTTTGATGTTTGAAGCCTGTGTGATGAGTTTCGAAACAAAATGCATAAGAGGTGAGTTTTGGGAACTATGGCTTGTGGGATGTTTCAGGCTATGTTGTGTTATGTGTTGGGTTGCTTTTGGTACACATATCAATCCTTGATAGGTCAGAGAGTTGTTGTGGAGCAGTGTGATTGGTATGGAGCAAAATGTATAAAGTCAACTTTTTGTGTAAGAGAGGTATGGGCTATGGCAGTCAAGGTACAAGGCATGGCTTGGCTGCAGCTTGAATCAGGGAGAACCATGGAAATGGATTAGAGGCAATGCAGCAAGTGGATTAGGGTTTGTGTGGCATTTTGCAATTTTGCAAAGTCTTGGCCCTTTTGTGATTACTTGAAGCATAAGTCATGAAAATGGGAGGTTCTTTTGTGCAATCTGATTTTTAGGTCATGATTCATGTTTGTAAAAAGGTTAGAAGTCACATTGAAGTCATATTTTTCCTTGGCAAGATGTTTTGCAACTTTGCCTCTTTGGTGTAAAACTTGAAATTATGTGATTTTATCCAACTTTGCAAGGCCATAACTTTTGATCCAAAATGAATTAGGACAAGTTCTTGTACTTTTTGAAAAGGGAATGATCCATTCTACAACTTTCATGACCAAAGTTTTCTCATTTGAAGCATTTTTGAATCAATTAGAGAAGGTTGAAAAACTTTCCCAAAATGGCAAGTTTACATTACAAGTCACTTTCCCAAAAAGGCAATTTTGCAAATGGCTTGAAATTCTTCAATTTTGTGAACTTATAACATCTTCTATGATCAAATAAAGATCATACACATTCAAAATGATGGAGAACACCCTTTGGTTGGGTCATTGGGGGCCTCAGATGCCCTGATTTTGCACTGACTTGCTCAAGAAGTCATCTATTGATCAGATGCCTTCCCCATGGAATTTCTTCATGAAAATTGGTATGTATGACCCTTGTACCATATTGAGACCAATAGAAACAAAAATGACCAAAAAATTTGGAGTTATGGCCTCTGAAACCAAAAACCCTAATTTTGGGTCATCTGTGCAGTTAAACCTGGCTCTGCTTCCATGCCTTTCTCAGTTCCTGTGATTCTTTGACTTCTTTGACCTTGTGAGGGTATAATATGATGATTGAGTATACATGGACCCTCTTGAGATGGTTGATGACCTTTGGAATGGCTCAAGTGGCTCAGGGATGGCTCAGATCACAAACCCTAGATGGAGATGACTTAGAAACAATGCAGTGAAGCAAATATGCAATATGAGATGCCATGATTGAACTTATACATATGAAAATATCACAAGCCATGGTGTGAATGGGTGAGGGCAAATTTGGGGTGTTTACAATGTGTTCGTATGCATAAATGTTGTCATGCACTCATGGTGTATTTGTTGAATAAGAATCATTTCTCAGGAGGAGTGTATGTGATTCTTATGGTGAGATAAATCATTTCCAAGTAGAGGTGTATGTGATTTATCGGGTTCGATTGAATGAACCGATAGGTGCATTGGTACCACATGCATGTTGCCATTGTCGAGTCACATTGCATTATTATTATTCTTAAATGTTTGGTTGAATTGGTGTGATATGTGTGAGTTCTACCCTTAACATGTATTATATACCATTAATTATTGAATGTAGTTCTCACCCTTTTGTTGTTTTTGTTCAACCTTTACTTATTTGGGAGTACAAATAATCCTGGTACTTGAGTTTTACATGGAGTTCGTGTTTCCTGATCGAGTCTTAGGAGTCGCTTTGATATGTAACACATGATACAAGGATTTTCATTAATTGTTGTTTCTTTTGCTTTGAATTGTTAGGTATCACTATTAGATTTCTAAAGGTTGTGGACCACGAATTTATGTGGATATTATGTGGATATTTGATCACTGTACTTATTTGGCAAATTTCTCACCCAGATATATAGGCAGGGTGCCTGCTCTGATGCCAATTGAAATTCTGGGATCAGGTACGTGATGTCGAATCAGATGTTTAAACACTTGAAAACTTAAACAAAACTTAAAGTGCTGGTAAATTAAATAACACAGGAAATTGTTAACCCAGTTCAGTGTATCTCCACACTTACATCTGGGGGCTACCAAGCCAGGAAGGAAATCCAATATAAGTAATATTAATTCTAGAATTAAACCAACCAGTTTAATCCTTCACTTAATATATACCCAAGGCAATTTCTACCTAAGACACAACTTAGATATGAGTACCTACTCACTCCCCCTCAATCACACAGTGATCTTTTACAATGATTAATAAAATTGAAGTCACACTTCAAATACAACAGCTTGATCTTACTTAAAAGTTTCAATCAAGACACAATTCACTTTTTGCTTAAAAGCTCATAAAGTGACAAACAATTAAAACCTGCTATAAAACACAAACACCCTTTTTGGTCTTCTAAAATTCGTACTCTATTCTGAGAGTTTCAGTTCCTTAAATAGATGCTTGGATTTTTTTTGGGATTTTTTCAAATTATCCAGACCTGATAAATCCCACAGTCATCACCTTGAATTAGGGTTAGTTAGTTTGTTATCTCCTTGAATCAAGGTGAGTTAGTTACTCTGTTATACTGAAACCAGATAACTAAGCTCCCTAAAGATGCGCCTTGGAGTGCTTATCTCTTTTTAATTAATTCCAGATAAACTCCCCTGAATTTACTCAGTTCTGTTATGCATCTTTTAAGTCAGATAGCAGGTTTGCAATGTCACAACATCTGGTGTGACATCCTGATGTCTTGAACTAAATTCATTAACAGTTACTTTATTTGTCAATGTCACAACATCTGGTGTGACATCCTGAACTAAGTTCATAACTTCTTGTTTGTCAAAAATTCTGCCAATTCATAACATCTACAAACTCCCCCTTTGGCTAATTTTTGGCTAACACAATCTTCTGGTTTTATCAGAGAGCAGCAGAGTTCTTTTATCAGAGAGTAGCAGAGTTCCTTTCTGTTGAATCATGTGAGAGCTAATAATTTGCTCCCCCTCAAACCTGTATGTATACTGCTATGACTTGTTCAACAGACTTTGATATACTAATGAGCATTAAAAAAAACTTAGTTCAGAAGACAGAAATTAACTTCAGCATTGTTCATTAAATAGGAAAACAGCAGCAAACATTGGCAGACATTGTTCAGTACACTTCTCCCCCTTGTTAGACAGAAATTTGAGGCCAAACATTACATAAGCAGAGAGAAAAACAAAACATTCAAAATTACAAAGCAAAACAGGAAATACATTTTCCACCACACACAACTTCACTCAGACTCATCATACTCTGTATCTTCTTCATCCTCAGACTCAGCATCAGATTCATCAACATCTCCATCAACTTCCTCCAGCTCTAGTCTTTGAATTATGTTCTCCAGCTTTTTCTTCCTTTCATCCAGCTCTTTGCAAGTAGTCTTGAGCTCTGCAATCATGGCTGCTTTTGATATGGGAGTCTTAACAGCAGATGGCCCAGCAGATGGCCCACTTGGAGCTTCAACATCTGCAGCATGATGGCTCAGAAATAGTTTGTAGTGAAAGGACAGTGGACTTTCTCTCTTGCAGACAGAATCCTTATCAGTAAGGATGCTGGATATTGGTTGAGAATGATTCCACAAAGCAGAGAGGGAAAAGCTATTGGAAGCTTGGTTGTAGATGTTCCTGCATGCTTTAGTGTTTGATCAAAGATATAAGCCCCGTAGTCCAACTTTGTTTGGGTGCCTACAGCATAGATAAATCTTCCCAGTCCAATAGCTATAGAAGAAGTGTGGTTTGTGGGGACCCAGTTGACAGTTCAAATCTCGTGCACTATAGCATACTTCCTTGTTAGCAAGCTAACAGATAGTTTGCCTTTGACTAGCCAAGACTTGACCTGGTTGGCAGTGATGATTTTGCAGACTTGGTTGTCAGTTTTGCCCAGCTCATTTGGTCCATCTGATTCTCTTCCTAGGTACTGATTTATCATCCTAGGAGAAAAATCAACACATCTCCCCCTGACATATACCTTCCTGAAATCCTCAGATTTCCCATCAGCACACCCCTCTTGCAGATTCACTATAAATTCCTTGACCAGCAGCTCATAACAGGGAGAAAAGTTGGAGACAGTTTTGAATAAACCATCATTGGAGATTAAATCTATTACCTCAGTGCACTCCAAAGCATTGCTGCCCAACTCTCTTTCCAGAGCCACCTTTCTTTGGTAGACATACTTCCACTTGCTCACACTGGAGACATGATGGAAGGACACATTGTCCAGAGGTGCTTCAGGAACAGCAGAGGCATACCTGGGAGGTGTTGGCTTCTTCCTTGGTTGGGATGTTGGGACATCCTCCTCAACATCTGAGTCAGGTGGAGTTGTAGCTTTCCTCTTCTGGGTGCTTACCTTGCTCCATTGCTTAGTAGGTCCAAAGATAACTTTGACTTTATCCTTCTTGGGAGTAGACTGTTTCTTTTCAGGAGTTGCATGTGCAGCTGGCTTCTTCTCCTTCCTAGCCCTAAGCCTCTTGGCTATGCTAGGATTGACAGATGCTATGATCTCAGTGTCAGAGTCATCATCTAGGTTTTCAACAGGTGGAGGTTGTGAAGCCTCTTTTTCAGCCGCTTGATCAACAAGAGCTTGATCATCAGTGGCTTTATCATCAGTAGCTTGATCATTATCAGTTGAGGTTTTGTTCTGGTCCTCAGATGCTTCAACATTTCTTGGGACATCCTGTTGAGCAGGTATGTCCTCTTCAGCCTGGTTGCTTGGTACTTCTTGTGGAGCAGGCATACTGTTCAGGGGAACAGACACCCCAGGCACAACTCTTTGTTCAGAGAGGATCCTATTTACAAGTTGTTTGATGGATGCATCCACATAATCAGAAGCTTTGGGGTTGCTTGTAGATGAAGGAGTTCCCTTGCTTTTGCTGAAAACAGGCTCCTTAGCTCTTCTTGTATTGGGAGTTCTAGGTTTTTGAGCAATATGAACGCTTCCTCTGATCTCATCTATAGGAGTAGTATCCATTGGTACTACAGAGATTGGAGTTGCGTGCACTACATCTTCTTGATTGAGACCCTCATCAATGAAGTTAGGGTTTTGATGTTGAGACATTTTTTCGAATGTAGTGGAAAAGGAGTTAGGTTTGATCGATTTTGATGAGCTTAGAGATTCAGCTGAAGCATGCAAAATGTTTAGTGGAGCTAGTGGGAATGTGAGAAGCTGAGAGCACGTTTTCACATTTATAGAATCCGTTACTAGTGGAGTTTTTAGGATTGGAATACTAACAGTTATTGGCCAGACTGGTGCTGCCATCTGGTGATCATGCCACACGATGTCATAAGACATGCTGGCACTTCTCCACAACTGCTATATTTCACATATGCAGATTCCCAATTTACCCTTTAGGTTTTCAAATTGGGTAGCATCCAAAGCCTTAGTAAATATATCAGCTAATTGCAGCTCTGTGGCTACATGCTCTAATGTGATTACCTTCTCTTCCACAAGGTCTCTGATGAAGTGATGTCTAATGTCTATGTGCTTAGTTCTTCTGTGTTGGATAGGATTTTTGGAGATGTTAATTGCACTTAAATTGTCACAATGCAATGTCATGACATCTTGTGGGACATTGTATTCTGTGAGCATTTGTTTCATCCATACCAACTGTGAACAACTGCTACCAGCTGCAATATATTAAGCTTCAGCAGTGGATAAGGATACACAATTTTGTTTCTTACTGAACCAAGAAATTAAATTGTTTCCTAGAAAGAAGCATCCTCCTGATGTACTCTTTCTATCATCAGCACTTCCAGCCCAGTCAGCATCACAAAATCCAGTGAGGATTGGTTCACAACCATGAGAGTACATTATGCCATAGTCACATGTACCATTAACATATTTCAAGATCCTCTTCACCTGGTTTAGATGGCTCACTTTTGGTTCAGCTTGATACCTTGCACACACACCTACTGCAAAAGCTATATCTGGTCTGCTAGCTGTCAGATATAGTAGGCTTCCAATCATGCTTCTGTATAAGCTTTGGTCCATATTCTCACCTTTGTCATCCTTTGTCAGTTTTAAATGAGTGGGGGCAGGTGTTCTCTTGTGACTTGCATTGTCCATCCCAAACTTCTTGACAGTGTTCTTTGCATACTTGCTTTAGGATATGAACATGGAGTCCTCCATTTGTTTGATTTGCAGTCCAAGGAAGTAGGTTAGTTCTCCCACTAGACTCATTTCAAACTCAGACTCCATTTGAGTAACAAAATGTTTAACCATCCTATCTGACATCCCACCAAACACTATGTCATCCACATATATTTGAGCAATCATAACCTTTCCCTCTTCATCCTTTACAAACAAGGTTTTGTCTATTCCTCCTTTTCTGTATCCATGTTTAATGAGAAAGGTGGTCAGTCTTTCATACCATGCTCTGGGAGCTTGCTTTAGACCATACAGAGCTTTCCTCAGCTTATATACATGATCTGGACAGCTTGGATCAACAAATCCCTTAGGTTGCTCCACATATACTTCCTCATTAAGGTACCCATTTAGAAAGGCACTTTTAACATCCATCTGAAATAGCTTGAACTTTAGGATGCAAGCAATTCCTAGGAGTAGTCTGATTGATTCAAGCCTTGCTACTGGTGCAAAGGTTTCATCAAAATCTACTCCCTCAATTTGTGTATATCCTCGAGCTAAAAGTCTAGCCTTGTTTTTTGTAACTACTCCCTGCTCATTAGACTTGTTTTTGTACACCCACTTAGTGCCAATCACATTAATGTCGTCAGGCCTAGGAACAAGATCCCGTACTTCATTCCTTGTAAACTGGCCTAATTCTTCCTGCATAGCAGAGATCCAGTACTCATCATTCAAAGCTTTCTTGATGTTCTTAGGTTCTATCTTTGAAACAAAGCAGGAGCCTGAAATCATCTCTCTTGATCTAGTGATGACACCACTGTTGGGATCACCAATTATCAGATCTTTAGGATGATCTTTCTGGATTCTGATGGAGGGAGGTTTGTTGGATTGCTCTGACCTTGCCTCAGTTAAAGTGAAGTCAAGATTATCACTTTCTGTTTTAACTTCAGTTTGATTGTCAGCAGATGTTCCAACATCATCAGCCACATCTGTATAGGCATCATCAATAATCACATTTATTGACTCCATTATAACCTTGGTTCTGGAGTTAAATACTCTGTAGGCTCTGCTATTTATGGAGTATCCAAGAAATATCCCTTCATCACTCTTAGGATCCATCTTTCTTCTTTGATCCCTATCAGCCAAAATGTAGCACTTACTTCCAAACACATGAAAGTACTTGACTGTAGGTTTTCTGCCCTTCCAGACTTCATAGATGGTGGATAAAGTTCCCTTTCTTAGTGTGACTCTATTGTGGATGTAGCATGTTGTGTTCATAGCTTCAGCCCAAAATTACAGGGGTAACTTCTTGGCATGAATCATGGCTCTTGCTGACTCCTGAATAGTTCTGTTTTTCCTCTCAACAATCCCATTATGTTGAGGGGTGATAGGAGAAGAATACTCATGATTGATCCCTTCTGAAGAGTAGAAGTCTGAGAATTTTTGATTCTCAAACTCCTTACCATGATCACTTCTTATTTTGACCACACAACTTGCTTTTTCTCTTTGGATTCTATGGCACAGATCTTTAAATACATCAAACACATCACACTTTTCTTTGATGAATCTTATCCAGGTATATCTTGAGAAGTCATCAACAACCACATAGGCATATCTTTTTCCACCAAGACTCTCTACCTGCATTGGTCCCATAAGGTCCATATGCAACAATTCTAAAACTTTGGAAGTTGTCAGATGTTGGAGCTTTGGGTGTGACATCTTGGTTTGCTTGCCTATTTGACATTCACCACACACTTTACTTTCATCAATCTTAAGTCTTGGTATCCCTCTTACAGCCTCCATAGATATGATCTTCTTTATTCCTCTGAGATGAAGATGACCCAGTCTTTGATGCCACAGCTTCACTTCTTCTTCTTGGGGTTCCCACATATATCAGTTGTCTTTTGATCTGGCTCCTCTCATGACAACTTTCTGTTCTTTATCAGACACTATGCACTCAGTTTTGGTGAAGTTGACACTGTAACCTTGGTCTCATAAATGACTTATGCTGATCAAGTTAGCAGTTAATCCTTTTACCAACAACACATCATCTAGACTTGGTACACCTGAGCAGTCCAGGGTCCCAACTCCCTTGATTTCCCCCTTTGCTCCATCTCCAAAGGTTACATATCTGGATGAGTGTGACTTTAAGTCTACCAGCAGATTCTTCAATCCAGTCATGTGCCTTGAGCAGCCACTGTCAAAATACCTGTCTTCCTTAGCAGATACTCTGAGAGATGTATGAGCTATAGAGGCAACAATCTTCTTGAACCATTTGTGCCTGTTGTGAGGTTTCCTTTGATGCATCTGCCCTGTGTAGTGTCCATCTTTAGATTTCTAAGGTTGTCTGTTGAACTTGTTCTTGGGCATGTATTTGTAGCTTTGATCAGCATGAAGACTAGCTTTAGGTATCCAAACTTTCTTGGTGACCTCTGTCTTCTGCTTAGGGGGTTGCTGAGACCTCTGATTTGGATATCCATGCAGCTTGTAGCAAAAAGGTTTGATGTGACCAAACCTTCCACAATGATGGCATCTGCATCTTTGATATTTCTTTTTCATCATGTTCTTGTCATGATGTTGAGACATCGGCTTGGACATCTTGTTTGACTTCATGGGATTTGGAGTTGTTTGGCTGGTGCTAGCCTCAAAGTTTTGAGCTTTATTAAATCCCAGCCCAGTCCTATCCCCTGAGTGCTTGTTGTTGTTGAGAATGACATCTAGTGTGTTTGAGCTACTGTTCATCATTCTGACAGATTTGGACATATGCTCCATTTTGGAGTTGAGTAGGCTGACTTCACTTTTCAAGGTGTCAATGATCTCTAGATGACTTGCCTTTTCAGCCTTTAATTCCTCAATTTGCTTCTTCTGCTGTATATTTTCCATGCATACTTCAGTGCTTCTTTTACACAACATCCTGTAAGATGCTTCAAGCTCTTCAAATGTCAGATCCTCATCACTGGATCCCCCTTCAGTTTCACATACTCCAACTAGAGCAGTGATGTGCTTTGCAGATTCTTCTTCTGATTCACAACCTGAGTCTTCATCTGACCAGGACACAGAGAGACCTTTCTTCTGCTTCTTTAGGTATGTTGGGCACTCACTTCTGATGTGTCCATACCCTTCACATCCATGACATTGGATCCCTTTTCCTTGGTTAGTCTTCTCATCATAGTTTGACCTTCTATTAGAGTCATAAGGTCTTTTATTCTCAGAGGTTGAGTTTTTTCCACTTGGTCTGGGCCTGTTTTCCATTTTCTTGAGAATTTTGTTGAATTGTCTTCCAAGCATAGCAATTGATTCTGATAAGTTCTCCTCAGATTCTTCATGACTTTCTTCTTCTTTATCAGTGTTTGAGACCAGGGCTATGCTTTTTGTTTTTCTTCACAATTGTATCATTCATTCCTATCTCAAAGGTTTGAAGAGAACTAATGAGCTTCTCAACCTTCATTGTGCAGATGTCCTGAGCTTCTTCTATGGCAGTAACCTTCATGTCAAATATTTTTTGGCAGTGATCTAAGAATCTTCCTTACCAACTTTTCATCACTCATCTTCTCTCCCAAGGCACCAGAAGTATTAGTAATTTCCAGGATGTTCATGTAAAACTCATGAATGGTCTCATCTTCCTTCATCCTCAAGTTTTCAAACTTGGTGGTGAGAAGTTGAAGTCTTGACATCTTCACCTTTGATGTTCCTTCATGAGTAGTTTTGAGAGTATCCCAAACATCCTTGGCCAGCTCACAGTGATGCACAATCCTAAATATGTTCCTGTCAATGCCATTGAATAAGGCATTTAAGGCTTTGGAATTTCCAAGTGCTGAATCTTCTTCCTCCTTGCTCCACTCTTATTCAGGCTTCAACACTTTTGCCCCATCCTTATTGTCTTGGACAGGGTGCGCCTATCCTTTGTTAACTGCTTTCCAAGCCCTGCTATCAAGAGATTTCAAGAATTCTACCATTCTTGGTTTCCAGTAATCATAGTTGGATCCATCCAAGATAGGTGGTCGATTCACATATCCTACATCTCTGTCCATGTTCCCAAAATTTGCAGTCCCTAGATCTCACCCAGATATACAGGCAGGGTGCCTGCTCTGATGCCAATTGAAATTCTGGGATCAGGTACGTGATGTCGAATCAGATGTTTAAACACTTGAAAACTTAAACAAAACTTAAAGTGCTGGTAAATTAAATAACACAGGAAATTGTTAACCCAGTTCAGTGTATCTCCACACTTACATCTGGGGGCTACCAAGCCAGGAAGGAAATCCAATATAAGTAATATTAATTCTGGAATTAAACCAACCAGTTTAATCCTTCACTTAATATCTACCCAACGCAATTTCTACCTAAGACACAACTTAGATATGAGTACCTACTCACTCCCCCTCAATCACACAGTGATCTTTTACAATGATTAATAAAATTGAAGTCACACTTCAAATACAACAGCTTGATCTTACTTAAAAGTTTCAATCAAGACACAATTCACTTTTTGCTTAAAAGCTCATAAAGTGACAAACAATTAAAACCTACTATAAAACACAAACACCCTTTTTGGTCTTCTAAAATTCGTACTCTATTCTGAGAGTTTCAGTTCCTTAAATAGATGCTTGGTTTTTTTTTTGGGCTTTTTGCAAATTATCCAGACCTGATAAATCCCACAGTCATCACCTTGAATTAGGGTTAGTTAGTTTGTTATCTCCTTGAATCAAGGTGAGTTAGTTACTCTGTTATACTGAAACCAGATAACTAAGCTCCCTAAAGATGCGCCTTGGAGTGCTTATCTCTTTTTAATTAATTCCAGATAAACTCCCCTGAATTTACTCAGTTCTGTTATGCATCTTTTAAGTCAGATAGCAGGTTTGCGATGTCACAACATCTGGTGTGACATCCTGATGTCTTGAACTAAATTCATTAACAGTTACTTTATTTATCAATGTCACAACATCTGGTGTGACATCCTGAACTAAGTTCATAACTTCTTGTTTGTCAAAAATTCTGCCAATTCATAACATCTACAAAGTTAATTAAATAATTGAATTTTTATTGTTGGTTTTATTATATGGAATTCCACTTAAAGGTGTTACACTCTGATTTTATATGTTATATTGCATTTTTATTAAACGAGAAAAAAGTGAGGTGTTACAAATATCCCTTTCTTGAGGAGTATCTTGGACTATGGACCTTAGTATTAATGCTTTAAATTTGCTTGGAGTGGTATCTGAGACTTTGTGATTCTTCTTAGACCTTTTGATCTTCAATACAAAACTTGGATGTTTCTTTGTGGATTTGTGACTTTATTGTTTATATGTATCATTTGATATTCATCTGCTCATGTTCTTGGTCATCTTGTGGCTCAATCCAAAGGGAAATGAATGCTTGTTTTGGCCAATGTCAAATGATTTCTCCATCTTGGTTAGTACACTTGCACACACAAGGCTTTCTCTTGGGTTACCTTACAATGAGACATTTTATTTCATGTCATTCACTATGCTTTAGGATAGTCTCTTCATCTCCTTCCCACTTCTTAAATTTTCAAAAGTTCTCCCTATTTTCAAAATTTCATGTTTTCAAAACTTCACACCTTTTTTCTTAAAAGACCTTGACTTTGTCAAGTGATCTAGAAAAGATTTTCCTTAATAAATGCTAAAACACTTAAGCTTATTCAAACTCTTTTCAAAATAAATAAAAAAGACAAACCTCATCAAAATTCTTTTTGTGACTTTGTGCACTTTTCTTTAAGGGACTTTTTTTTCTCTGAAATATTGGATATTAGTTTATTCTTATAGTGATGCAAACCACTATACTTCTCCAATATGTTGAGAAATGATTGCCATTTTCCACTTGAATGTTGAGACATGCTTGTGAGATAGTCCAAGTAAATATTTTCTCTATTAAGATGATTCAAATGCTCATTTCCTCATACTTGTGGGTAGTAAGTTGAGTTTTCCACTTGAATAAGAAAAAATGTCTTTTCACTTAAAATCAATCAACAAACAATCAAGATTTTTTTTATAAACACAGATTTGCAAGTGGTTCATATGGAGTACCATAGATGTGAGGGGTGCTAATACCTTCCCATTGCATAACCAACTCCCGTATTTAGTTTATCACTTTTGTTTTACCATTTTATGGGTTTTGTTCGACCTTTTTCCCATTCTTTTTGGAAACGATAAAGTTCAGTGGCGACTCTTGCTTTTCTGAGTTAAGTTAATCAATAGCTTAATCTCAAAATTTTCCAGCCGCAACAATTTGAGGGAATGTGTTTTTGGATATGATTTGAATTTAGGCACACCAAGCTTCTCCAATCTATTTCCACTATGCCAGTCGATCGAGATTTCATTTTTAAGCCTCGTTGGTGCATCTTTGGGCGTAATGCTAGATGTGTTTCTTTTATGTACCCCCATTTAGAATTATTTGCACCCCTTTACTGTAAGACACTTGAATACATTTATTTTGGGTTAGAAAAAATATTTATTGAGATGAGAAAAAAACTAAATTTACCACTTTTATAGATTAGAGTTATTAGATTAATTTTAACCTTAAAATGGTGTATACCTCTTTGATCAATATATCTTGATAAACACTTCCCTTTAAAGGTAAACACCAATCATAACATGTTGTATCCTTCTCCATACATCTTTGGATGCAAGAGTTGTTATAAACAATAAAATGAACAAGTCGATTACATACACATCTATTGAACTGATCACAAAGGATCATAAACCTTGATATATTCCTAAGAACATTTACTTTGATCATAATGGTTATATTTGCCATCATCATGCATTCTTGGATCAGAGACTTCATACACAGTATACTAAAAAGTATATTCCTTCTTTGCATAAATCCATTAATAATCATAAAAACTATGAGCTACAAAGCATACATGTTAAACACTAAGGTTTCAACTTTGGTGCTCACATTTTCCCGAGCCTAGGTGCATTAGTTCCAAAATATCTAATGTAGTTACCTTTATATCTTTTCAATTTATCTAAACAAAACAGTTATAAATGACTGACCTTTTTATAGTGTGTAAATTTATAAACTTAAAACTTATTTTTCTTAAGATCTATGTCTTTCCTGGGGTTTCTTTCTTTCTTAAATTCTATTCCATCTTTATTTAAGGAAGGACTTTGACTTGATAAGATTGAGTCAAGCTTTTCTTTACCTAGGGTTTCATGCAAGTCATTAATTTCCTTTTTCAGAGAGACATGAGTCTCACACATTCCTTTTGATTTTCTAACTTAGTTATTTCTTCCTAGGATAATTTATTGATTCATTCAAGGTATTTTAAAATCCCTTTAAGACCGAGGGGACATTTTCTTAGTTTATCATTCTCTTCCACTGGCTGACTACTCATTCTAAATAGTTGTTCATATGATGGTTTAATGTTTGGAATAGTATCTACATCGTACATTTCCTTTAAGAAGACTTCATCTTCTTTGGAAGAAGATTCTTTCATATTTTCCACGATGTTGATGTCTCTCCTCATCTTCTTTGTTTGATTATTAAAGAAACTTCTTCTTCTTTACCATTATTAAAACAAGAGGTTCTCTAGTTTGATGTTGAATTTTTTAAAGATCGTTTAACTACTGAGTATGTTCTTTCATAGGATTTCACCTAAGTTGGATGGTAAGAGTATGATGAAGTTGATTATTCTTCAATTTTTACTTCTTCATCTTTGAGTAATTGAACTAGTTCGTTTAATTTTCCATAATTTCCTTTTTTCTTGATTTTTTCTAAAATTCATGAAGGCTCCCATATCTTGATTTAAGAGTTGGATTAGACTTCCAATTTTTGAATCTTAGACATTGGTTAGTGATGAATGTTCCAACATAATTTCTAACATTTCTAAACTTTAAGAAACAACTAAAGGTGGTATCTTCATCTTCTTTTCCTCGTGTGTTCGTCTTCTCTTATTTTATACTTGGAGAAAATCTATATATCATCTCAAGAGTATCCCACATTTCCTTAGCGGTATTACATTAATGAACATAGTAAAATTTATTATCATCTAGAGATATTGTTATAAAGCTCTTAGTTTTAAAATCTATCTCAAACTTTCTCTTTTCCTCTTTGGTCCAAATGGAATCAGGTTTGTTTACTACAATATCATTTTCTTGACGAGGAGGAATAAACACACCATTTATTATTTTTTCCCATAATTCATGATTTATACTTTGAAGAAAAATTATAAACCTAGATTCCTAAATATCAAATATACAATTATTGATAACTGGTGGTGTGTTTAGAAAGGTTTTCTTGTCAAAAGTCATCTTCCTCATGAGACGATTAGTCCTTAAATAGGAGTTAGTTTAAAATCTTTTCTAATATTAAGCATCGGAATTTTGTTTTGCAAAATATAAATTGTGGAAATTAAAGAGTTGAGGGAAGATAAAGAACACTCATAATTATAGAGGTTCATTCAAACAAATAAAAAGACATATCTTCCCAAGAATTAATCTTGAGAGTATACAATAAATTTGTGAGCTATTAGTATGTTATACTCACAAACCATACTTATATAAGGAAAACTGAAGTTTAAAGTTGACTTCAAACCAAATAATAAACAGTAGAGTAAAGCCGCAAGTCTTCCTTCCAAATGGAAAATCAAAGCGATTAGTCTCCTTTCCATGAGGATCTTAGATCGATTAGACTTCAAGCTTCTAAATAAACTTTGGGGGATTTTAATACCGAACTAAGCTCAAGAACCTTAAATCCTAGTCTTACCACAGGCTAACCAAGAACTTGAGATATTTTATTATTAGGCATATCTTGAACCATAAAACTTGGTTTTATCACGAGCTAACCAAGAATCTAAACAAGATTTTAATATCGGGATATGCATTAACCTTAACTTGGTTTTACGATGGGCTAACCAAGAACCTATGAGAACTTTATCATGGGTCGAGCCTTCAAACATGAGCAAGTGTTTGATCACCCAACCGACAAACCAAAGCTTTTGTGGGTTTAACTTCTAACCCAAACAAATAATTCCTAATGGGATAAAATTTTCAACCAAGGTATAATCGAAATTTCCTTGGTGAAATTACAAATCTACCCTTCCAGAATTACAGCTTCTCACTCACAAAAAAGGGCTTTCTTGAAAAACACTTCAGCTAAAACTTAGTGAGTGAAAGTAAAAGAAACTTTTAGAGAAAGATAGATATATGAAATGAAACTCGGTTTTGGGTGATTTGAAATGAGGGAAGGGACATCTATTTATATATTAGAGATTGGCTCAAAAATGAATTTGTTTTAAATACATTTTAAGACTTGCCAATTGATTGATAACATGTGCCAACATTTGGTTGGCTCCTTTAAAATTGATTTCCAAGTCAAAATGGAAAGAAAAGATATCTAGTCGTTACTCATCATTAAGATGGTAT
The DNA here is from genome assembly GCA_963966055.1 of Lathyrus aphaca. Lineage (NCBI taxonomy): Eukaryota > Viridiplantae > Streptophyta > Magnoliopsida > Fabales > Fabaceae > Lathyrus > Lathyrus aphaca. The sequence goes on from OZ014523.1 coordinate 444,655,468, forward strand.
CCTAATAAATTTGGGTGCATTTTTGAAATCACCCAATCAATTGGGATAAAGTGTCAATCAATTTTCAAAGACAAAACTTTTCCGAAAACTTTTCAAAAAGCTTCCAACTCATTTGGAACGACTTCAAGACATTTTTGAAAGTATTTCTTTGAGAAAAATAAATTTTAAAATGTTTTTGTGTGTGGATGTGTGTGATTTTTTCAAACATTTTTATGAAATTTCCCTTATGTATTACATAGTGTTCGTTCAAACCAGTTAAGGCATGACTTTCTTGTTAGTCAATGCTTTTTCAGATACTTTCCTTTTCACAAACACTTACTTGAGTTTACTTGAGACGAGGATTGAGTTAACTTCCATTATGTTTCCATTATCGGATATTCAAGTATAACAAACCCTAATTCTTTGGTTTGCATCTTTAACTGCTTATGTTTGAGTTGACATCATCAGTCTTCATCTTTTAGACAAAGGTTGTCATCATCAATAGTAAAATAGTTGTCTTTGATAAAAGCATATCACCTGCAAAACAAGGTTCCAATTTCTCACCCTTTTTGATGATGACAACACATCTTTTAGGGGAGGTGGTAAAATAAAGTAACACATAAGTGCTTAGAGTAATTAACCCCCCCCATCGAGTTAAATAAATAGTGTACTCCACTCCCACTGGGAAATTACTTCTCCCTCTTTGCCAAAATAAAAAAGGCGGTTCAGGATGCATTGCCAAAAATATAAATATGAACATGTAGACAAATAACCATTTAGAAAAGTAAAAAAAAAAAACATTATTTTATTACTTAAACTTGAGAGTACATAAAGGAAATTTTACGGAATTAATAGTATAGAAATGGAAAATTACAAAACAAAAAAAAAGATTTTCAAACTAAACATCTAAGTGAGATCATTAGATGTCATAAGCATCATTATTCCGTTCCATATTTTTTTCTTCATCTTCTCTGCTAGACTTTGGCAGATTTTCAACACTTTATATATTTTGGTGTCTTCTTCCTCCGTTGGTTTTTCTTATCCCTTTTCCTTAAAATATGAGTTTTCCTTTATCTCTCCATGCTTAATACGAACTGTAATCTCGTTTAGGTCAGTGTAGGTGATCATATGATTTGTCGAGTCTTTGACTTCTTCTATGGTGTTAATGTTGAAGGTAGCCAGAAGTCCCGTGATGATTAGTTCATATGGCATCCCTGTAGGTGAGATTCTCTACATCAGATCATGTTGTTGAACACACCTTATTTCAAATTGGTTATGATTTCTTGAGTTAGGAGCCATAAGGGTATTTCATATTCCTTAACTACATAGACATGGTATATGATCCTTGAGAACAGGATCCTAGAAGAGATAATGGAGGATCCTAATTCTTGGCTTTAGGTGAAAGGTTTTGAATGTAACCTTCTTCTTTTCAATAGGTTGATTACAAGGGAATTTATGGCAATAAAGTATTTAAAGTTCTTAATGTCGATTAGTTTATCTAAGGTGTATGTTATCCCTTAAGTGGGCAACTAAAAAATTCTTCCAAAATGGTCATTGTGAATTAAAATTTCCACTTCTCTCAAGATGTTCTCAAGGAGGTTTCTATGAGTTTCAGGTTTAGGTAGAACTCTTTTACTAAGTTTGGGAAGGTTCTATCTCGTATTTAGGTAAATAGTTCTTTGAGAGAAGCTTGACAAATTTGGTTACAAGTGTTGTTGTTTTTCAATAGACTCGGTTCCAAGTACCACAGTTGAAATACCTTTTTTTATACCAAAATTGTCATCTTTTCTTCTTGTTTGCGGTTTATTAAGCCTGCAATGAATACATTTAATCTTGGTGTTTCTCTGGGTTTCTGGCTTAAGGAGGCCATGGTGATACTATGGCATAGGAACTCACACAAGACAAGATGCAAGAAGGTATGAATTTGAGTTGCATGAAATATTGAAGGAAACATAGTTATTCATAGTGTGCCTTCTGAATCTTTGGTTGTATATGTTTGGGGAGTACTCATTGCAAATTATAATTATGTTTGATGTATGGATAATGTATGGTATGATATAAACATTATGAATAAATGAATTATGTGGAGTTTATTGTGAAAATAATTTATTGTTGTGTGACTAATGTATGGATAATAATTAACATATAATAATGTCCATGTGTTTATAATATTGTCATGGGTTTGTCTGAAGATTGAAATCAAATCTCAAAGAACTTGAGTATATTCTTTGAAATTATTTGAAGATTAAGACATATTTGATTGTTACTTCCTATATTTCTACAACATTGCAATTAACAACTTCCATTTTCCATATGGCATGATAGGCTATACTTTATTCGATGTTGTTGCTAATACTAGTCTTCGACCTGATTGTGATCTCATTCACTCACCTACTTCAATGTCTATCACATTCACTTTCTCATTCATGTGTTTTTGTCACAATGAACTCGAACATGTTCTTGGGAAGATTCCAAGTTTAACATTGATTAGACATAGAACCAGAAAAGAGTTTATATAGGTTGATATCGTTCACCATATAAGCCGATTTTATGAGGATATGTTAGGCTGAATTCTAATATTAACTACTGTTGTTTTCCTTCTTTGGTTTCTACCCATGTCTTCTTTGGTAATATCATGAATTTTGTTTCTATTTTGTTCAATTTTAAAATAAACTATGTCTTTATATTGTTATCAATTATCACTCAAACTATACTTATTTCATATGGGTTCAATAGTAGACGTTTTAGGTATAATTCTCGTATGAGTAGAATCTTTTCTCCTATTTTCGCTACCCCCAAGTGCAATATCTTTTCAGAATCTTGGGCTACCCAATTATTTTATTTCTTATCCAAATATAGAATTCTTGAATAAGATCCGAATCCTTTATATATGAATAGACCAAAAGAATAACATGGAATTGTCACTATTTTCTATTTAGTGCTTAAGAGTCAATGACACAACCAAGCATAAAAAGCACTGACATCTACATCTATCTTTTTTAAGTGATCGTGGAATTTTATAACTCAAATTCCTAATGGCTAAGCTTATTATATCCATGTATAACCACTAAATTTTAAGTCACTACCACTTTTTTGTCTCCTTATAAACTATCAGAAAAACATTTTCTCTTAGATACTCAAAGTAATAATGGCCAATATTGCCTAAAAACAAGTATCCAAATCTTTTCTCAAATATATGGATAATAGTACCAAACTCATCAATAATTGTTGTTACCACTAAAAAATTCCTTTCCTTTTAACTTTGAACGTATAAAATGGATACAAGATATGTATTTTAAAATTCACTAGGGTCACCGATCGTTAATTGGTTATGTGATAATTGACGTTGGACTTAATAGAGAAGATTATAGTATGATCCTCTGTAACTATGATCGAGAAAGAACCGAAACATTCAATATTAGAATTAATCTCCAAATTAGATTAGACGGTTCAGTAAGTCAGATACTGATGGTGAAAAAAATATACTAGAGTCTAGATTTAAAATTTGAGTACAAATGATGAATAATTTTATTATACATTTATACATAAATAAGAAGGCAAACAAATAACAAATTGTGCAACTATTTCATTTTAGGTAAAAAAAAATTTACATCTATTGAATTAATAGATTCAACATTACTATGTATAAGCTTTTAAACTCTAAAAGATTCATAGCTTCTAATATTCGGAAACTGAAAATATTAAAACAAATGGTACAAAAATATGGAATGACTAGTCTTAATTAGAAAAAAAAACTATTCTTTTATCAAAATAAATTTAACATCAACCAAAAGCCCGCACTAAACTTGAAAACTTAAGTTAACGTGAATTTAACATCAAAATAGCGTTGGTTTTGATTATGGACGCTAATATTCTTAATGCTAAGCACTAGCGTCAACTAGAAGCTACTTAGCATCCGCTTGAGCATTGACGCTTGAGATCTATTTGGTTGACGTTAGTGTTAGTGTATATCATGTAGACTTTGCATGAATCTTGTGTTGAGCTATAAATGTTTGTCTTTTTTTTTTTTAATAACCAAAAGGAATTTAGAATTAAGAAAGAAGTATAAGGAGTCCTCACCCTTTTACAATAAAAAAAAATTAGAAGAGAAACTACAAAACAATCAATAACCACACCAAACCCCCCCCCAAAAAAAAAAAACACAACCTACTCCTAACAAGCTTCAGGATTGATACACCAATCCAACCAACAATTTCTCCTTTACCTAATAAAATATTCAATATAGTATCTTAATCAAACTCATAACATCCATATTTCTATGAATACTAATCTTATAAATAATAGAATTCCTACAAGATCAAATGGAGCAAGAAAAAAGTAAGGTCAAAACACCAAAAATAAGATGTTGAATTTAGAACTTAAAGTCTATCCAACCAAGAATCCTGTAATACTCCATATTTTAATAAATGCTATTGATAATATTAATTAAGTTTAATAGAGTTCTGGTATGCTCCGAGAGTTTTCAACTTAAATAGTTAGAGCAACTGACGAACGTAAATTAATTAATTAGTATTATCTGATTCAGAAGTTTTATTAAATATTTGACTCAGAGATATTTTTGGATACTCTCAATTTGGATCAGTTAGTGTTACTAACTGATAGATATTGTTGTATCTGTTATAAAAAGAGAAAAAAAGAGAAAGTTAGGAAGAAGGGAAAGAAAGAAAGAAAAGTGAGAAGAGAAAGAAGAAGGAAAACCTAGAAGAGAGGAAGAAGCACTTGAAAGAAGAAGAAGTTCGTGGAAGATTTTGCTATCATTTCTTCATCATTTTCATCAAACTCCTTGTCAATTGCAAGACTTCTAGATAGAAACTTTTGTTTTAGAGTTTTGAAATTCTAAGAGTTAGGTTAAAAAATATGATAAAATGATTAATCAATTAAATCGAGAGTTTGAACGGTTAAATATCGGCTAAAATGCATAAGTATGCTGATTATAGGTGTAGGAACCTTGTTATTTATTGTTTTGGTATTTGATGATGATTTGGATGAGTTTTGGAGAAGTTAGGTATGTTAAAAACGTATATTTTCAGCCACTGTCTGTTGGTTAACCGGTTAACCCAGGGCGTTAACTGGTTAACGAAGCTGATATGCGCTACTGGATTTGGAAACCTGGTGTGGTTAACCGGTTAACCCAGGGCGTTAACTGGTTAACACTGTAAGTGTGGGAAAAAATATTAAAATTGTTCCATTTTTAAAAATTCATAACTTCTTCATCCTTTATCTGATTCATCCGTTCTTTATACCGATTTGAAGCTAAAAATATGTTCTATCTAATGAGACCAAAAATATTATTTTGAGCCGACTTTTACACAAATTTTCTAATTAACCGTAATTATGTTAGTTAGGGAATTGTGGTGTTAATCGATTTGTAATATATGTTTAATCATGAGGACTGAATGAAAGTAGAGGCAATGAGATTATTGTGGGATTAGTTTAATTTTGATAATTAAATTAAAATGTTAGATTATATGATTGAGAATTATATAATTAAAGGCATCAAGAATGGAGAAAGAGTGAGGAAACCTTACCATAAACCAATAGTGTGGCCTAGTAATGTAACTAGAAATTATTAGATGGTATGACTTGTGAGATACTTAGGGTTACCCTAGGTTATTGTGAAACCGTTGGCGCGTATTACACGGTGTCCTCCGAAAAGTCTTGAGTAAGTCTTGTGGTGGGTATTACACTGAGTCCCACGGGAAGCTTCCGTAAAGGCTTGAGGTATCGTGGGTGAGGCGGGTAGTGACTTGTGGTTGGTATTACACTGAGTCCTATGGGAAGTCTTACCGAGTTTAGGCTTGTGGTGGGTATTACACCGAGTCCCACGGGAAGTCTTGTTGTTAACACTTACGAAAGGTATTTCACTGAATTCTATGTAAGGTGTTGTGAGCGTTGTATGGACGTTATCCATCCTATTTTGGTTACTTATTGAGAAGTAACTGGGGATCTTGCGGGTTGTTTAGATTGAACCTTTAAAGCCGAGAGAACTTTAACATAGGAAACCCACTGAGATGTTGATATCTCACCCCACTATTGTTGTTGTTTTTCAGGTTTCTTTTGCAGGTTTGATTTACAAGTGGAGCTATGCTCGGGATGTTTCAAGAGAAGCATAGATTTAGTTTCTGCGATGTATTTTTGTATCTTTGTACAATAATGAATATTGTATTTGATCTTAGTATTTCTTTTTAGTATAATTTCCATGTCTTGTACCGTTGTTGTATTATGTTTTAGAATTGGTTAAGAATGTGAATTGTACTATTAGGCACTTATGATGGCGTCAGTGCCAAAATAATACTTGTATGATATTATTCTAGATATATATTATATGGGCATTACAAACCCGTCAGAGAAAAATCATCCACTCAAATCCATAAGAAAAATTTGATCCAAATGATATTATAAAAAAAACTTGAACAAAACAAATGCTTCACATCCTCTTCTTCCAAAAAGAAAAAAGGACAAACCACATTATGAGCACCTTCAATAATGTCTCGTGGACAATCTATTAAGAATTACCTTCCAACCAAAAATAAGGTTTTTTACTAGACACTTTAGGTTTCTATAAACAAGCTAAGACCTTCACCTTAAAAAGATCCAAATGATTCCCCAAATTGCAAGATTCAAGAATCCTCTTTTAACAATCTTTGACCGAAAACCCATGTTTTTGCCTCCACAAAACAAAATGGTCCTCTTCATGGAACTTAGGCTTCAAATCTCGCAAAATTTGCAATAACTCCTTTAACGACAAAACATAATTCAAAACCGCCTCAATAAATCCAATATCCCACACCCAAGATTCATTGCTTCAAGCTCCCCACTACTACAAAATAGGCCTTTCGTCACACTATATCACAACGGTCTGATGGCTAACCATGGTAATACCATGTTTCCGGACGTGCTTTTATATATTTATATTTATGAAAATGCATTGCACTACAGTCAAACTAATAAACTGTCATTATACATTTATGGAGTGATAGGATTTGAATCTCATCTCAAACAATTTTCTACTTTTTCGTTACAATTGATGTTATCCTTATAATTATAATATATAAATTAAAATTAGAATACCTATCACCACGGTTGTTAATGTGAACTATTGTGAAAGTCATTACATTTCATCACGTTTTTTGAAAACAAACATGGTGAAATTGTTTACTTTTTTATAATATAAGGCAATTGGATATCGCTTCTTGACAGTATCACTATATCTATAATAACAAAAACTTAGCATAAATTTTCTCTCTTTTTCTTCATTAGCTCTCGCTTCATACATAAAGGTATTATTCTTCTTCCTTGTCCGAGAGTTTTTTGTTTTTTGTTGTTGTATGTTGTTGTTGTTTTATGTTGTTTTTGTTGTATGTTCCGATTTCAGATCCTTCTCTCAACATTAATAGTGGGAGAAACAGACTTATCCACAAGTTTCAGGTTACAAAAGATCTTATTGATATAGTAGATGGAACAAGCTATAAGAAGATTCATTTCAAGAATCTTAACACTGAAAAGATGAAGAAGGTAGAAGCTATTATGAATGGTCTTATAAATCTGGATGTAATTGATTCCAAATCAAATAAATACCTTGAGAACAATGAAGACCTTGAGAACTACACGAATTCAACTAGGCATGAAGATTGAAGACCTTGTTATGTTTTACATGATTTGTTGTTAGTTGTTCTTGTTGACAAGTTTTTGATTTGTTGTGGGTAGTTGTTGTTAGTTGTTGTTAACATGTTGTGGCATGATTTACTTCCTTTTTGGGTTAACAATAGATCATTGGTTGTTGTTACTTGTTATGTTACAATATTAATGGTAGTTATGATGTGGTGGTTGTTGCTTGTTATGTTACAATGTACTGCTTATTTATGTTAACATGTCATTTTTTTGTTGTGGCATAATTTACTTCCTAATTGGGTTAACAATGTGTTGTTGGTTGTTGTTACTTGTTATGTTACAATATTAATGATATTTTATGTTTTCAATATATGTTAACATTTTGAAAGTTGTTAATATTTGAAATTTGTTTCAAGAGAACTTATATTATTAGTGTAGTTCATAAATGCTTTGTTTTGCTATGGAGAATAAGGGTGAAACAGGCCAGGCCGATAACATGGGCATATGGCCTAGGCTACATAGGCTCAGGCCAGACCAAACTTTTCTTCTTAAATAGAAAAAGCATAGGCGTTTTTATAAGTTTATTTAGTTAAAAAGGCTAGGCCTCAGCCATGAAAAAAAACCTGTTAAGTCTAATAGGCCGACCTATTTAAATAAATATGAATAATTTTACTTTTATTATTATTATTATTATTATGTTGTGTTTTGTATTTTGAATTAAAATATATAAATAAAAATTGGTTATCTAAGAGAACTTATGAAAATAAGATGAAAACACATTATGAACAATGTTATAAGTTATCTTAAACAAATAATCTCACAAAACTTATGCTAATATATAAGTTAAAATAAGTCAATGCAAACAAAATTTTAGTCTCATTGGTTTTTTAGTTTGTTAATCTATTTAAACATTATTTTAATTGCTTATTTACATATGTCTAAAATAACAAGATTTTATGTAGGCTAACCAGACCTTAGAAAAGGTCAGACTCAGGCCTAAAAATAAGCCTATGACAGGCTATAGGTCAGACTTAGGCTTAGTTTTTTTGGCAGGCTAGGCTTAGGCTTGGAAAAGCATAGCTCGGCCCAACCTATTTCCATCCCTAATGGAGAAACAATACAAGAAGTATGAATCAAGTTTAGAAGCTTCATACACCTTGTTCTTTTTCTTCATGGAAACACAAAGTAGATCAACTTCAAATCATTCCATTAATCTTTTCAATAAAAGGTATGTTGTTGTTGTTTTGTTGATGTATATCTTATTGTTGAGTTAATTATAATGTATGTAGATCGTTTGTTTCACTCATTTCATTGAACATGCATTCGTTTAAAGTGATTTAGATAATAAAATTAAGTTATTTTTTTAAATGCAACTTAAATCAAACATGATTTTCGAATTGCATTCATCTCATAATTCATTTATATCACTCTTTAATACGTAGAACTTAGTTTATTCTCCCAAATTCTTCAAAGCAATGGTTCATTCTCTATTAATTTATATTGTAAAACATCAAATATGTTGAGAAATTAAATCATATTCATTGTATTCATCATAAAAATCATATTCATCACTATTCTTTATTCATAATTTAATATAAGTTATTATTTCTAAGTATATTTACCGACAAATATGATTATTTGAAGGGTTAATAGTCATTTACCCCCTGCAATATAGGCGTGTTTTGATTCACCCCCCTTTAAAAAATAAATTTTTGATTACCCCCTAGAATTTTAAAATTCTAAGTCTTTTACCCCCAGGTGGAAAAATTACCCCCTGTAAAAAAATTATTTACCCCCTGGTTTTTACACGCTTAGGAGGGTATCCAAAAATTTCAGGGGGGTAATCTAAAATAAATTTAAGGGGGGTAAATCAAAACTCACCTATATTGCAAAGGGGTAAATGACTATTAACCCTTATTTGAAATTGTAGGTGTTTAAAACCAATACACCAAGAGACGAGAAATTAAAACACTAAGATACAATTATGTGATGTTATATAATATGTTGTAGGTTGTTTTGTGTCATTTTTCTTTTTATGTAATATATATATATATACAAAGTTTAGTTTTTAATCCAATATACGGATTTGATGTAATACAATACAATTATTGTTATGATACAATTGATGTTTCTGTTATGATACGGTTCACAAAAATACAGGTTAAAAATGGAAAATTTTTAAAAGTAGAAATATATATTTTTTAAAAGAAGATAATTTAACAAAGGTTGTTAAATATGACCGTGGTTGTAGAGTGAACGTTGTCCGGAATAATATATACCAAAAAGGCGTTGTTGAGAATCAAACCCAGGACCTTTAATATATTACAACAGTTAGTTAAAGCAATTGTGGTAATATGTCACACACTTTCAGGTTTTTTACAATGGTCATATGACTGTGATTGTAAGTAACATATATATAATCACATGCTACGTAACAACATACAACCTTGCATGATAATATATCTTTTTTAACCGTTGTTGTATGGTTTTTTGGTAGTGCCCACATCACCTACTTTGATACAAACTGAACCACACAACCAAAACAAATAAGAGAATAAAACATCAAAGGATGAATACCCAAGACAGTGGTCTCTCCAAAAGTCTAAAGACCTCTCATTTCCTAGCTTACAATAAATAGAAGAAGAAAAAACCAATTAGAATGCGAAGAAATATCTTTGGGCTCCAAAGTAGAATACAAGTCCTTCCACCACAAAGATGTGTTCTTAATTAAACAAGGACCATCCAAAACCTCCCATTTCACATTACCATACCTATAAGAAATTATATCAGCCCACAAAGAAGAGTTGTCATTTAAAATCCTTCATTTCCACTTACCTAACAAAGCAAGGTTAAACAACCCACAATGTTTAACCCCTAAATCTTATTCCTCCTGAGGTAAATAAATAAAATAGCATCAAACCCAACTAGCCTTCTTAGATTCTTCACCACCACCCCATAAGAAAGCTTTTTGAATCCTTATAATACATTTTATAATCACCTTAGATTCCTTGTAGAAAGAGAAGAAAAATATAAGAATGTTGGATAAAATAGAATTCAAAACAACCACCCTACCTCTAATGGGAAAAATCTATTATACCACATTGTCAACCTTCTTCTAATTTTGGTAACAATAAGATTCCATGATTCTTTTATTCTAGGATTAATTATAACAATGATGTCAAGGAAAACAAAGTGAATCAAACCAAAATCAAACGACAATGAGGAAGTGGCTTCCTACAATAAATTGGATTCAAGATTAAGTCTAAATAATTTACTTCCATCAAGTCCATTTTAAATCAAGATTTGGGCATTAAAAATATTTGGTGTTTCAAAGTACTTCTTTGGACTAGGATTTACACATTTACTCAAAGGTGTTGGACTGTTCAAATACAATATTGTTTGGATTTACTCTGTAACACCCTTCTAACCCAATATAATGTACGCGGTAAGTACACTTAAAACAAATCAGAGTTCACCGTAAAAAGGTGTCACATTCGCCATTAAACATCTTAGAAATAATCTTGCTCCGTAATCACGGGTTTTCAAAATATTTTAAGAATAATAATGTCTTTCGTAATATCCACAACTAAATTTCAATCTTTGCACAACGAAATCATAATTTCAAATATATTCTTTATCTCATAAGAAAAACATCAAAATCTTTGCGTCATTGTCAACAATTGTCACTAAATAAAATCAATGTATAAAAATTCATAAAATGATTCTAACTGATCAACATAGTAATCATTTAAACGTGTTTCCACCCAATGTTACATATCTCAGAGCAGGACACCACTAACTACTACTAAAACGATAAATAACAATACTCTGAGGCTACCTCCTCGAGCACCACAATATGCTTTTGGCTATCTGCAAGTTACCCACAAAAGAGACAACATTTCCAAGCAGGAAGGGTGAGAAATCACAATTAATTATAAAATTATATTGAATGAAATATAAACAGAATGCTCAACAACAACATCATAACATCATCAACAAATATTCACAACACAATCACATTTACATCATTCATATACAATGTCAACTATAACAAAGTGCAAAGAATGCATGTGGTACGAATATTCTCCATGCGATGGACACTGACCATCAACCCTCCACAAGGGAGCATAACATAATCACCAAATCACTTCAATCCGCACAATGGGATTGAATCTACCAATAGGCCGAAGCACCATCATAAAATGCTATGAAATGTCATGATGTTAATTCTCCTTAATTCATCAAAATTCAACATGTGCATCATTCATTTCATATTCAACAATAATTATCATATAATCATGTCTTTCATCACGGCAACACATCGACAATACTTCATTTATCGACAATACAACAAAAAAACTTCTTTCATCAACAACATCAAATCATCAATTTATAATCAAATCACGTTTATAAGCATAAAACCAATTCAACCCTTTCTAAAATTCGACTTTGAAAATGTCTCACATCACTCATTTTATTTCATCAATAATCGACATGAAAATCATGTTTTATCATTTATACATCAACAACCAACTCGACTACAAAAATCAGCACAAAAAAGCATCGAAAATCACAAAAACAAACACCTGACACGGCCGCCTGTATCCTGTGACACGACCGTCTGTGTCTGTGACACGGCCCGTGTCAGACACCTGCGTCCCAAAAACCCCAAACAGTCAAAAACTGAAAATACAGTGCTCTGACAGGGCCGCCTGTGTCATGTGACACTGCCCGTGTCAGGAGCTATGCAGCCACTTTTCCAAAACAGAAAAAAATAGTTTATCAGTATCCTGACACGGTCGTCCGTATCCTGGGACACGGCCGTGTCAGGAAGCCTGCACTAAAAAATATCTTTCTCTCAATGTAGAATTTCCTACTACGACTCAAACCCCCAAAACCCCCCCAATTTTTCTAGTTTTAATGTATGAAAATGCATCAAATAAACCACCAATTACACATACAACAACACGTAACATCCTATTTCGTTATACTTCATCAAATCATTCATCCCTAACTCATTCTACACCATCAAACACCACAATTATCCAAAATCCACAAAGACCTAATTTATTCATAATCCAAACAACATACAATTATAATAAAAGGTAAAAATCTCCCCATACCTTAGAGAATTCCGTAGCTTAACACTCTTCTACAAGATTCCTAGAAATCATTCAAGACCCTAGACTTCCTATCATTCTCTTCCTCAAAAATCTTCACAAAATAGGATTAGTCAGAAGAAGTGATCGATCTTCTCATTCTTTAGACCAAATATCTCATTCTAGGGATTTCCAAAATTATCCTTACTATATTTCTTTTATTACCACCTTGTCATTTTCCTCAATATTTTTATTAATAATAATAATAATAGTATAAATACATTAATTATTTATATTATCTAAAAATACTATTGTACTCCCAAATGACCAACATAACCTCCATACTCCCACTTCTATTATTTTAATTAATAAACCATAATTCGAATAATACTACATGATTATTCTTATTATTAATATTATTAAAATAATTTCACCACAATGTATCATGCCACATAGCCAATTATTCTCAAAATCATCATATATCCTCAAATAAGTAACAATTACTCATAATTGAATTTGGGGTGTTACAACTCTCCCTCATTTAAAGAATTTTCGCCCTCGAAAATTACCCGAAGAAAATCGAGTTAGATACAACCCTCTCATCTGATCTTCATGACCCCAAAGTTCAACACACAAGCCAATCAACAAATCCTCAGAGTACATTAATACTCCTCTTCGTCTGACCATCCATCTGCGGATGCTAAGGAAAACTCATTCTCGACCTAGTTCCTAAAGCACCCAACCAACTTTCCTAGAACTTCGACGAAAATCTTGGGTTTCTATCCCAAGTAACTTCATGGTTTTCTCAAAATACATCTCAATTTATTTCCTCGTAGAATAATTACCCTCATCAGTAAGAAATTAACTAATTTCATTAAACCATCCCCCATCACCCAAATCTAGTCATATTCCTTCACTGTCTTCGACAAATCCTACACAAACTCCATAGATCTAATTCGACGTCCTCCATCTCAAATACTCTTTTCAATTTCCGGAACATCTAGCATACACACTCTGCCACGGAACTTCATCACATCATTCTCATCAATTTGGAATTCACACCCGTTACCCTGGTTAATCAAGGTTAGTTGATCCACCAACTTCAAATTAGATTGTTATCTTACTCATATTGCTTCCATAATATCATTAGTATATTTCAACATTTCCAGCTTCACACTGTTAGAGGTCTTCTCACACACTAAGCCCATATCTCTGAACTGCTCAATCACTCCATGTTCTCTCTCATAAGCATCAACATATACAATGTCTTACTCCTCAAGGCATCTTCAACCACATTTGCTTTACCCGGATGATAACTCAAGTCAAATCTAAATTCTTCAACAATTCTATCCATCTCCTCTGCCTCATATTCAACTATATATGATCAAACAAGTGCTTCAAACTCTTATGATCGCTGCACACCTCAATTCTAGATTCAAAAGATAATGTCGTCAAATCTTCAACACAAACACCACTGCTGCCAATTCTAAATCACTGATAGGATAATCTCCTCATGAATTCTTAATTATCAAGAAGCATTATCAACCACTTGACTATTATGTATCAATATTCCACCAAGACCCATCATCAAAGCATCCCAATAAACCATAAAAGACTCACTCGGATTAGGCAAAATCAATATCGGAATAGTCATTACTCCTTCTTTAGTTCCACAAAACTTTCCTCACAAGCAACATTCCACACATATGCCTGACCCATACGAGTCAACTGCGTCAACGATAATACCGACTTAAAACAACCTTCAATAAACCTGCAATAACAACCTACTGACCCGATAATTATTCCAACAACAGACTTCAGAGTCTCTCAGTGCATCGTAACATCAATCTTAGAAAAATCATTAATTATTGCACCACTAGGAATCACTTGACCAAGAAGACTTAATACCTACAACCAGAACTCAACAATTCGACAATTCAACATGCATCTTTCTTACTCTCAAAACTTGAAACACAATTCACAAATGTATTACGGGATCTCCTTCCGACTTAGAGTATATCAAAATATCGCCAACGAAGAGCACTACAAAAAATGTCTTTCGATACTCATGAAAAATCATATTCACATACTCCATGAACACGCCAGGTACATTGGTTACACCAAACGCCATCACAGTGTTCTCATAGTGATTGTACCTCGTCCTGAAAATCATCTTTGGAATATCCTTAATTTCCTCCTTTTATCACCAAATAGGCTTTCTCATTATCATTTATAATCACCTCATTTACGTCACAACAACAATCATTAACAAATCACCACAATAGGACTTCATAATCAACCTCATGTTTATCAAAACACTCATATAACTAAAACATAATGTAGTTCATCACTTACATCACTAAATACCCATCATACCACACGTTAACACATAACACATATCATAGTAACGCCACATCATTATGACACATATACATGCATGGTTCCACTCAACTTACTCCATAAAAAAACAAGTTTTCATTCCAGTAACCCGCGCTAAACACCCTCTGCTATTTCGGAAGAAAACCCTTGATTTCATATGGGATCACATCCAAAAGTCACACACCTTAGATAAATCCCCAACCATTGAATTTCCGTATACCTTAAAAGAAACTCACTTCGTAAACAATTTTGCACCCTCTTTCATAAACTTATTTGCTTGCTTAATGGAACAAACAACTATTCTCCTTCATCGAACTTAGATTCCCGCTCCAGAGACAACCTGCAGCTATCTACAGGAAATTATCAGGAATTACACACTAGTGACATATCACTAGCCATCACATTGCTCTCTATGCTCCGAGAAATAAACATCAACAATACCTGATCGCTCTCCCTCAAGACCTTCCAACTTTACCTAAAGATAAGAAAATCAAACTTTCTTCATCTTTAAATATAATAATATGCACTGACTCATTCAAATCCATCTGTAAGCACTCGGCTTAAATCCATTCTACTTCACCATACAAACCATCTAAGCTGGAAAGACACGTCTATTCCATCCAACAGGATTCTGTCTATTCTCAACAAGAGATTTAGGGTGATCAGTTCCTTAATTTGTCAATAGATAGCCGACAATCATGATGGGGAATAAACCATGCTCACACAACCCAAATATCATCCTTGGCATCTTGTGCACTAAACCACATCATGTGCAATTTCTTAGTTGACTCAAACCTTATCTCTGCATTCTCTTCGGAATCAGGAACAACGCCGTCCTAATATTGTTTGCACCCTTGCAACCAATACACACTGAGCCAACACTCCACAACCAAAACTTCTCAGAGAAGAAATATCTTCTCCCCCACTTGTTTCAAACCAACACCTGGGAACAACCGGTTAGAAAATAAGCAAGTACCGACAGTGTTTCACGCACATGTCGCGTACTAAGGAATAAACAACACTAGACAAGTTGGTCGGATAGACCGACCTGCTCTAATATCACTAATGTAACATCCTTCTAACCCAACATAATGTATGTGGTAAGTACACTTAATAAAAATCAGAGTTCATCGTAAAAAGGTGTCACATTCGTCATTAAACATCTTAGAAAAAATCTTGCTCCGTAATCACGGGTTTTCAAAATCTTTTTAAAATAATAATTTCTTTAGTAACATCCACAACTAAATTTCAATCTTTGCACAGCAGAATCATAAATTCAAATATATTCTTTATCTCATAAGAAAAACATCAAAATCTTTGCGCCATTGTCAACAATTATTGTCAAATAAAATCAATGTATAACAACTCAAAAAATGATTCTAATTGAACAACACAATAATCATTTAAACGTGTTCCCACCCGATGTTACATATCTCAGAGCAGGACACCACTAACTACTACTAAAACGATAAATAATAATACTCTGAGTCTACCTCCTCCAGCACAACAATCTGCTCTTGGCTATCTACAAGTTACCCACAAAAGAGGCCATATTTCCAAGAAGGCTGTGTGAGAAATCACAATTCATTATAAAAATATATTGAATGAAAAATAAATAGAATGCTCAACAACAACTTCATAGCATCATCAACAAATCTTCACAACACAATCACATTTACATCATTCATATGCAATGCCAACTATAACGAAATGCAAAGAATGCATGTGGTACCAATTTTCTCCATGCAATGGACACTGGCCATCAACCTTCCACAAGGGAGTACAACATAATCACTAAATCACTTCAATCCGCACAATGGGATTGAAGATACCAATAGCCCGAAGCCCCATCATAAAATGCGATGAAATGTAATGATGTTAATTCTCCTCAATTTATCAAAAATCAACATGTGCATCATTCATTTCATATTCAACAATAATCATCATATAATCATGTCTTTCATTACGACAACACATCAACAATACTTCATTTATCGACAATACAACAAAATAACTTCTTTCATCAATAATATTACTTCTTTCATCAACAACATCAAATCATCAATTTATAATCAAATCATGTTTATAAGCATAAAACCAATTCAACCCTTTCTAAAAATTCGACACTGAAAATGTCTCACATCACTCATTTTATTTCATCAATAATTGACATGAAAACCATGTTTTATCATCTATACATCAACAACCAACTCAACTACAAAAATCAACACGAAAAAGCATCGAAATTCATCAAAAATCACAAAAACAGACACCTGACACGGCCGCTTGTGTCCTGTGACACGGGCCGTGTCAGACACCTGCGTCCCAAAATTCCCAAACAGTCAAAAACCACAAATACAGTGCTCTGACATGGTCGTCCGTGTCCTGTGACATTTCCCGTGTCAGGAGCTTGTAGCCACTTTTCCAAAACAGAAAAAAATAGTTTATCAGTAGCATGACACGGCCACGTGTGTCCTGGGACACGGCTGTGTCAGGAAGCCTGCACTAAAAAAATATTTCTCTCAATGCAGAATTTCCTGCTACGACTCAAACCCCTAAAAACCCCAATTTTTCCAGTTTTCATGTACAAAAATGCATCAAATAAACCACCAATTACACATTCAACAACGCATAACATCCTATTTCGTTATAATTCATCAAATCATTCATCCCTAACTCATTCTACACCATCAAACACTACAATTATCCAAAATCCACAAAGACCTAATCTATTCATAATCCAAACAACATACAATTATAATAAAAGATGAAAATCTCCCCATACCTTAGAGAATTCCGTAGCTTAACACTCTTCTCCAAGATTCCTAGAAATCCTTCAAGACCCTAGGCTTCCTATCATTCTCTTGCTCCAAAATCTTCACAAAATACGATCAATCAGAAGAAGTGATCAGTTTTCTCATTCTTTAGACCAAATATCTCATTCTAGGGAATTCCAAAATTATCCTTACTATATTTCTTTTATTACCACCTTGTACTCCTAGATAACCAACATAATCTCCATACTCCCATTTCTATTATTATAATTTATAACCAAATAATTTGAATAATACTACATGATTATTCTGATTATTAATATTATTAAAATAATTTCACCATAATGCATCATGCCACATAGCCAATTATTGTCAAAATCATCATATATCCTCAAATAAGCAACAATTACTCATAATCGAATTTGGGGTGTTACAAACTTACTCGTTTATGCCTCATTAGTTGAAAGCCTTGAGGCACACCTCTTAAGCCTTATACTTGACTTTTGCATGATGACATTGATGATTATTTTGATGTTACTCTATAGACGCTTTGTATGACTTGATTTACCTAACAACCATTATGTTATACATCTCATTTAACGAACATTAATATAGGAAATTCTTATCCAAATGACTTGTCAATTGTCATAAAATTATCGTCTGAGTTCTTTGTTATCTTAAAGGCATTCCTTGAAGGGGATTATTATTTTTCTCGTGAATCTTCCTAATAAGTACTTGGTTTTTCTAAGTCATATTGACATAAATGGGGTGACACAAGACTTTTACTTTATAGTTTTTTCTTTGATTTGGTAAATTATATACTTATTTGAAAGTGCAAAAAACAACAATGATTATGTTACTTATTGTAAACACCCCAAATTTGCCCTCACCCATTCACACCATGGCTTGTGATCTTTTCATGTGCATAAATTCAATCATAGCATCTCATACCACATTTTTTGATTCACTGCATTGCTTTTAAGTCATCTGCATCTAGGGTTTGTGATCTGAGCAATCCAAGAGCTATTTGAGCCACTCCAAAGGTCATCAATCACTTCAAAGGGGTCCATGAATGTTCAAGCATCATATTGTACCCTCACAAAGTCAAGAAAGTCAAAGAATCACAAGAACTGAGAGAGGCATGGAAGCAGAGCCAGGTTTAACTGCACAGATGACCTAGAATTAGGGTTTTGGTTTCAAAGGCCATAACTCCAAATTTTTTGGTCATTCTTGTTTCTATTGGTCTCAATATGGTATAGGGATCATGCATGTCAATTTTCATGAAGAAATTCTATGGGGAAGGCATCTGATCAAGAGTTGACTTCTTGGGCAAGTCAGTGTAAAATCAGGGCATCTGAGGCCCCCAATGACCCAACGAAAGGGTGTTCTTCATCATTTTGAATGTGTATGACCTTTATTTGATCATAGAAGATGTTATAAGTTCACAAAATTGAATAATTTCAAGCCATTTGCAAAGTTGCCTTTTTGGGAAAGTGACTTGTAATGGAAACTTGCCATTTTGGGAAAGTTTTTCAACCTCCTCAAATTGATTCAAAAATGCCTCAAATGAGAAAACTTTGGTCATGAAATTTGTATAATGGATCATTCCCTTTTCAAAAAGTACAAGAACTTGTCCTAATTCATTTTGGATCAAAAGTTATGGCTTGTCAAAGTTGGGAAAAATCACATAATTTCAAGTTTTGTACCAAAGAGGCATTTTGCAAAATGGTATGATAAAGCATTCTAAAGACTTCAAATGTGCACAAAATCTTCACAACATGCTCATGTAACTTCTAAAAGTCGTAATTGGCCCAAGAATTATGCATTTTGGTGCCTTGAACTTCATGAATTTCCAAAGGGGCCAAAGATGTACCAACTTGCAAAAACTCATGTAGCCATGCCTCTACTTGTTACAGCTCACAAAATCTGATCCACAAGAACTCCATGATCTCAGCTGAGCCAAACCATGCTCCTATCACAACCTCCCACTTGCCCATACCTCAAGTACACCTAAGACTTGACTTTATGCAAAATGGCACATACCAATCCCATAGTGCCACACCAACTCCTCTGACCCATCCAAGTGTGATAAGTGAACCAAAAGAGACTCAACACAACAGACACACAAGCCTGATCTCTCTCATAGCCATAGTTCACAAAAATTCTCCATCTTGCATTTTCTATCGAATCCCTTAACTCAGCCACTCATTCCTCAAATTTCTTCCACCATCCATCTCAAAACACTCCACTGATCATCCCTGACACTCCACTGAAACTAAAACACGATTTCCTCCCCTCTCTGAACAGAACTCCATCAATCTCACAAACCAGCCAAAATAAACTCCAAACAAGCTCTGCAAACACTTGAGGGAGGTCAGTAGAGTTTATTGGAAGCAAGGAACTGGTCAAAAAGCTCCTGGATTGAAAGCTTCAACTCAGGTAGCCACTGAAATTCATTTTTCCAGAAGCTTTGTTTTAAGTTACTAAATGGTTAAGTTTGATCCCCTGAGTTCAATGAACTTTTTATTTTTGAAAATGATGAAGAAATGAGTGTGTATGGTCTGACTGAAATTTCTGCCATTTTTGAACCTTGCTTCGAATCTTGTTAATGGTGAAAAATAAATTCCATTTAAGGGCAGGGATGAGCTTAGGGAGGTGAGAGGAAGTGATCTGGAGCTTTAGAGCTCCAGAAATGACCTAGAGAGTGAGATTGAAAATTTCAGGGAGGGATGTCACCGGAGAAGACGACCGGAGCTCTTCTCCGGTGACTTGAATTTCATTAAGTCATTAATTGCGTTTAGGGTTTGGTTTGAATCTGGGCCTTAGATCTTGTGGACTTTTGTTGACTCCCGCGCGAATGAACGAACCAGATCCTTCATTAAACCCTAATTCTGATTTATTAAATTAATTAATTGGGATTAAATATGAATTTTGCCAGAAATGATCTGAGCCTTCCATTTGCGCGCTAGTCAATTCGCGCGTGTTTCATTCAAACTACAGCCTTTGGATCTGCATACTTTTCCATTTATTCATTTTTATTTCATTTTCTTTTCATTTAATTTGTACATTTTATTTAAAATAGCAAAAATCATTTAAAAATTATGAAAATTTTTGTCAAAGATTTCATTAATTTTTAAAACCCAAAAATATTTTTATTTTTATTTTTTGCACTGAAAATTATTTTTAAATCATTTAAATGTTTATTTTTAATTAGTTAATGAAAATTAATTAATTAAAAATGCATTTAGGTATTTAAAAATCACAAAAAAAATTCACATTGCATTTAGAAACATTTAGAAACATTATCCAACTCTCAAACCAAATTTCTTTTTTGTTCTTGATGCCTTTTGATCATTTTCATTGGAATTAAATTCATTTTTAGGCAATATTTTGTTTCAAACTTTAAAAATTTCATTCTTCCTAACCATTGAGAGTTGGATGATGATTCTTCTTGCATTGCACTCTTCATAGCATGTAGTTTATAGGATAAATTTGATTTGATTTGATCTTGCATTTTCAATTTGTTTAGCATTTTTCTTGATGAGGTACCCCAAAACCCTAGCAATCTTAGGAAATTCATAACGTACACTAGGTTAAGAGTTGGATCCTCTCCTTTGGGCAGTGAGATTGTATAGGTTTAGGGTATCTTTGATTGCATTTCAAAATTTTTATCATGTCATTTGCTTCTAGTTTTGGATTTTTGCTTTGCATGATGCAGGTAACCCTAATTTGTGCCTTCCTTTGCATTCATTTTTCATTTGCTTGCATCCAATGACTTGCCATGACATTTTGTGCATCCACATGATTCATAATACATCTTAGGACATATTATAATCATGTTTGATCATTGCATCTTTCATTTGCCATGTTATATGTCCATTGCATTTCATAACTTTTCATGTACATTCATGGTTCAATGCATGCTTCATTTGCATCCTTATGCTTGTTTGATCATTCTCATGTCTTGCCTCATGTTTGTATCATCTCTTAGCATCATTAACATCATGTAATTGCTTCTGACTTTGGTTTGCATCATGACATTTCATCTCATTTGCATTGCATTTCATTTCTTTTGGCTAATTTTTCAGGTGGTAAGTTGTTTTGAGAAGTGAATTTGCCTTCACTTCTCACAATCTCTTCTCATCTCTCTTGCATCTTTGCTGCATTTTATCTTATGTATTGGATTGAGCTTGCTCATTCATGTTCATCTTACTTTCTTTCTTCAAGCAACTTGTCTTCTTAAGTGAAGCAAGTTGTTTTGCTTCTCTTTGCTTCTTGCTCCTTTCATCTGCTTCCTTCCTGGTGGTTTCTCTGAAGATCTTCTTGCAAACCTCATTAACCCTAGGAACAACCAAGCATGATAACAATTAGGGTTTTGATTAATCCCCCATTTAGATTTTACCTTTGTGTCATCTTTGAGTCTTCTCTTCTCACCTCATAATCAGGGACTAAACCCTATAGGCTTTGAGGCTTTGTGATTAAGCTTATGCCTGCATCCTTCTATTAGGATGGAGTGTATAACTTTAATCCTAAGTGTTAAACCCTTAATGTGTTTAAACCCTTTAATCAATTCACTTAATAATCACTAAGACATCAAGCTTGCAACTTGGGCCTTGCATTAGGGTTCTAATTCTTCCTTAATTGGTTAAGAAGGACTAACCCTAGTGTTAATGGACAAGTCCCCCTCAAGTTGTCTTACAAACCATAAAAATCATTTCTTAATATTATCATTAACTAAAATCCACTTTAATAGAGGCTTTGTTTTGTCATGAGGTTAATCCCTAATCATGGATTAAGTTGAGGAGCCTTCCTCAGCTTAAATGTTCTCATCTATTATCCTTCTATTAGGATGGTGTAATGAGTCCATTAAATCCTTGATTATGGCTTAAACTCATTACTTAACACTAAACAAAAACAACAAAAATATCTAAATAATCACAAGTAGGTTAATGATCTTAATCCTACATCATGGTAATTAAGTGTGAGGTGCCTACCTCATGCTTAAGGTATTCTCATTACCCCTAATCAGAGGGAAGATGTGATGAGTTTGCTAACCCATTGGTTTGGGCTTAAGCTCATTAACTTATGACAAACTCCAAAAAATCAATAAAAGATTGAAAACACAAAAACAAACAATAATCGTCTCCTCTGGGATTCTTTTCTCATCATCTTCACTCATAAACGAGAATTTGCTTCTTCCGTCTAATGCAAGACATTTTGCACCTGAGCCAGACAGGTCATACACTTGAGCATAGACAAGCAAGCAGTTCATCAGTCAATTTACCTTTCAGTCTCTTTGGGTCGAACTACGGTGTTCTGACTTCCTCATTGCACGAGAGGATACGTAGGCATAACTTAACAGTTATCGAACAAAAGTCTCTGTATATTCCCCCTATTTCCAGCCTTATTCGTTAAGCCTCATGGTCTTGAGCATTTCATTCTTGTTCTTACACTGACACTTCACTTATACACTTCACACTTCCTTTACACTGACACTTGCATTCTTTCCAGCATTGATACACAAATAGCACTGACACTACCCCTTTAAAACACAAATCTTTTAAGCGTGGATCCCGTCGAGTACGGCGGACAATCTGGGTGCTAATACCTTCCCAGGTTGTAACCAACCCCCTTTCTCAGTTTCTCTGGTTCGCAACCGTCTTATCCATCTTTTCCTAGGTTTATGCAGCATTACCTTTCCTCCGGGATAAAAATGCCTAGCTGGCGACTCTATTCATCCTTTCCCTTTCGCCGACCGTTCGCGTCTGTACCCCTTCCGACCAGGTGTCATCAGGTGGGAGCGACAACTTGGCGACTCTGCTGGGGACCCTTATTTTGCAACCAGGGCTTTTGGTTCTTTTTGTGGGTTCCTCCTAGCGCTTGTTTGATTTATGTTTACTGGGGTGTTATGTGCTATATGTGTTTATTTGCTTTATTTACTGCTTTATGTACAGTTATTTATTGCTTTCTTTACAGCGTTATACATCATACTGTCATACTGTCATCTTGTTGGATCTGGTTTTTGTTTTGGTGGGTGGGGTTCTACTGAGAGTTTAAGGTCCTATACCTGGGACCTGAGTGACACCTAGGCTAGAGTGGTTCATGTTCTTTCCTATTCCATTTCGGTCTGGTGCGGGAATATGAAACACGATTCAGATGTGGGTTTCTTCTTGAGAACTCCGTGCTACAGATTTCCTGTAGTGCTAGGGCTATCTGGGAAGCCTGCTAAGTCTGGATGACCTTTATTATGACCTTCAGAAACTGAGGTGAATTAGAGGAGGATCTTTTATGGTTATTGTAAACACGGTACCTCCGAGTTAGAAGTGTTTACACTTCTCATAACTGGTCCAAGTCTGAGGATCCTTGTTTTAGAACACCACCTGTGAGGGGGTTGGGCTGTTTACAGGTTTGCAGCTACCATTGGCCACATCATACCCTGTTACTATTTGGTTTAAGAGTACCTCACTTTGGACAGTTCTTGTGATTTAAACCATGGACCTGTGACTCTTTATTTGAGTCCCCCACCTTGGTTACTGGATTTCTGAACCTCCATCTGGACTTCTTGAACATACATGGACTTATATCAAGACAGTTAATCAGATCCAGCTTGATCACAAACCCATGCATATCATTTGCATACTCACCATTTTCATCATTTAACATTTGTTTATTTGTTTTTCAGGGTATCCACATTACATCTGGCTTGGTTTTGACCCCTTCATCTGCATAGACCTCTGTTTCATCAGCTATCTGCTTCAGCTATTCTCTTCAGTTGTTTGCTTCAGCCATCTTCATCATCACCAGCATCAGCCTATCAGTGGCCCATCTCCAGTACCAGTCTTGATCCTCATCAGCACTTTTCTTCAGTTCTTCATCAGCAGTCATGGCACCCAGGAAAAGCAACATTTCATACCATTTCTTTGAGCCTGTGCTGACTTGTATCAGGCAGGTCCAGGCACTTATCACTCCAGACCACATCCCATTATTCAGAGAGCATTATGGAGGCATCCTTGATATGGTTATGTACCTGGACCCTTCTCAGAGGAGTATGATCCACACCTGCCTACAGTTTTATGACCCTCCTTTGAGATGCTTCACTTTCTAGAACTTTCAGTTAGGACCTCTGCTGGAGGAGTTCTCATCATTGATTGGAGTACCTGTCAGGGGTGGTGTCCCCTTCAACCCAGAGATGACTTCTCCCAGCAATGGAGAAGTGGAAAAGGCATTGTACCTAGAGCCTATATTGATTGAGCAGAACATGACAACAAAAGGCTGGGATCCCTGGTTTGCACTTAGACTTTCTGACTTCTCAGGCCATCCTGAAGGCCTTCTTGGGAGAATGGAGGGCAGTTTGTGCATTGTTAGCCCTCAGTATATATGGGGTTATACTATTTGCAGATGAGCCCAAGTTTATCAGCAAGAATTCCATTCATCTCTTCCTTCTGAGGAACCCAGTACCCACCTTGCTGGGAGATTTCTATTATTCCATTCATCAGAGGAATGAGAAGCAAAGAGGAAAGTTGGTGAGATGCTGTGCTCCTCTATTTCACACCTGGCTGCTCAAACACTTACCTAGGACTGATGCCTTCCTGAATCCTCACCAACAGAAGAATTGGGCTAAGAGACTTATTGCTTTGACTTCAGATGACATCAGATGGTGCACCCAGAGCACCAAGGGCAAGGACATAATCACTAGTTGTGGGCAGTACCCCAATGTACCTCTAGTAGGAGTGAAGGGTTGCATCAACTACAATCCTTTGCTGTTTAAGAGACAATTGGGCTATGCTTTGGTCCACCCCCTAGAGTGCAAGATTTAGCTGAAACCCTATATTGTGAGCTAAAGCCTAATCTAGATATTGTCAGACAAGCATCCTGGGCTTGGGACAACATCCAGACCAAAGGGATGGCCATTCTTGGGAGATTCAATAATGTGGCTTCAGCTCAGTATTATGAATGGTCTCATGCTAGAGCTCAGATTTCTGGGATGCCTTTCACCATTGAGGATATACCTGGACCATCCACAGTACAACCACCAGCCACTGTCAGCCTGGAAGAATTTGAGAAGCTAAAGGAAAGGAATGAGAATCTGTCTCAAGCTCTGAAGAAGACCCTCTGGGAGAGGAGTGATGGTCGTCTAGACATTGAGAGGTTGGAGAAGCTTAAAGGGGAGCATCTGGCCAAAATTGAGAAAGCAGAGGACTACATCAAGAAATCAAGAGTTGGGGAGCAAATATTGAAGAATGCCTGCAAAGAGGCCCAGTTTCAGAAGGCTAGGACTGATCTCTATCTGCAAGAAAGTCAAGCTAGGTGGGTCAGGATCACTGAAGCTCATACTCAAGAAGATAAGAGAACTCAAGCCAGGATTGAGCAGTTGGAGGCCAATAAAAAGGAACAACAGGAAGCTTTGCTGGCAGCCCAAAAGGAGATTTCAGAGTTAAAGCTCAGGGCTGGTTTGAAGAGGACAAAGGACCAGGACAGGCACAAGAAGCTGACCACTGCCATTGCCACTAGAAACCTTCTTATCAGGACTATTACAGAGCATCCGGCTGGTCCTGTAACTGAAGCACTTTTGAAGGAGGTTAAGGAGGATGAGTTTGGATTAGATGTTTGACTTCTTTGCTTGTTGTTATTTCCATTTGATGTACTTTTCTTTTATGTTGTATTTTGACCCTTCAGGGGCATATGTTGTAAAAAACAAACTATGTATGATCCACCATTTGTAATGTATTTGTTAGTGTGTTTCAATGGGTTTCTTTTCTCAAGCAACGCCAAAGCATCTTCCTCGGGGTCTGGAAAGGTCAAAACCAAGAGCTAAGCCGGATACCTTGGAAAGCAAATAAGCATACTGCATTGCATGCTAACTTTTGTTTTGTTTTGTAGGTTTTTTGTCTTTGTTTGTTTCTAACTCTGTTGTGGTTCAGGAATTATTGCTCGCCGCCGGGTGTTCCCTCTCAACCGTCCGCACCGGTATCCTACTCGCAACAACCTTCCTGGTATCCAAATGGATCAAGTACAGCAGGACCTGACAGAGGTCAGAACTCAGATGGCTAACAAAAGAGTGGAGATGAGGAACCAAATGGCTCAATTCATGACTGTAATGACCAACTTGGCCCAAAGTCAAGAGAGGTTAAGGGCATTGGTAGAAAGACAAAACCCCGAGGAACCTCATCCTAGCACTGGAGGAACAACAACAATGAGGGAGGTCAGCCTCATGTTAACCCACCAGTTTTTGGACCTCATCTAGATCCGGAAGTCAATATCCCAAGGAATGTACCGGGAAACACTGCTGCAGGCAGGATCTTGCAAGAAGATCCTCAAGAGGAGCAGTTTACTATAATGGGAGTTGGGGATGAAGTCTATGATAGGAGGTTTGATGAAATTGCTGAGAAGTTGAGATCTCTGGAGTCTCAAAATTCCTTAGGCTTCGACGTAATGGATATGGGGTTAGTGGATGGGGTAAGGATTCCCCACAAGTTTAAACCCCCGTGCTTCGAGAAGTACAATGGAACTTCCTGTCCACGAACTCACTTACAGTCCTTCCTGGGAAGACTTAAGGAATACACCATGGATGAAAAACTGTGGATGTTTTACTTTGAAGACAGTTTGACTGGGGCTTCCAGGGAGTGGTATTCACACTTAACTAGAGCTACTATCAGATGCTGGAAGGACCTAGCTGAAGCTTTCATCAGATAGTACCAATACAATCTGGACATGGCTCCTAACAGGACCCTTCTAATGGGAATGTCTCAATCCTCCAGGGAAAGCTTCAGGGAATATGCCCAAAGGTGGAGACAGCTTGCTGCTGCTGTCCAGCCACCCATGTCGGAAAGAAAGATGGCCGACATGTTCATGAATACTCTTCAAGGAACGTATATTGATAGGCTAGCTGCCTTTTCTTCCACCAGTTTTACTGACGTAGTCATAGCTGGGGAAAGGATTGAAAGCCTTTTGAAGATGGGTAAGATTTCTGATAATGGTGCAAGTTCGTCCAGTAATCCCAGGAAGCCTTTTGTGGGACCTAGAAGAACCGGTGAGACAAATGCCATTCATGCCACCAGGGGCAGACCTCAGTATGTCCACAGATCGGTAGCAGCGTCACTATTCCAGCTCCGATTCCTCAACAACCAACATATCAACAACCACAACAACCACATTATCAACAGCAAGTTCAGTATCCGCCGCAAAGAACCTACAACAACAACAATAGCAATCAACAACAAAGACCTTTTCAGCAAAGACCGTCACAGGCAAATAGGGTGATTGACCCTATCCCTATGCCTTATGCTGCCTTATTGCCACAACTCCTGAAACTCAACTTGGTTGAATTAAGGACATTGGCACCACCGGATCCCTGCAATCTCCCAAGGAATTATGATGTCAACGCCAGATGTGCTTTTCACTCCAATGCACCTGGCCACAATACTGAAAAATGCAGGGCTTTGCAAATGAAAGTCCAAGATCTGGTGGATTCTAAAGCCCTCAACTTTGCACCCCCTCCAAATGTCAACAAGAATCCCATGCCCAATCATGGAGGGCCAAGAATTAATGCCATTGAGGAAGACAAGCCATCTTTCTTAATCACCAGTGTTGGACAGATTCGAACACCCTTGATCGAAATTAAAGCTCAGATTCTAGAGTACCAGATGTTCCCCGGGTGTGAGCTCGGTTGTGGGTATTGCAGTATTGCAGTCAACGGGTGTGATAACTTGAGAAGCGGCATAGATGGTCTTATCAAGGATGGTATACTTCAGATCTCGACAACGGCGCCCACAAATCCAGCAATCCCTTTGACAACAATTCCTGAGTCTCCTACAACTGCGGCAACAATCATTCCTACCGATTCATCAATATCATCAACAATGGCTCCTTCCATCACTTCAACAAGTCAAATGTCAACAACCCTTTCTTCTACAACATCAGCATCCATTTATTCGGCAGAATCTTCTACAACACCAACAAGACTTAATGAAGATATCTCAGTAGTCACCATCTACTATGATCCGTCAAATGTTCCTCCAAACAACAACTTTCAACAACAAGCAGTGGCACCTCCTGCCAGGCCACCAGTCACCATTTACTACGATCCGCACACCATTTCAGTACCCTCCTCTGCTGCAGTCAGTCCAGTTACTATCACGGTGCCTGGACCCGTTCCATATGAAAGTAGTAATGCCATACCTTGGCATTATGGCTCTGATCTTTACTGCAACGGGGAGAAAATCACTTTGGATTCTTCAACCTCTTCTCCACAAATTGATAATGTTGGGGGAGGCGGAGGCTTCACCAGAAGCGGACGCCTTTTTGCCTCACAATTGCAAAGACCTAATGCCGAAGCAGAAACTGCTGCCAAAGCAAAGGGAAAGAGTGTGGTGCTTGAAGAGCCAGCTATTATAGAGACTCAGAAGACATCTTTTGAACAAGATGTAGACGAGTTCATGAGAATCATAAAAAGAAGTGATTACAAAGTGGTGGACCAGCTTCACCAAACTCCCTCAAAGATCTCCATATTATCCCTGTTGATGTGTTCTGAAGCTCACAGGAATGCATTACTGAAAGTCTTGCATGCAGCATACGTGCCAGAGGAGATCACTGTTAATCAGCTAGAAACTGTGGTAGCAAATGTCAATACCAGTCATGGACTGGGCTTTACCAATGCTGACTTAACAACTGAGGGACGTAACCACAACAAGGCTTTACACATCACTCTAGAATGCAAGGGTGCTGTTCTATCCCATGTGCTGGTGGACACTGGGTCGTCACTCAATTTTCTACCAAAGAAAGCCTTAGTGAAGCTAGAATACAATGGCTTGGCACTACGTCCGAGTAACTTGGTGGTGAGAGCATTTGATGGCTCTAAAAGATTAGTGCTTGGAGAGATTGATCTGCCAGTGATGATTGACCCGCAGACTTTTAAGATTACCTTCTATGTGATAGACATTGAGCCAGCCTATAGCTGTTTGTTGGGTAGACCCTGGATCCATGCCGCTGGCGCTGTTACGTCTACCCTTCACCAGAAGCTGAAATTCGAGTGGAAATGCCAAATCATCACCATCTGTGGGGAAGAAGATATCTTTGTTAGCCATCTGGCTACGTACAAGTACATTGAAATGGATGGAGAAATCCATGAAACCATGAGCCAGGGGTTTGAGGCCCTGAACATTAATGAAGCATCTGTTGTATTGGGAACTTCCATGACGTCTTATCAACAAGCCAGGAAGGTTGTTGAAGAGGGTACTGCCCAAGGCTGGGGCAAGCTGTTGCCCGTGGAGAAGAAGGAGGACAGATTTGGTTTGGGTTACAAACCAACTCAACAAGATCAATCAGAGGCTGCCAAGAAGCCCAATTTTGTCAGCGGGGGAATGCTCACCCCGGATGCAGTGAACAATGTGGAAGACGAGGAGGAAAGAGACCGCAACCTGGAGAGCTGGATACGTCCAAGGATCCCGGGGAGCCAAGTCCTTAACTGGTCTTCCCAGGAAATTATAAGGGTTACTCCTGCAAAGTAATTATTATTTCCTGTATTTTTAAGCATGCATCAAGTCTTGCATCTTGCCCAAGATGTCAAGACTCATTTTGTAATCGGGCCATCTTGTAATTTTGTGCAAACAGATCAATCAATGAATATCGGACATCTTTTGCAAATGAGTCTTTTCCTTTTCTGCTCACTGTTTTTTCATTTTTCTTTTTGTACAAGAATAAAATGGCAATGTTTTTCAAAATGATAACTTCATTTCACTTTTTCTAAACAAGATTAAAATCGATCACTAAAATGAACAATCTAAACCCTTGCAGAGAGTGCCTTTCAGATTGCACCGACAACAACACAGCTATGACTTCGTATGACTTTGACAAACCAATCAATCAAGCTGGTGAAGGGGTTGAAGAAGACTATGAGCTTCCTGAAGAGCTAGCCAGGTTGTTAAGGCAAGAGGAGAAGGTTATCACTCCTCATCAGGAGGAGATTGAAGCGGTTAATCTTGGTACGGAAGAAGACGTGAAGGAAGTTAAGATTGGGGCCTGCCTGCAAGACTCAGTAAAAGAGCAACTGATTGACATGCTTCGGGAGTATGTGGACGTCTTTGCTTGGTCTTTTCAGGATATGCCAGGGTTGGACACCGATATTGTCATGCACAAGCTTCCTTTGAAAGAAGACTTCCCACCGGTAAAACAGTAACTGCGCCGTACTCGCCCAGATATGGCAATGAAGATTAAAGAAGAGGTACAAAAACAGTGGGACACCGGGTTCCTTGCTGTGACCAGCTATCCGCCGTGGGTTGCTAATATTGTACCTGTGCCTAAGAAGGATGGAAAGGTGAGGATGTGTGTGGATTACCGGGATCTGAACAGAGCCAGCCCAAAAGATGACTTCCCTTTACCTCACATTGATGTATTGGTTGATAATACGGCTCAGTTCTCAGTGTTCTCCTTCATGGATGGATTTTCAGGATACAATCAGATCAAGATGTCACCTGAAGACATGGAGAAGACAACTTTCATCACACCCTGGGGCACATTTTGTTATAAGGTGATGCCATTCGGACTGAAGAATGCTGGTGCAACTTATCAACGGGCTATGGTAACATTATTCCATGACATGAGCCATAAAGAAATTGAATGTTATGTGGATGACATGATTGCCAAGTCCCTCCCAGAAGAAGACCACCTGGTAAATCTGTTGAAGCTATTCAAGCGTCTGAGAAAGTACCAACTGAAGTTAAACCCCAACAAGTGCACATTCGGGGTACGATCCGGTAAGCTGTTGGGGTTCATTGTAAGTGAGAAAGGGATTGAAGTTGACCCTGATAAAGTCAAAGCCATTCAAGAAATGCCTGCACCAAAATCAGAAAAAGAAGTTCGGGGTTTCTTAGGTAGATTGAACTACATTTCACGGTTCATATCTCACTTTACAGCAACCTGTGAACCTTTGTTCAAGCTGTTAAGAAAAGAACAAACGGTCAGGTGGAACAAAGACTGCCAAAGGGCTTTTGACAAAATCAAGGAATACTTACAAGAGCCTTCAATCCTTATGCCTCCAGTTGAAGGAAGACCTCTAATAATGTACTTGACAGTATTAGAAGAGTTAATGGGGTGTGTGCTGGGCCAGCATGACGAGTCTGGTCGAAAAGAGTATGCAATATACTACCTAAGCAAAAAGTTTACCGACTGTGAACAACGTTATTCACTGCTCGAGAAAACTTGTTGTGCTTTAGCGTGGGCTGCTCGCCGACTAAGGCAGTATATGTTGACCCACACCACTTTATTGATTTCAAAGATGGACCCAGTTAAGTACATATTTGAGAAGCCAGCACTTACCGGACGGGTTGCAAGATGGCAAATGATCCTCACGGAATATGACATTCAGTACACCTCTCAGAAGGCCATCAAGGGCAGTGTACTGTCTGATTATCTTGCTGAGCAACCCATTGATGATTACCAGCCAATGAGATTTGACTTCCCTGATGAAGACATCATGTTCATAAAAGAAAAAGATCATGAAGAGCCTGTTCACACTGAAGGGCCTGACCTAGAAGAATAATGGAGTATGATGTTTGATGGGGCTATTAATATGAATGGTCGTGGTGTTGGTCCAGTACTCATTACACCTAAAGGAGTTCATATGCCTTTCTCGGCAAAGCTCACCTTCAACTGCACTAACAACGAAGCTGAATACGAAGCTTGTATTATGGGTCTTGAGGAAGCCATTGACCTCAGGATCAAGACTTTGACTGTATTCGGAGATTCAGCTCTGGTAATCAATTAAACCAACGGCAAATGGTACACCCACCAAGATCATCTGATACCTTACAGGGATTATACAAGAAGGTTATTGACTTTCTTCACAACAGTCAAACTTGAGTATATCCCTCGAGATGAGAATCAGTTTGCAGACGCTCTAGCTACCATTTCATCGATGATCAAAGTTCAAGCTGCCAACTTTGTGCCTCGGATTTCAGTATCCAGACTTGACAGACCAGCATACGTGTTCTTAGCAGAAGTTGTTAAAGATGATAAGCCTTGGTTCCATGACATTAAGTGCTTCTTGGAGGATCAAACATACCCACCTGGGGAATCTTCCAATGATAAGAAGACATTAAGAAGGCTAGCTGGTAGTTTCTTCCTGAATACTGACGGTTCCCTATACAAGAGGAACTTTGATATGGTACTCCTCAGATGCGTTGATAAGACGGAGGCAGACTTGTTGATGCACGAAGTGCACGAAGGATCCTTTGGCACCCATGCAGGAGGGCATGCTATGGCTAAAACGTTGTTAAGATCAGGCTATTACTGGATTACAATGGATGCAGACTGTTGTGCTTATGCCAGAAAGTGTCATAAATGTCAGATTTATGCGGATAAAGTGCATGTACCTCCCAATCCTTTGAATGTGATGTCTTCACCCTGGCCCTTTGCCATGTGGGGCATTGATATGATTGGCAAGATTGAACCGACTGCTTCAAATGGCCACTGATTCATCCTGGTAGCCATTGACTATTTTACCAAGTGGGTGGAAGCAGCTTCTTATGCAAATGTTACAAGGCAAGTGGTAGCCCGATTCCTGAAGAGAGATATCATCTGTCGGTATGGAGTGCCCGAGCGAATCATTACTGATAATGGTTCCAATTTGAACAATAAAATGATGGCAGAACTATGTCGGGACTTCAAAATCCAACACCACAACTCTTCTCCTTACAGGCCAAAGATGAATGGCGCTGTCGAGGCAGCTAATAAGAATATCAAGAAGATTGTGTAGAAGATGGTGGTTACCTACAAAGACTGGCATGAAATGCTACCATTTGCCTTGCATGGGTACCGTACGTCAATCAGAACATCCACTGGGGCAACACCGTATCAGCTTGTGTATGGTATGGAGGCAGTCCTACCTATTGAAGTTGAATTACCCTCCCTACGGGTACTAATGGATGTTAAGCTGAATGAAGCAGAATGGGTCCGATCCCGATACGAACAACTGAATCTGATTGAAGAGAAGAGGTTGGCTGCAATCTGTCATGGGCAGCTGTATCAGAAAAGAATGAAGAAAGCCTTCGATCAGAAAGTCAGGCTCCGAGAATACCAAGTAGGAGATCTCGTGCTGAAAAGACTCTTCCCTCCTCATACAGACCAAAGGGGCAAGTGGACTCCGAACTATGAGGGGCCATTCGTAGTAAAGAAAGTTTTCTCTGATGGAGCACTCATGCTCAGTACTATGGATGGTGAAGACTTCCCGTCCCCTGTGAATTCAGATGCGGTTAAAAAATACTTCGCATAAAAATGACCCGCTGGACATAAAAACAGAATGTAAGTCCAGGCAAAAATTGGGCATCCCGGCGAGTCAAAAAACAGAATAAAAGACTCGGGCAAAAATAAGGGAAAATAAACAATAAAAAGTGTACACCCGCTGTGTTGAAAAGCCGCATTGGACAACTAAGGCCAAAATGGGTATCCTGATGGATTGAAAACCCGAAAGGGCGATCCATGAAAAATAAGGGAATAAGCGAACAACTGCAATTCATCTGTATCACTTACAACCTGATAAGTTCCGAAAGGTTCGAGCGTCGGTCAGAATCAGCCTTCCTCAGAAAGCAAGACGAGAAGAATGTCAAATGTCATACGAGTCATAGCAAAGGGAAGCTCCTTGAAGCGTCATCAACATTGCCAACATCTTTTGTTCCTCAATTTGTAACATTCTCCTCATTTCAGGGGATTTGTTTCTTTGACTGTATCTTGCCAATTCAGGGCACACAAATTAATAAAATCAGATTTTCAGTCATGTTTCGTCTTATACATTTAATTTTTGTTTGCAAAAATGTCCGATGTCGTTAAGATATTGATTGCATAAAAACAGATGTTTCTCTCCTAAAAAAGGTACGTGCTTGCAGGAAATATGTTTACTCCCGGGAGTGTCTAAACTCCTATGATGGAATCCAGTAAAGGATACCTCGGGATACTTGTGCGTTTCTCTGTCTTTTCAGGATTGCAGGCATTCAAAACGCAACATGGGGCATGGAAGCTTCTCCCCAGTAGGCTGCCAAATCATTGTTTCCTCAGCACACGTTCCAAACAGTACCAAGGATGCTTTCTCCCCGTCAGATTTGCCTGGCATCACTTCTCCAACACTTCCTTCAGAGCAGCACCAGAAGGTGTTCACATCCCCAACTGAGTTGTCGAGTATCATCCTCAGCAGGATCCCCACAAAAATCTCTAAGAAGATCTTCCAGTGATCTTTCTTCTTCCCCAGCCAAATGCTAGACAGAGAACTACTTCCCCACAGAGTCTCAACCTCTATCCAGCAAAGCAATACCTGAAGATCTCACAACAGAGTGATGAAAGCTTCTACAAACCCCAGCTGAGTCCCTCATTACCAAGATAGGTCTATCAGTGACCTACCCCCCATGCAGATACATCTTATCAGATCTACCAATGATCTCATTCCCAGCTGGGATGTCCACTTCAAGTAGATCAGCCAGAGATCTCCACAACAACGGGATCCGAATTCCGGATCGGTATCTTTTGCATAATCATAGCATTCGCATCATATTCTCCCCGCAGAGCGTAGCATTCCGTCTAATACGGAGCATTACGGCAAAAATCAAACATGTTGCATAGTCATAAACCATGTTCTGAATCAAACACTTGTAAGTACTGACAATCCATCAACGATATATAGAAAGTTCCCTAGATTCCCCGGCAGAGAGCCAAGGCACTTTCCCTAAAGATACAGATACTTCCTGACACCCGTTCGTGTCATATCCCTAGTAGAAAGCCAAAGCGCCCCCTTTGCACTCACAGATACTTATGCACAACTTCCTTGGTACACATACAATTGTTTATATTATAATTTTCACTTTTAACACTCGTCCGTGTCACTCACCCCAGCAAGTTAAACACTCGTTTGTACACCACTCATACTTGTTACTCTTGTTTTACTCATACAGATACTCGTCCGTATCTTGTATACACCGCTTATATCCCCTCAAATTCGACACTCGTCCGTGTTCTTTGTTAACTAGTTGATACTCGTCCGTATCATCATCTCTGAACATGCGTCAGCGTTTGTTTCTACTGATACTCGTCCGTATCATAGTCTTAAGGATGCTTGTTCGCATCTTTAATCCATACACGATGTCAGATACTTTTATCTCTTTTTAGAGTTTAGACACTCGTCTGTGTCTATTATTCCCCAGAAGAGTCCCGCAGAATCAATACTTGTCCGTGTTCTTTTCTAACTAGTTGATACTCGTCTGTATCATCATCTCTGAACATGTGTCAGCATTTGTTTCTACCTGATACCCATCCGTATCATAATCTTAAGGATGCCCGTCCGCATCTTTAGTCTATACACAATACCCAAACACTTATACCTCTCATTTCTTAGATATAGACACTCGTCCGTGTTTACTTTTCCCCGACAAAGTCCCCAACAAAACTCGTTAAACTATTTCCTTTCTATCTGACATTCGTCCTATGCCATGATACCTTTCCGGCAGCCGTACCCTGCCAGGTGATCGTTCTTCACCTTTTTGATGATCGTCCTTCATCAACCCCCAGTGGAGTCTCTATTTATTAGAACCCCTTTTTATCCGACATTCGTCCTATGTCGTGATATCTTTAGCAGCCGTACCCTGCTAGGTGATCGTCCTTCACCTCCTGATGATCGTCCTTCATCAGTTTATCCGATGGTCGTCCCCATCGTTGATCTGGTTATCTGACATTCGTCCTATGTCATGGTAAACCCCGAGAGCAGCCGTACCCTGCTAGGTGATCGTCCTTCACCTCTTGATGATCGTCCTTCATCATGATTATCTGATAGCCGTCCCCATCGTCGACCTTTCTATCCGGCATTCTCCCTATGTCGTGATACTTTTTGGCAACCATACCTTGCCCGGTGATCGTCCTTCACCTTAGATGATCGTCCCTCATCTTATCCCCAACAGAGCAGCCGTCCCCTGCTAGGTGATCGTCCTTCACCTTTGATGACCGTACCTCATCATTTTATTTCGCTCACCTATAAATCCCCAGAGAGTCTTGTATCTTTTTTGATGGTCGTCCCCATCATGATCTCTCATATCCCCAGCTTGTCGTCAGTCCCCGTCATTGTTTTATTTCCTCGCATCTTCCCCAGCATGTCGGTCGTCCCCGTCATCGCTTTATCCCCAGCAGTCGTCCTCCGTCGCCCGCACTTTATAATTATACTTTATTTTCTTTTACAATCTATATCCATTTTCTTCTTCATTTTGTGAGTGCGAATTTCGGACTGTCTTTGGTATTCAACCACAAGTTATCTTGTTTGCCTGTTAAGTCGTCGCTTACATCCTGCACAGCTAACTCATGCTTGAATAGGGGCAGCTGTAAACACCCCAAATTTGCCCTCACCCATTCACACCATGGCTTGTGATCTTTTCATGTGCATAAATTCAATCATAGCATCTCATACCACATTTTTTGATTCACTGCATTGCTTTTAAGTCATCTGCATCTAGGGTTTGTGATCTGAGTAATCCAAGAGCTATTTGAGCCACTCCAAAGGTCATCAATCACTTCAAAGGGGTCCATGAATGTTCAATCATCATATTGTACCCTCACAAAGTCAAGAAAGTCAAAGAATCACAAGAACTGAGAGAGGCATGGAAGCAGAGCCAGGTTTAACTGCACAAATGACCTAGAATTAGGGTTTTGGTTTCAAAGGCCATAACTCCAAATTTTTTGGTCATTCTTGTTTCTATTGGTCTCAATATGGTATAGGGATCATGCATGTCAATTTTCATGAAGAAATTCTATGGGGAAGGCATCTGATCAAGAGTTGACTTCTTGGGCAAGTCAGTGTAAAATCAGGGCATCTGAGGCCCCCAATGACCCAACCAAAGGGTGTTCTTCATCATTTTGAATGTGTATGATCTTTATTTGATCATACAAGATGTTATAAGTTCACAAAATTGAAGAATTTCAAGCCATTTGCAAAGTTGCCTTTTTGGGAAAGTGACTTGTAATGGAAACTTGCCATTTTGGGAAAGTTTTTCAACCCCCTCAAATTGATTCAAAAATGCCTCAAATGAGAAAACTTTGGTCATGAAAGTTGTAGAATGGATCATTCCCTTTTCAAAAAGTACAAGAACTTGTCCTTATTCATTTTGGATCAAAAGTTATGGCTTGTCAAAGTTGGGAAAAATTACATAATTTCAAGTTTTGTACCAAAGAGGCATTTTGCAAAATGGTGTCGCTCCCACCAAATGACACCTGGCCAAGAAGGGGTACAGACGCGAACGGTCGGCGAAAGGAGAAATGAAAATGAAAGGATAAGAGTCGCCAGCTAGGCATTTTTATCCCGAAGGAAAGGTAATGCTGCATAAACCTAAGAAAAGATGGATAAGACGGTCGCGAACCAGAGAAACTGAGAAAGGGGGTTGGTTACAACCTGGGAAGGTATTAGCACCCAGATTGTCCGTCGTACTCGACGGGATCCACGCTTAAAATATTTGTGTTTAAAAGGGTAGTGTCAGTGCTATTCTGTGTGTAAAAGCTGGAAAAGAATGCAAGTGTCAGTGTTAAAGAAATGTGAAGTGAAGTAAAGAGTGTCAGTGTAAGGAAAGGATGAGATGCTCAAGACTAAGAGACTTAAAGAATAATGCTGGAAGGGGGGGAATATACAGAGAATTTTGTTCGATAACAGTTAAGTTATGCCTACGTATCCTCTCGTGCAATGAGGAAGTCAGAACACCGTAGTTCGACTCAAAGAAACTGAAAGATAAATTGACTGATGAACTGCTTACTTGCCTATGCTCAAGTGTATGACCTGTCTGGCTCAGGTACAAACTATCTTGCATTAGACGGAAGAAGCGAGTTCTCGTTTGTGAGTGAGTGTGATGAGAAAAGAATCCCGAAGGAGACGATTATTGTTTGCTTTTTGTGTTTTCAGTCTTTTATTGCTTTTGGAAATTTGTCATAAGAAAATGAGCTTAAGCCTAAACCAAGGGATTAGTAAACTCATCACATCCTCCCTCTGATTAGGGGTAATGAGAATACCTTAAGTGTGAAGTCAGCATCTCACACTTAATCACCCTGATGTAGGATTAAGATCATTAACCTACTTGTATTTGATTAGATTTTTTTGGTATTTTTGTTTAGTGTTGAGTAATGAGTTTAAGCCATAATCAAGGATTTAATGGACCCATTACACTATCCTAATAGAAGGATAATAGATGAGAACATGTAAGCTGAGGGAAGCTCCTCAACTTAATCCATGATTAGGGATTAACCTCATGACAAAACAAAGCTTTTATTAAAGTGGGTTTTAGTTAATGATAAGATTAAGAAGTGGATTTTATGGTTTGTAAGACAACTTGAGGGGGACTTGTCCATTAACACTAGGGTTAGTCCTTCTTAACCAATTAAGGAAGAATTAGAACCCTAATGCAAGGCCCAAGTTACAAGCTTGATGTCTTAGTGATTATTAGGTGGATTGATTAAAGGATTTAAACACATTAAGGGTTTAACACTTAGGATTAAAGTTATACACTCCATCCTAATAGAAGGATGCAGGCATAAGCTTAATCACAAAGCCTTAAAACCTTTAGGGTTTAATCCCTGATTAGGAGATGAGAAGAGAAGACTCAATGATGACACAAAGGTAAAACTAAATGGGGGACTAATTAAACCCTAATTGTGATCATGCTTGGTTGTTCCTAGGGTTTGTGAGGCTCAAGAGGAGAAATCTTCAGAGAAACCACCAGGAAGGAAGCAAATGAAAGGAGCAAGAAGCAAAGAGAATCTAAACAACTTGCTTCACTTAAGAAGACAAGTTGCTTGAAGAAAGAAGGTAAGATGGACATGAATGAGCAATCTCACTCTAATACACATACAAAATGCAGAAAAGATGCAAGAGAGATGAGAAGAGATAGTGAGAAGTGAAGGCAAATTCACTTCTCAAAACAACTTACCACCAGAAAAGTTAGCAAAAAGAAATGAAATACACTGCAAATGAAATGAAATGTCATGATGCAAACCAAAGTCAGAAGCATTTACATGATGTTAATGATGCTAAGAGATGATACAAACATGTGGCAAGGCATGAGAATGATCAAACAAGCATAAGGATGAAGATAAGGCATGCATTGAACCATGGATGTACATGAAAAGTTTATGAAATGCAATGGACATACAACATGGCAAATGGAAGATGCAATGATCAAACATGATTCCAATATGTCCTAAGATGGCTTATGAATCAAATGAATGCACAAAATGTCATGGCAAGTCAATGGATGCAAGCAAATGAAAGATGGATGCAAAGGGAAGCACAAATTAGGGTTATATGCATCATGCAAGGCAAAAATCCAAAACCAGAAGCAAATGACATGATAAAAATTTGAAAATGCAATCAAAGATACCCTAAACCTATACAAGCTCACTGCCCAAAGGAGAGGATCCAACTCTTAACCTATTGAAAGTTATGAATTTCCTAAGATTGCTAGGGTTTTAAGGTACCTTGTCAAGAAAAATGCAAAACAAATTGAAAATGCAAGATCAATTCAAATCAAATTTATCCTATAAACTAAATGCTATGCAAGATGCAATGCCAAAAGAATCATCACCCAACTCTCAATGGTTAGGCAGAAGGAAATTTTTGAAGTTTGCACAAAAATATTGCCTTAAAATGAAATTAAATCCAATGAAAATGATCAAAAGGCATCAAGAACAAAAAAAAATTTGGTTTGAGAGTTGGAAAATGTTTCTAAATGTTTCTAAATGCAATGTGAATATTTTTGTGATTTTTAAATACCTAAATGTATTTTTAATTAATTAATTTTCATTAACTAATTAAAAATAAACATTTAAATGATTTAAAAATAATTTTTAATGCAAAAAATAAAATAAAAATCATTTTCTGATTAAGAAAAATATTTGAAACAAAAATGCAAAGGGAAATATTTTTAGGATTTTTCTAACTATTTTAAAATAAATATGAAAGATAAATGAATAAAAATGAAATAATAAAGAAATTAAATGGAAAGTATGCAGGATCTAAGGTTGAGATTCAAACTAAACACGCGGGAGCTGACTTGCGCGCAAATGGGTGGTCCAGATTGCTTCTGACTAATTAATTTTAATTAAACTAATTAATTGAAGATTAGGGTTTAATGAGAGATCCAGGCCCTCCATTCGCGCGGGAGTCAACGAAAGTCCACAAGATCAAAGGTCCACATTTAAACTTGGCTAAACCTAATTACCAAACCCTAATCACTTTCAGGTCACCGGAGAAGAGCTCCGGTCGTCTTCTCCGGTGACACCCTTCCCTGAAAGTTTCAAAATCACTCCCTAGGTTATTTCTGGAGCTCTAAAGCTCCAGATCACTTCCTCTCACCTCCCTAAACTCATCCCTGCCCTCAAAAACAATTTATTTCTCACCATTAACAAGATTCGAAAGGAAGAACAAAAATGGCAGAAATTCCAGTCAATCAATACAAGCTCATTTCTACACCATTTTCAAAATTTCAAAGTCCAGTATGATCAGGAGAGCATGCTTTATCATTTAGAAACTAAAAACAAGAGTTCTGGAAAAATGTTTCAAGGAGGTACCTGAGCTTGAGCTTTCTCAGTTTGGGACTTTTAGGCCTTCTCTCTTTGCGCAAACCACTCCCCTTGAACTCCTGATGAAGTTTTGATGCTTGGAAGGAATTTCTTTTGGCTGATTTGGGAGTTTGCAAGCCAACTGGTCAGTAATCGTGTTTGGTTTATGGGATGTTTTTGGTTGTTTCAATGGTTGGTTTGTGGTCAATGAGTCACTTTGAGATCAATGGTGAAGTTGGTTTGAAGATTGGTTGAGTGAGCTGAGAGATTCGAAAGGTTTTGCAAGTTGGAGAATTTTTGATAACTTTGGCAATCTGAGGTTTTCAGCTTGTGTGGTGTGTTGTGTTTTGTCTCTTTTGGTCCACTTATCACTCTTGGATAGGTCAGAGTTGTTGGTGTGGCCTAGCTTGATTGGTATGGGTCGTTTTGCAAAAAGTCCAAGTTAGGTGTACTTGAGGTATGGGCAAGTGTAGGGCTGTGATAGGGGCATGGTTTGGCTCAACTGAGTTTAGGGAGAACCATGGAAATGGATTAGAGGCTATGCAGCAAGTGGATTAGGGTTTGTATGATGTTTTGCAACTTTGTCCAATTTTGGCCCTTTTGTGATTTCTTGATCCATAAGTCATGAAAATGGGCAAACCTTTGGTGCATTCTGACTTTTAGGCATTGGTTTATGTTTGTGCAAAGATTAGAAGTCACTTTGAGGTCTCATTTTTCCTTGGCAAGTGGTTTTGCAACTTTGCCTCTTTGGTACAAAACTTGAAATTATGTGATTTTCCCCAAATTTGTCAAGCCATAACTTTTGATCCAAAATGAATTAGAATGAGTTCTTGTACTTTTTGAAAAGGGAATGATCCATTCTACAACTTTCATGACCAAAGTTTTCTCATTTGAAGCATTTTTGAATCAAAAAGAAAGGGTTGAAAAACTTTCCCAAAATGGCAAGTTTTCAATACAAGTCACTCTCCCAAAAAGGCAACTTTGCAAATGGCTTGAAATTCTTCAATTTTGTGAACTTCTAACATCTTATATGATCAAATAAAGATCAAACACATCCAAAATGATGGGAAACACCCTTTGGTTGGGTCATTGGGGGCCTCAGATGCCCTGATTTTGCACTGACTTGCTCAAGAAGTCAACCCTTGATCAGATGCCTTCCCCATGGAATTTCTTCATGAAAGTTGATATGCATTATCCTTATGACATATAGAGACCAATAGAAACAAGAATGATCAAAAAATTTGGAGTTATGGCCTTTGAAACCAAAACCCTAATTCTAGGTTATCTGTGCAATTAAACCTGGCTCTGCTTCCATGCCATTCTCAGTTCTTGTGATTCTTGACTTTCTTGACCTTGTGAGGATATAATATGATGCTTGAACATACATGTACTCCTTTGAAGTGATTGATGGCCTTTGGAGGGGCTCAAATGGCTCAGAGATAGCTTATATCACAAACCCTAGATGCAGATGACTTAGAAACAATGCATTGAAACAAAAATGCAATATGTGATACTATGATTGAACTTATGCATATGAAGAGATCACAAGCCATGGTGTGAATGGGTGAGGGCAAATTTGGGGTGTTTACAGCTGCCCCTATTCAAACACGA
The DNA here is from genome assembly GCA_963966055.1 of Lathyrus aphaca. Classification (NCBI taxonomy): domain Eukaryota; kingdom Viridiplantae; phylum Streptophyta; class Magnoliopsida; order Fabales; family Fabaceae; genus Lathyrus; species Lathyrus aphaca. The sequence continues at coordinate 444,698,504 of OZ014523.1, forward strand.
GTTAGTTGTGTAGGATGTAAGCAACGGCTTAACAGGCAAACAAGATAACTTGTGGTTGAATACCAAAAGACAATCCAAAATTTGCACTCACAGAATGAAGAAGAAAAGGGATATAGATTGTAAAGGAAAATAAAGTATGATTATAAAGTGCGGGCGATGGAGGACGACCGTCGAGCAGAGGATGACTGCTGGGGAAAGGGCAATGATGGGGACGGCCGACATGCTGGGGATATAAGAGATTGTGATGGGGACGAACATCAAGTAAAGCTATAAGACTCTCTGGGGATTATAGGTAAATGAAATAAACGATGAGGTACGGTCATCGAAGGTGAAGGACGATCACCTAGCAGGGGACGGCTGCTCTGTTGGGGGATAAGATGAGGGACGGTCATCTAAGGTGAAGGACAATCACCGGGCAATGTACGGTTTACAAAAGCATCGCGACATAGGATGAATGCCGGATGAAAAGGTCGACGATGGGTACGGCCATCGGATAAGCATGATGAAGGACGATCATCAGGAGGTTAAGGACGATCACCTAGCAGGGGACGGCTGCTCTCAGGGTTTATCATGACATAGGACGAATGTCAGATAACAAGATCAACGATGGGGACGACCATCGGATAAAATGATGAAGGACGGTCATCAGGAGGTGAAGGACGATCACCTAGAAGGGGACGGCTGCTAAAAATATCACGACATAGGACGAATGTCAGATAGGAAGGGGTTCTAATGAAATAGAGACTCCACCGGGGGTGATGAAGGACAATCATCAAAAAGGTGAAGGACGATCACCTGACAGGGTACGGCTGCCAAACGGGTATCGTGACATAGGACGAATGTCAGATAGAAAGGAAATAGTTCAACAAGTTTTGTTGGGGACTTCGTTGGGGAAAAGTAAACACGGACGAGTGTCTACATCCAAGAAATGAGAAGCATGAGTGTTTGACACGGTGTATAGATTAAAGATGCGGACGAGCATCCTTAAGATTACGTTACGGACGGGTATCAGGTAGAAACAAACACTGACACATGCTCAGAGATAATGATACGGACGAGTATCATCTGGTTAACAAAGAACACAGACGAGTGTCAGGTCTAAGGGGACTCTTCTGGGAAATAATAGACACAGATGAGTGTCTAAATTCAAAAAGAGGTAACAGTATCCGACATAGTGTATGGATTAAAGATGTGAACGAGCCTCCTTAAGACCATGATACGGACGAATATTAGTAGAAACAAACGCTGACGCATGTTCAGAGATGATGATACGGACGAGTACCAACTGGTTAACAAAGAACACGGACGAGCGTCGAATCTGAGGGGGTATAAGTGGTATATACAAGATACGGACGAGTATCTGTATGAGTAAAACAGGAGTGACAAGCATGAGTAGTGTACAGATGAGTGTTTAACTTGCTGAGGAGGGTGACACGGACGAGTGTCAAAAGAGAAAGGTGTAATATAAACAGGTGTATGGTTTACAAAGTGTTTAGGTAACTATGCTGGGAAGGTGACACGGACGGGTGTCAGGGAATTGTATATATGTGTATCTGTGAGTGAAAAGGGGACGCTTTGGCTTTCTACTAGGGATATGACACGGACGGGTGTCAAGAAGTATCTGTATCTTTAAGGAAAGTGCCTTGGCTCTCTGCCGGGGAATCCGGGGAGTTTTCTGTATATTGCTGACGGATTGCCAGTATTCACAAGTGTTTGATTCAGAACATGGCTTATGATTATGCAATATGTTTGATTTTTTCCGTAATGCTCCGTTTTAGACGGAATGCTACGCTCTGTGGGGAAAATAATGATGCGAATGCTATGATTATGCAAAGATAACGACCCGGGATTCGGATCCCATTGCTGCGAAGATCCCTGGCTGATCTGCTCGAAGTGTGTATCCCAGCTGGGGATGAGATCATTGGTAGATCTGACATATATGACTCTGCATGGGGAAATAGATCACTGACAGACCTATCTCAGTAATGAGGGACCCAGCTGGGGTTTTGTAGAAGCTTTTGTCACCCTGTTGTGGGATCTTCAGGCGTTGCTCTTCTGGTCAGAGGCTGAAACTCTGTGGGGTGATGGTTCCCTGGCTTTTGTACTTGGCTGAGGAGGAAAAATAAATGGCAACTCAGCTGGGGAGAAAGCACCTCCGGTGCTAATTGTGAGATGGACTGAGTAGGTAATGATTTGCCAGCTTGCTGGGGTGAAGCTTTCATGTCCCATGTTGTGCTCTGAACACCTGCAATCCTGTAAAGACAAAGAAACGTACAAGCATCCCGAGATATTCCTCATTGGATTCCGTCATAGGAGTTTAGGCAATCCTAGGAGCAAATATATTTCCTGTAAGCACGTATTTTTTAGAAAGGGAACATCTGTATTTATACAATCAATATCTTAAAGACATCCGACATTTTTGCAAACGAAAATAGAATTTACGAGACGAAACATGACTGAAAATCTGATTTTATTAATTCGTGTGCCCTGAATTGGCAAGATACAGTCAAAGAAACAAATCCCCTAAAACGAGGAGATTGTTATAAATTGAGAAACAAAAGATGTTGGCAATGTTGATGACGCTTCAAGGAGCTTCCCTTTGCTATGACTCGTATGACATTTGACGTTCTTCTCGTCTTGCTTTCTGAAGAAGGCTGATTCTGAAAGAAGCTTGATCCTTTCGAAGCTTACCAAGTTGTAAGTGATACAGATGAATCCAGAGTACAGTTGTTCGCTTATTCCCTTATTTTGCATGGATCGCCCTTTCGGGTTTTCAATCCATCGGGATACCCCTTTTTGCCTGAGTTGTCCAATGCGACTTTTCAACTCAGCGGGTGTACATTTTTTGTTTATTTTCCCTTATTTTTGCCCGAGTCTTTTATTCTGTTTTTGACTCGCCGGGATGCCCTATTTTTGCCTGGACTTATATTTTGTTTTTATGTCCAGCGGGTCATTTTTATGCGAAGTATTTTTTAACTGCATCTGAATTCACAGGGGACGGGAAGTATTCACCATCCATAGTGCTGAGCATGAGTGCTCCGCCAGAGAAAACCTTCTTTACCACGAATGGCCCTTCATAGTTCGGAGTCCACTTGCCCCTGTGGTCTGTATGAGGAGGGAGGAGTCTTTTCAGCACCAGATCTCCTACTTGGTACTCTCGGAGCCTGACTTTCTGATCGAAGGCTTTTTTCATTCTTTTCTGATACAGCTTTCCATGACAGATTGCAGCCAATCTCTTTTCTTCAATCAGATTCAGTTGTTCATACCGGGATCGGACCCATTCTGCTTCATTCAGTTTAACATCCATCAATACCCGCAGGGAGGGTAATTCAACTTCAACAGGCAGGACTGCCTCCATACTATACACAAGCTGATATGGTGTTGCCCCAGTGGATGTTCTGATTGACGTACGGTACCCATGTAAGGTAAATGGTAGCATTTCATGCCAGTCTTTGTAGGTAACTACCATCTTTTGCACAATCTTCTTGATATTCTTGTTAGCTGCCTCAACAGCGCCATTCATCTTTGGCCTGTAAGGAGAAGAATTGTGGTGTTGGATCTTGAAGTCCCGGCACAGTTCTGCCATCATTTTATTGTTTAAATTGGAACCATTATCAGTAATGATTCGCTCGGGCACTCCATACCTACAAATGATGTCCCTCTTTAGAAATCATGCTACCACCTGCCTTGTAACATTTGCATAAGAAGCTGCTTCAACCCACTTGGTGAAATAGTCGATGGCTACCAGGATGAATCTGTGGCCATTTGAAGCGGTCGGCTCAATCTTGCCAATCATATCAATGCCCCACATGGCGAAGGGCCAGGGTGAAGACATCACATTCAGAGGATTTGGAGGCACATGCACCTTATCCGCATAGATCTGGCATTTATGGCATTTTCTGGCATAGGCACAACAGTCGGCGTCCATTGTGATCCAGTAATAACCTGATCTTAGCAACTTTTTGGCCATTGCATGCCCTCCTGCATGAGTACCAAAGGACCATTCGTGTACCTCGTGCATCAACAAGTCTGCTTCTGTTCTATCAACGCATCTGAGGAGTATCATATCAAAGTTTCTTTTATACAAGGAACCGTCAGCATTCAGAAAGAAACTACCAGCAAGCCTTCTTAGTGTCTTCTTGTCATTGGAAGATGCCCCAGGTGGGTATGTTTGATCCTCCAAGAAGCGCTTAATGTCATGGAACCAAGGCTTATCATTTTTAACAATATCTGCTGAGAATACATATGCTGGTCTGTCATGTCTGGACACCGAAATCCGAGGTACGAAGTTGGTAGCTTGAACTTTGATCATGGATGAAATGGTAGCCAGAGCATCTGCAAACTGATTCTTGTCTCGAGGGATATATTCAAGCTTGACCGTTGTAAAGAAAGTCAATAACCTGCTTGTATAATCCCTGTAAGGTATCAGATGATCCTGGTGTGTGTACCATTTGCCGTTGGTTTGATTAATTACCAGAGCTGAATCTCCGAATACAGACAAAGTCTTGATCCTGAGGTCAATGGCTTCCTCAAGACCCATAATACAAGCTTCGTATTCAGCTTCGTTGTTAGTGCAGTTGAAGGTGAGCTTTGCCGAGAAAGGCATATGAACTCCTTTAGGTGTAATGAGTACTGGACCAACACCACGACCATTCATATTAATAGCCCCATCAAACATCATAGTCCATTCTTCTTCTGGGTCAGGACCTTCAGTGTGAACAGGCTCTTCATGATCTTTTGCTTTTATGAACATGATGTCTTCATCAGGGAAGTCAAATCTCATAGGCTGGTAATCATCAATGGGTTGCTCAGCAAGATAATCAGACAGTACACTGCCCTTGATGGCCTTCTGAGAGGTGTACTGAATGTCATATTCCGTGAGGATCATTTGCCATCTTGCAACCCGTCCGGTAAATGCTGGCTTCTCAAATATGTACTTAAATGGGTCCATCTTTGAAATCAATAAAGTGGTGTGGGTCAACATATACTGCCTTAGTCGGCGAGCAGCCCACGCTAAAGCACAACAAGTTTTCTCGAGCAGTGAATAACGTTGTTCACAGTCGGTAAACTTTTTGCTTAGGTAGTATATTGCATACTCTTTTCGACCAGACTCGTCATGCTGGCCCAGCACACACCCCATTGACTCTTCTAATACTGTCAAGTACATTATTAGAGGTCTTCCTTCAACTGGAGGCATAAGGATTGGAGGCTCTTGTAAGTATTCCTTGATCTTGTCAAAAGCCCTCTGGCAGTCTTCGTTCCACCTGGCCGTTTGTTCTTTTCTCAACAATTTGAACAAGGGCTCACAGGTTGCTGTAAGGTGAGATATGAACCTTGAAATGTAGTTCAATCTACCTAGGAACCCCCAAACTTCTTTTTCTGACTTCGGCGCAGGCATTTCTTGAATGGCTTTAACTTTATCAGGGTCAACTTCAATCCCTTTTTCGCTTACAATAAATCCCAGCAGCTTACCAGATCGCACCCCGAATGTGCATTTGTTGTGGTTTAACTTCAGTTGGTATTTCCTCAGACGCTTGAATAACTTCAACAGATTTACCAGGTGGTCTTCTTCTGTGAGGGACTTGGCAATCATGTCATCCACATAACATTCAATTTCTTTGTGGATCATGTCATGGAATAATGTTACCATAGCCCGTTGATAAGTTGCACCAGCATTCTTCAGTCCGAATGGCATCACCTTGTAACAGAACGTGCCCCAGGGTGTGATAAAAGTTGTCTTCTCCATGTCTTCAGGTGACATATTGATCTGATTGTATCCTGAAAATCCGTCCATGAAGGAGAATATTGAGAACTGAGTCGTATTATCAACCAATACATCAATGTGAGGTAAAGGGAAATCATCTTTCGGGCTGGCTCTGTTCAGATCCCGGTAATCCACACACATCCTCACCTTGCCATCCTTCTTAGGCACAGGTACAATATTAGCGACCCACGGCAGATAGCTAGTCACAGCAAGGAACCTGGCGTCCCACTGCTTTTGACCTCTTCTTTTATCTTCATTGCCATATCTGGGCAAGTACGGCGTAGCTTCTGTTTTACTGGCGGGCAGTCTTCTTTCAAAGGCAGCTTGTGCATGACAATATCGGTGTCTAACCCTGGCATATCCTGATAAGACCAAGCAAAGACATCCACATACTCCCGAAGCATGTCAATCAGTTGCTCTTTTACCGAATCTTGTAGGCAGGCCCAGATCTTAACCGCTTTCACGTCTTCTTCCGTACCAAGATTAACCGTTTCAATCTCCTCCTGATGAGGAGTGATAACCTTCTCCTCTTTCCTTAACAACCTGGGTAGCTCTTCAGGAAGCTCATAATCTTCTTCAACCCCTTCGTCAGCTTGATTGATTGGAATGTCAAAGTCATACGGAGTCATAGCAATGTTGTTGTCGGTGTAGTCTGAAAGGCACTCTCTGCAAGGGTTTAGATTGTTCGTTTTAGTGATCGATTTTAATCTTGTTTAGAAAAAAGTGAAATGAAGTTGTCATTTTGGAAAACATTGCCATTTTATTTTTGTACAAAAAGAAAAATGAAAAACAGTGAGCGGGAAAGAAAAAGACTCATTTGCAAAAGATGTCCGATATTCATTGATTGATCTGTTTGCACAAAATTACAAGATGGCCCGATTACAAAATGAGTCTTGTCATCTTGGGCAAGATGCAAGACTTGATGCATGCTTAAAAATACAGGAAATAATAATTACTCTGCAGGAGTAACCCTTATAATTTCCTGGGAAGACCAGTTATGGACTTGGCTCCCCGGGATCCTTGGACGTATCCAGCTCTCCAGGTTGCGGTCGCTTTCATCCTCGTCTTCCAAGTTATTCACTGCATCCGGGGTGAGCATTCCCCCGCTGACAAAACTGGGCTTCTTGGCAGCCTCTGATTGATCTTGTTGAGTTGGTTTGTAACCCAACCCAAATCTGTCTTCCTTCTTTTCCACGGGCAGCAGCTTGCCCCAGCCTTGGGCAGTACCCTCTTTAACAACCTTCCTGGCTTGCTGATAAGACGTCATGGAGGTTCCCAGTACAGCAGATGCTTCATTAATGTTCAGGGCCTCAAACCCCTGGCTCATGGTTTCATGGATTTCTCCATCCATCTCTATATACTTATACGTAGCCAGATGGCTAACAAAGATGTCCTCTTCCCCACAGATGGTGATGAGCTGGCCTTCCCATTTGAATTTCAGTTTCTGGTGAAGGGTAGATGTAACAGCGCCAGCGGCATGGATCCAAGGTCTACCTGTCATACCCCAAATTTGTCCTACCCGCATCGTTTTATTTTCTGTCTAACAAATTCAAAATCCAAAAGTTATGTATTATTTTATTTTCTGTCTGATATTAAAAAATATATAAACAATATATGTCTTGTTTTCTTTCATGTTTGATATTCATAAAAATCAAAAAAAAATATGTTATTTCCTTCATGTGTAAAGTCGAGTCAGTTTGAGTTTGTCGGTGTCCGTGCGCGGTGTTATGCGAAGTCATTTTTATTTGGTTATAACCTTTCTTTTCTCATTAACTATTTTCTAAAAAAAATTTTAAAAAAATTAATTAATTTCTTTTGTCTTTATCTTTATTATTTACCTCATTTACTATTAGTTATTAAAAAAAACAAAAAAGGGGGAGCTTATTATTATTTGTTGATCCTAGTATTGTTTTTTATTAACTAACCTTTACCATCATTATTTTTTTCCTCATTTCTTATTACTATTTTAAAATTGCATTTCCATTACCAATCTCTTTTATTATTATCATTATTATTATTATTATTATTATTATTATTATTATTATTATTATTATTATAGTTATTACTATTATTAATATTATTATTATTATTATTATTATTATTATTATTATTATTTCTTACTTTCTTTTTTTTTACTTTACTATTTTTATTATCTTCATTAGTTTACTATCATTATAAATATATTTATTACTTTTTGTTTTATAATTAAGTTAATACATAGAGCACCACTTTTTTTTTCAGTAACCACTTTTTCATTCACTAAAACAAACTTGGTCCCCACATTTTCATCCACAGCCTGTACGATTTTTCCAATTTCCACTACTTTCCACAACACACCAAAACAAGTAGCAACACAGTTTTTCTTTTCACAAAATATTCTCAATTTCAATCCTTATCTAACAAACTTATTTCTGCTCCAATCTCCATTATGCCCTCTTCAAATCTTCCTATAAAACACCACTACATTTTATTCTTTCAACAAGGTTGGACAGCATACATAATCCCTGCAAAAACCAAGAGCCAAGTTTCAAAAACTAGCAAAAATACTCAGCAACCTTCATACTTTAACCAACAAACCTCCCTTAAACTTTCACACACCAACAACACATAAACACAGTAACAACAACACCCTTCTATTTTCTTCATCGCTCATTCATATAATCCTCTTCTCCAAACAATTATAATGAAACCCTTTCAATAACAATCCATTCAACCTTCATCCTTAAAAACGGCTCCAAAAACCTTCATATCACATCAGCCAAAATACAAATCCAAAAATCCAAAAATAGAAGAGAGTCACGCACATATTCGAATAGAAGATAAAAGAAGATGGAATAGAGAGGTTCTTATTCAGATTGCGAAAAAACAAAAAAAAACCTGAGACAAGAAGCTGAGACACCTTCGTGAGAGTGGTGAGTAGCTTGCGGATTCACGCTAACCACTGTTGGTTTTCCGGCAAACTGATTTCCGAGTGAGAGAAAAAACCACAAACCAGAAAACACCTTAACCGAAAACTTCCGCCGGCCACAATCTTCAAGCCTCCGCGAACCTAACCACCAAAATCCTAAACTCATCATTCTCACCATTTCAAGAACCAAACGGAACTCACTACCCTCACCGCAAGGCTGAGAAGCCGAGAGATCAATGGAGAACGTGAACCGCGAGCGAATCTGAAAAGAGAAGAACCAGTGAGATTCGACGGGCCTATTTTCAAGAAACTGTCGGCCACCACCCTTTTACCACCTTCATTCAAAACATATCCGCCGCACCAAACTTCAACCACCATATCAGCCGCGACCTCACTAAGCCGGCCGAAACTTTCACACTAACACAACCTGCAACAAACCAATCAAAACCAACTCCACCACAAATCACAAACCACCACTGAAATCCCTTCACAAACCAAACTCTTCAAACCAAAACCGTTAACGCCAAAACTTACCGTCACTCTCAACAAACCGCAAAACCCACCGCCGCGCAAACCTCAGCCACACCCGAGTCAAAACTGAAACACCCACCACCGAACGAGCCTCAACCAAACCGCGGCCGCCGAACTCAAACCCTTACCCCCGTTCGCGATCTGAAACACCATTGGTGAGAAGGTGAAACCGCCGGTCGAAGGATGGAAGACGTGTGAGAAACGAGACTGTAAACCGCAAGATCAGAGAGGGGTTCGCGAGCACGAGAGCGTTTGAGAACCATCCATCCGCGAAGGGCCTCCGTCGTGAGCAAACCAGACGGTGGGTCTTCTTTGTTTTTTCTAAAAAAGAATGTTTTATTCCTTGATTTGTTTTATTGCTGAGTTTATTTGTGATGTGGTTTTTCTCTTCATACATTATGTCTTTAATCCTTTATCTCTTACCATATTCCTTTGTTAATTTATTTTATTGTTGTTTGTTTTGTTTTGGAAGCCAATAGAGTCTATTAATTCCCCCCTTGATCACAGACAACCCTGTCTCTTTTTATTTATATATATATATATTATATATATATATATATATATATATATATATATATATATATATATATATATATATATTATTTTGTTCTATTATTATTATTTAGATTTGGGGTTCAATATTAGATTTTGGTGTTAAATATTTTATCCATTTATTTTCATTCTCATTTTTTTATGTGTATATCATTTCGGGGCCGATGATATTATAAAAGGCCGTTTTTCGCCCGATTACATTTAATCGGAGATGAGCGGTCAATATGAGGCCCTCTTTTCATTTTATTCTATTATTTCTATTTTGAACAAAATTGTAATATAATTCAATTTATTTTATTCATTATTTTCCATGTTATTTAATTTATTTAGATATTCAATTTATTTAATATTTCGCGATTCAATTTATTCATTTTATTATCGCATTTTAAATTACGATTCGACTCCTCATAGAACGATTTCATTAAATCGGCTCTAAGGCAGTTCACGAACAAAATTTCGCCGCGTCCCGAAAAAAGGTCCAACGCCTTCGAATAGTTGCGCTCGATTAAAAGGTCCAACGCCTTCAAATAGTTGCGTCCCGATTAAAAGGCCGAACGCCTTCGAATAGTTCAAAAAACACTGCACACACGCTTTCTCTTGGGCTAATTACAACGAGACCTTTTTATTTCTCGCAATCCCCTGTATTTATTTTGTATCCCTCTCCCCTTACCTTGTACGCATTTTATTTCCCGTATTTTATTTTATTTCCGAATCCTTGGTCCAACGCCAAGCGATTGCACTTGCACACTTGCACTTTATTTTCCAGTTATCATTTCGTTTATTAGGATCCACCTTACCTTGCGAGCCGAGCGCTTCGTGCCTCGCTAACAAACCACCAAAATAAACCTCCACTTGCATTTACCTTTAAACTTCAAAAAACCAAAACGTTTCGATTAGATCCAAACCCTTGATTCAACGTCAAGCGGTCTTAGGAAATAAAATACTTTAATAAATGCGAGAAGATTTGTATGTCACGAGCCTTAAGCGGTAGAAAGGAGGATAACGAGCTCTCGTTACTCGCTCCGATTATTTTGACGCAGGACGCTCGTCCTGTTGGGCGAGATAAACTATCCATAGTCTTTAGTACATTCGACTCCTAAACCCTTTCATCGACGAAAGGTAATAAAATCAACATCCATTACCCTTAGTGGGCCGAACTACGAGGCTCTGACTTTCCCATTGCACACGGGAGTACGTAGGCACAAGGATTTCCATCCTTGCCGAGCACCTAGGTTCAATCTAACTTATAATTCAAATCATTTCCCTCTAGCAAGCATTTCGTTTAAGCATAGACATCCTTTCGCGCGCGTTAACTTAGATGGTTCCCATCGAGTACGATGGATGTAGGGGGTCCTAATACCTTCCCCCTGCATAACCGACTCCTGAACCCGGACAATGGTTCCGTTGACCTTTGTCCCCATCCTTCTTTTCCCGGGTTGTATCTATATCTCCCCTTTCCCTCTTTAGGAATAAATAGAATTAGGTGGCGACTCTTCAGTCCGTCCGGCGCGTGACTCCGTCCTTTTCGGATCGCGTGAGGTCGTATTTTTCGGGGTACGACAGCTGGCGACTCTGCTGGGGACTGGTTCACCCCTATGCGAGTCAGGCCTAGTCTAGGTTCCCGCGTTTGTTTGGATGTTTGCTTTTATGCCTTGCTTGTTTATTTTCATCGCTTTCTTTATCGCATTCCATCTTATATATCTTGTGGCTCCTTGGTACTATAATTTGGATCGATACTTTGCAAAAGAAACTTGAGGGAAAAGCTCTATACCCGGGCTTGCGAGTATAAACTTAAGTTAGAGAGGTCGTGTAGTATGGGCTCCCGAGAGAACCACTCTCGTGGGTTGTCGATACGAAAACCTCACTTAGAGTAGATTTTAATGAGAATACTGACAACCGTCAAGCTTTCGGCGTGTGTGCTCAGTTGTTTTCATTAAGGTCAGCAACTCTGAGAGCCTTTAGAACCTTTTGGTTAAAACATTGGTTGATGGTTGCGTAGTATGGGGCACCAGGGTTCACCCTCGCGTGGCTCGATATGAAAACCTCACTTGGAATAGACTTACTCAATGGAGTTGATTGACTGTCAAGAATGTATGAAATTGACACGTGCATCAAACAGTTGAGAAAGTTCCATAACTCCAGGACTTTGTTTTAAACCTTGTGTCGATGATCACGTAGTATGGACTCCCGAGAAAATTTGTTCTCGTGGGTTGTCGATACGAAGATCTCACCCAAAATAGGTTCATATGGCGGAGTCAATCAACCGTCATGCTTATGGCGCGTGTGATGAACAGCCATATGAATTGATAACTTTGGGATCCCTAAAACTTTAGAGTCTACCCAGTGAGTTCCTGATCAGAGTATCCTCCATCTGTACCTTGGACTCATGAGACCTTGATCTTGTGATCCTGGATTCTGACATTGCATATCATCTCATTTGCATTATTTATTCATCTTGCATTTCATTTCAAAGCCAAAAACTTATTTTCATGTTCCTCTATCTTCAGTAAATCAAGCTGGTTTCCCGACGCCCGTATCGAGCTAGACGACCGTATTTAACTAGAGCCAACACTAGAAGACTGATGGACGTGATTCAAGAAGAACAAGCTGCTATGAGGGAAGAGATTGACTCAGTCAAGAGTAAGATCGACCAGATTTATGAGACTTTGCAAGCTTTGGCCAGAATGGAAGAACGTCGCGAAGCTGCTGCCGCGATGAACAATGCTCAAGTGCAAGGATCTACCTCACGAGCAATGACTTCAATTCCAGTTCCAAATCCTTTGGTCTACGGTTTGCCTCCAGGTTTCACTCCTGCTGTTGAAGAGGTCACTTCCCAACCAATATCTGCCTCTGGTGTCACTGTTGGTGCTATTCCTCAAGCTCAACCTTTTACAACTCAAGTCCAGTTTCCTCAAGCTGAAGAGAACCATCATGAGTATGAGATGCATACTGCTGTTCCAATCACGAATCCTCATGCTGTTCAAGAGTCTGAAGCCATGAAGATGTGTCGCAAGTTAGCTGAAAAACTCTGAATCATGGAAGGACATAACTCAACTTCTCTAAGTGCCTCAGACATGTGCTTAGTTCCAGATGTTGTGATCCCTACTAAATTCAAACTGCCAGAATTCGAGAAATACAAGGGCCTCAGCTGTCCTGAGCTTCATTTGAGGATGTACTACAGAAAAATGGCCGCACATGCTAAAGACGACAAGCTTATGATCCATTGCTTCCAAGACAGCCTGTCTGGAGCGTCTTTAGAATGGTACATGCAGCTTGAGCGTAACAATGTTCGTACTTGGCTCGATCTATCTGATGCATTCAAAAAGCAGTACAAGTACAACACTGACCTTGCTCCTAACCGTACTCAACTTCAGAGTATGTCTCAAAAGGAGAGTGAATCCTTTAAGGAGTATGCCCAACGCTGGAGGGAGTTAGCTTCCAGAGTTCATCCTCCATTGGTTGACCGTGAATTGATCGATATCTTCATGGGTACCCTACATGGTCAATACTACGAGAAGCTGATCATCAGCGTATCTTCTGGTTTCTCAGACATGGTGATGGTCGGAGAAAGAATTGAAGAAGGCTTGAAGAGTGGAAAAATCCAAGGAGGTTTTAGCAGCCAAACTGGAGCCAAGAAGCCTTTCAACGGATACAAAAAGGGCGAAACAAATGTCGTTTCTGCTACAAGTGGGAACTTTCAACAGGGTGCACCTGCACCAATTCCCTACTATCAATACCCCTATGTTGCTGCTGCACAATATGCTCCTATGCCATATCAGCCAGTTCCTCCAATGCCTTATCATCAGGCCTTTCAAGCTCTATTTCCGCCTCAGATGGTTCATCAACCACGTCCTATGGTTGCAGCTGCGCAGTATGCGCCCAATCCATACCAGCAACAGGCTTATCAACCACGGCCTGGTCAACAACAACAACGCGCTCCTCAACAGCGTCCCCCATATCAGCAAAGAGGATATGATAGGCACATTGATCCCCTGCCTATGACGTATACCGAAATCTTTAAGGGGCTAATGGCAAAAGGAACTCTTGTGTTGAGAAATATGCCACCTCAGACTGGCAATGCCCGGAACTATGATGCCAATGCTCGTTGTGAGTATCACAAAGGCGCTCCAGGTCACACCATCGAGAATTGCCATGCCTTCAAACACTTGATTCAGGATATGATCAACTCTAAGGACCTCACTCTCACTCCGAGAAATCCAAATGTCCAGAATGATCCAATGCCGTCACACGGTGCCAACAAGTGAAGACATCTGAAGGGGTTGTTGTAGACCAAGCTGAGTAGTCTCCAACTTTGAAGCATTCAATCAAGAGAAGTTCATTCCTTAAATCAAGGCAGCCAGTGCCATTTATTTATTTCCGCATTCCTGTTGTTTTGTAATGTTTGTTTAAGTACTATTTGCTTTGAACATTATTATCATTTGTACTTGGTTATGTTAATGTTATGTTTATGCATGTTTTGAATTAATTTATTCGCATTCGCACATTATTTATCATTTATCACAAAAATCACGAAAATATTTCCCTCACTTCACTTTAGCAAATATTTGAGGGAGGATGATGAAAACGAAATACCCATAAATGTTGCGGTATGCTTTCAGATAAAACCTCGTCAATGATGTACAGGCATTCTTTCAAATCCCCAAACACTGGAGATACAAGGAGTTAATCCCTAGTCAACCACTTCGAGCCTAGAAGTAGGAGTTTCTTTCGGATACAACCCTTACATTTAACCCGGGGCAGGGTGGTTGTTCAGTTAACCTGGATACACCTTCGAATTTCAAGATGAGACATCCCGTCAGAGGACCATCAACAAATGACTTGGCAGTCACAACATTCAAACGAAAAGAAAAGAAAAGAAAAAAAACACTAAGTTGAGCGCCCAAATGGAGACTTAGTCGGAAAAAAATCAAAAAGAGGAGCTCGAATCCTCAGCAAAAACAAAACAAATATCAGTGACCCAAAAAAAAATCAAAGGGTCACCACCAACAAAAGATGACTGCCACTTCAAGCAAACCTCGAAGTTTCATCTTCACTCTTGCAACATCAAAACAAATGCAAAGTTAACTGAACGTAGGACTGGAGAACATTTCGAAGAAGGGACGGGTACAGATCATTTGAGCCTTATATCCTTTGTTTCTCAAACCATTAACCAGACCACGTTACAACCCTCAAAAGTCCTAATTGAGGCAGAGTTTATTCTGAAAGCATGCTACCAACAAGGTTGCGTAAATTGACTCCCATATATTTGTTAATCTTCAAACTTGATTGCACATTATTCTTGCTACATCTTTCACGCACTTTCTAAATCAGCACTTCGTTTGGGCTAACGGTCCATTCGTCACACTATCACAAGCATTCAAATAAATTGACTTTTTCAAAACTTACATGAACGTTGCACTAACACTACCATTTGTGTACGAATAATTTAATTCCAATTCATTGCTTGACATCAGTACAATCCCAACAAGGGGCAATCAAAAGAGGAATTTGAATCAATACTTCTTCAAAATTAGTCCAATCAGGGACAAATCATCTTCAACAGCCCAATCAGGGGCAATTCATTTCAAAATCAGTCCAACCAAGGACAAAGCATCTTCAATAGCCCAATCAGGGGCATTTCATTTTCAAAATCAGCTCAATCAGGGGCAAGTCACCTTCAAAAGCTCAATCAGGGGCAGGTCGTGCCATGAACATTGTCAAAGCTTCCCCACCAAATTTATTTCAGATACCCTACAAACAGGGGCAGCCATACAAGGAGAAAATCGTCCTATCTCTACTTCCCAGCTGGACAAGTAGTCCTTGCTAAACGTCGGCAACCATTCGAAGCAAAATCAGTCTTCATGTGTCAATTAAGTCGCTTCGCTCACCAGCAGATAATCGAACTTGGAGCTTTCAGGTCCATCTTCTGATCATACATCGTTGAAGATCGAGTGTCGGGGAATCAAGCCCTCCACCCATCCAAAGTCCAATCATTATTGGCAACTACCAGACCAAAAGTCCACCAAGCTGGCACCTTTCTTTTTTCAATCACTCATATGCATCATTATGCATCATTAACGTCATAAAGCATCATTACATCAATCATTTGCAGCATATGCATCATTTGCATGCCTAAATAAATCAGCTTTCCATATCCCCAACATTATCGAATTTATATCTCAGTGCATAAGCATTTGCATCGTATCTCCATCATTATGGAATACCATTTCACAACAATCAAGCATAGTTGCATAACTCAGGATCCAGGATCAATCCAAGTTTCCAATCCTCTCCCGAGCGGAAGTCAGGATCATATTGATCAAAGATTCCAGGCATCTCCTCGGCGGATTCAATGGCCGTATTTAAATCTCTTTCGCCTTATCATCCTCTGGTGATAAGTGATTTTTTTCTCTGTCTCTCGCCTATCATCCTCTGTTGATAGTGATCCTTTATTTTTCCGTTATTCGCCTATCATCCTCTGTTGATAGTGATCCTTCTTTTTTTCTGTCCTTCGCCTTATCTTCCTCTGTTGATAAGTGATTTTATTTTCAGTCTGTTGCCTTATCATCCTCTGTTGATAAGTGATTTTATTTTCTGTCATTCGCCTTATCTTCCTCTATTGATAAGTGACTTTATTTTCAGCTATTCGCTTTATCTTCCTCTGTTGATAAGTGATTTTATTTTCAGTCTATTCGCCTTATCTTCCTCTGTTAATAAGTGATTTTATTTTCAGCTATTCGCTTTATCTTCCCCTGTTGATAAGTGAGTTTATTTTCAGTCAGTCGCCTTATCATCCTCCGGTGATAAGTGATTTACTTTGTCAATTTATTTCTTCGTTGTGTCACCCGTTTTCCGGTTTTCAGTCATTTAGCTTTTATCCTTGCATATTTCCTTTTATCGGACAAATTCGGAGTCTGTTAGTATCTAATTGTCTTATACCTTGAAAGTTTGAACGCGAGCCAGTTCATCTTGCTCGGTCTAAGCCAATTCGATAGGGGCATCTGTCATACCCCAAATTTGTCCTACCCGCATCGTTTTATTTTATGTCTAACAAATTCAAAATCCAAAAGTTATGTATTATTTTATTTTCTGTCTGATATTAAAAAATATATAAACAATATATGTCTTGTTTTCTTTCATGTTTGATATTCATAAAAATAAAAAAAAAATATGTTATTTCCTTCATGTGTAAAGTCGAGTCAGTTTGAGTTTGTCGGTGTCCGTGCGCGGTGTTATGCGGAGTCATTTTTATTTGGTTATAACCTTTCTTTTCTCATTAACTATTTTCTAAAAAAATTTTAAAAAAAATTAATTAATTTCTTTTGTCTTTATCTTTATTATTTACCTCATTTACTATTAGTTATTAAAAAAAACAAAAAAAGGGGAGCTTATTATTATTTGTTGATACTAATATTGTTTTTTATTAACTAACCTTTACCATCATTATTTTTTTCCTCATTTCTTATTACTATTTTAAAATTGCATTTCCATTACCAATCTCTTTTATTATTATCATTATTATTATTATTATTATTATTATTATTATAGTTATTACTATTATTAATATTATTATTATTATTATTATTTCTTACTTTCTTTTTTTTTACTTTACTATTTTTATTATCTTCATTAGTTTACTATCATTATAAATATATTTATTACTTTTTGTTTTATAATTAAGTTAATACATAGAGCACCACTTTCTTTCCACTTTTTTTTCAGTAACCACTTTTTCATTCACTAAAACAAACTTGGTCCCCACATTTTCATCCACAGCCTGTACGATTTTTCCAATTTCCACTACTTTCCACAACACACCAAAACAAGTAGCAACACAGTTTTTCTTTTCACAAAATATTCTCAATTTCAATCCTTATCTAACAAACTTATTTCTGCTCCAATCTCCATTATGCCCTCTTCAAATCTTCCTATAAAACACCACTACATTTTATTCTTTCAACAAGTTTGGACAGCATACATAATCCCTGCAAAAACCAAGAGCCAAGTTTCAAAAACTAGCAAAAATACTCAGCAACCTTCATACTTTAACCAACAAACCTCCATTAAACTTTCACACACCAACAACACATAAACACAGTAACAACAACACCCTTCAATTTTCTTCATCGCTCATTCATATAATCCTCTTCTCCAAACAATTATAATGAAACCCTTTCAATAACAATCCATTCAACCTTCATCCTTAAAAACGGCTCCAAAAACCTTCATATCACATCAGCCAAAATACAAATCCTAAAATCCAAAAATAGAAGAGAGTCACGCACATAATCGAATAGAAGATAAAAGAAGATGGAATAGAGAGCTTCTTATTCAGATTGCGAAAAAACAAAAAAAAACTGAGACAAGAAGCTGAGACACCTTCGCGAGAGTGGTGAGTAGCTTGCGGATTCACGCTAACCACTGTTGGTTTTCCGGCAAACTGATTTCCGAGTGAGAGAAAAAACCACAAACCAGAAAACACCTTAACCGAAAACTTCCGTCGGCCACCATCTTCAAGCCGCCGCGAACCTAACCACCAAAATTCTAAACTCATCATTCTCACCATTTCAAGAACCAAACGGAACTCACTACCCTCACCGCAAGGCTGAGAAGCCGAGAGATCAATGGAGAACGTGAACCGCGAGCGAATCTGAAAAGAGAAGAACCAGTGAGATTCGACGGGCCTATTTTCAAGAAACTGTCGGCCACCACCCTTTTACCACCTTCATTCAAAACATATTCGCCGCACCAAACTTCAACCACCATATCAGCCGCGACCTCACTAAGCCGGCCGAAACTTTCACACTAACACAACCTGCAACAAACCAATCAAAACCAACTCCACCACAAATCACAAACCACCGCTGAAATCCCTTCACAAACCAAACTCTTCAAACCAAAACCGTTAACGCCAAAACTCACTGTCACTCTCAACAAACCGCAAAACCCACCGCCGTGCAAACCTCAGCCACACCCGAGTCAAAACTGAAACACCCACCACCGAACGAGCCTCAACCAAACCGCGGCCGCCGAACTCAAACCCTTACCCCCGTTCGCGATCTGAAACACCATTGGTGAGAAGGTGAAACCGCCGGTCGAAGGATGGAAGACGTGTGAGAAACGAGACTGTAAACCGCAAGATCAGAGAGGGGTTCGCGAGAACGAGAGCATTTGAGAACCATCCATCCGCGAAGGGCCTCCGTCGTGAGCAAACCAGACAGTGGGTCTTCTTTGTTTTTTCTAAAAAAGAATGTTTTATTCCTTGATCTGTTTTATTGCTGAGTTTATTTGTGATGTGGTTTTTCTCTTCATACATTATGTCTTTAATCCTTTATCTCTTACCATATTCCTTTGTTAATTTATTTTATTGTTGTTTGTTTTGTTTTGGAAGCCAATAGAGTCTATTAATTCCCCCC
Source organism: Lathyrus aphaca (assembly GCA_963966055.1). NCBI lineage: Eukaryota > Viridiplantae > Streptophyta > Magnoliopsida > Fabales > Fabaceae > Lathyrus > Lathyrus aphaca. Next base: position 444,717,675 of record OZ014523.1, read on the forward strand.
TTGATCACAGACAACCCTGTCTCTTTTTATTTATATATATATATATATATATATATATTTTTTTGTTCTATTATTATTAGTTAGATTTGGGGTTCAATATTAGATTTTGGTGTTAAATATTTTATCCATTTATTTTCATTCTCATTTTTTTATGTGTATATCATTTCGGGGCCGATGATATTATAAAAGGCCGTTTTTCGCCCGATTACATTTAATCGGAGATGAGCGGTCAATATGAGGCCCTCTTTTCATTTTATTCTATTATTTCTATTTTGAACAAAATTGTAATATAATTCAATTTATTTTATTCATTATTTTCCACATTATTTAATTTATTTAGATATTCAATTTATTTAATATTTCGCGATTCAATTTATTCATTTTATTATCGCATTTTAAATTACGATTCGACTCCTCATAGAACGATTTCATTAAATCGGCTCTAAGGCAGTTCACGAACAAAATTTCGCCGCGTCCCGAATAAAGGTCCAACGCCTTCGAATAGTTGCGCTCGATTAAAAGGTCCAACGCCTTCAAATAGTTGCGTCCCGATTAAATGGTCGAACGCCTTCGAATAGTTCAAAAAACACTGCACACACGCTTTCTCTTGGGCTAATTACAACGAGACCTTTTTATTTCTCGCAATCCCCTGTATTTATTTTGTATCCCTCTCCCCTTACCTTGTACGCATTTTATTTCCCGTATTTTATTTTATTTCCGAATCCTTGGTCCAACGCCAAGCGATTGCACTTGCACACTTGCACTTTATTTTCCAGTTATCATTTCGTTTATTAGGATCCACCTTACCTTGCGAGCCGAGCGCTTCGTGCCTCGCTAACAAACCACCAAAATAAACCTCCACTTGCATTTACCTTTAAACTTCAAAAAACCAAAACGTTTCGATTAGATCCAAACCCTTGATTCAACGTCAAGCGGTCTTAGGAAATAAAACACTTTAATAAATGCGAGAAGATTTGTATGTCACGAGCCTTAAGCGGTAGAAAGGAGGATAACGATCTCTCGTTACTCGCTCCGATTATTTTGACGCAGGACGCTCGTCCTGTTGGGCGAGATAAACTATCCATAGTCTTTAGTACATTCGACTCCTAAACCCTTTCATCGACGAAAGGTAATAAAATCAACATCCATTACCCTTAGTGGGCCGAACTACGAGGCTCTGACTTTCCCATTGCACACGGGAATACGTAGGCACAAGGATTTCCATCCTTGCCGAGCACCTAGGTTCAATCTAACTTATAATTCAACTCATTTCCCTCTAGCAAGCATTTCGTTTAAGCATAGACATCCTTTCGCGCGCGTTAACTTAGATGGTTCCCATCGAGTACGATGGATGTAGGGGGTGCTAATACCTCCCCCCTGCATAACCGACTCCCGAACCCGGACAATGGTTCCGTTGACCTTTGTCCTCATCCTTCTTTTCCCGGGTTGTATCTATATCTCCCCTTTCCCTCTTCGGGAATAAATAGAATTAGGTGGCAACTCTTCAGTCCGTCCGGCGCGTGACTCTGTCCTTTTCGGATCGCGTGAGGTCGTATTTTTCGGGGTACGACACTACCCAACAAACAGCTGTAGGATGGCTGAATGTCCATCACATAGAAGGTAATCTTAAAAGTCTGCTGGCCAATCATCACAGGCAGATCAATCTCCCCAAGCACTGATCTTTTAGAGCCATCAAATGCTCTTACCACCAAATTACTCGGACGCAATGCTAAGCCATCATACTCCAGCTTCACTAAGGCTTTCTTTGGTAGAACATTGAGTGATGACCCAGTGTCCACCAGTACATGGGATAGAACAGCACCCTTGCATTCTAGAGTGATGTGTAAAGCCTTGTTGTGGTTACGTCCCTCAGTTGTTAAGTCAGCATTGGTAAAGCCCAGTCCATGACTGGTATTGACATTTGCCACCACAGTTTCTAGCTGATTAACAGTGATCTCCTCTGGCACGTATGCTACGTGCAAGACCTTCAGTAATGCATTCCTGTGAGCTTCAGAACACATTAACAGGGATAATATGGAGATCTTTGAGGGAGTTTGGTGAAGCTGATCCACCACCTTGTAATCACTTCTCTTTATAATTCTTATAAACTCGTCTACATCTTGCTCAAAAGATGTCTTCTGAGTTTCTTTGATGATTGGTTCTTTAGGTATCACACTCTTCCCCTTTGCTTTTGCAGGAGCTTCCGCTTCGGCATTAGGTATTTGCAAATACGAGGCAAAAAGGCGTCCGTTTCTGGTGAAGCCTCCGCCTCCCCCAACATTATCAATCTGTGGAGAAGAAGTTGAAGAGTCCAAGGTGATTTTCTCCCCGTTGCAGTAGAGGTCAGAGCCATAATGCCAAGGTATGGCATTACTGCTTTCATATGGAACTGGTCCAGGCACCGTGATGGTAACTGGACTGACTGCTGCAGAGGAAGGTACTGAAATGGTGTGCGGATCGTAGTAAATGGTGACCGGTGATCTGGCAGGAGGTGCGACTGTTTGTTGTTGAAAGTTGTTGTTTGGAGGAACATTTGATGGATCATAGTAAATTGTGACTGCTGAGATATCTTCATCGAGCCTTGCTGGTGTTGTAGAAGATTCTGTTGAATAAGTGGATGTTGATGTTGTAGAAGAAATGGTTGTTGACATCTGATTTGTTGAGGTGATAGATGAAGCCATTGTTGATGATATTGATGAATCGGTTGGAATGATTGTTGCTGCTGTTGTAGAAGAATCAGGAATGGTTGTCAAAGGAATTGCTGGATTTGCAGGCGTCGTTGTTGTGATCTGAAGTATACCACTTTTAATAAGACCATCTATGCCGCTTCTCAAATTATCACACCCGTTGACCGAAATGTTGCAATAACCACAACCGAGCTCACACCCGGGGAACATCTGGCATTCTAGAAGCTGAGCTTTAATTTCGACCAGAGGTGTTCGAATCTGTCCAACACTGGTGATTAAGAAAGATGGCTTGTATTCCTCAATGGCATTAATTCTTGGCCCTCCATGATTGGGCATGGGATTCTTGGTGACACTTGGAGGGGGTGCAAAGTTGAGGGCTTTAGAATCCACCAGGTCTTGTACTTTCATTTGTAAAGCCCTGCATTTTTCCGTATTGTGGCCAGGTGCATTGGAGTGGAAAGCACATCTGGCGTTGACATCATAATTTCTTGGCAGATTGGAGGGGTCTGGTGGTGCCAATGTCCTTAACTCAACCAGGTTGAGCTTCAGGAGTTGTGGCAACAAGGCAACATAAGGCATGGGGATAGGGTCAATCACCCTGTTTGCCTGTGATGGTCTTTGCTGAAAAGGTCTTTGTTGTTGATTGTTGTTGCTATTGTTGTAGGTCCTTGGTGGCGGATACTGAACTTGCTGCTGATAATGTGGTTGTTGTGGTTGTTGATATGCTGATTGCTGAGGAATCAGAGCTGGAATAGTGACAGCTGCTACTGCTCTGTGGACATGCTGAGGTCTGCCCCTGTTGGCATAAATGGCATTTGTCTCACCAGTTCTTCTAGGTCCCACAAAAGGCTTCCTGGGATTACTGGATGAACTTGCACCATTATCAGAAATCTTGCCCATTTTCAAAAGGCTTTCAATTCTTTCTCCAGCTATAACTACGTCAGCGAAGCTGGTGGAAGAAAAGGCAGCTAGCCTATCAATATATGTTCCTTGCAGTGTATTCATGAACATGTCGGCCATTTCTCTTTCCGACATGGGTGGTTGGACAGCAGCAGCAAGCTGTCTCCACCTTTGGGCATATTCCCTAAAGCTTTCCCTGGAGGATTGAGACATTCCCATCAGAAGGGTTCTGTTAGGAGCCATGTCCAGATTGTATTGGTATTGTCTGATGAAAGCTTCAGCTAGGTCCTTCCAGCATCTGATAGTAGCTCTGGTCAAGTGTGAGTACCACTCCCTTAAAGCCCCAGTCAAACTGTCTTCAAAGTAAAACATCCACAATTTTTCATCCATGGTGTATGCCTTAAGTCTTCCCAGAAAAGACTGTAAGTGAGTTCGTGGACAAGAAGTTCCATTGTACTTCTCGAAGCACGGGGGCTTAAACTTGTGGGGAATCCTTACCCCGTCCACTAACCCCATATCCATAACATCGAAGCCTAAGGAATTTTGAGACTCTAGAGATCTCAACTTCTCAGCAATTTCATCAAACCTCCTATCATAAACTTCATCTCCAGCTCCCATCACAGTAAACTGCTCTTCTTGGGGGTCTTCCTGTAAGATCCTTCCCCCAGTAGTATTTCCTTGCACATTACCCGGGATGTTGACTTCCGGATGTAGATGAGGCCCATATACTGGTGGATTAACATGAGGCTGACCCCTTTCATTGTTACTTGTTCCTCCAGTTCCCAGATGGGGTTATTTTGGGGTTTGTCTTTCTACCAATGCCCTCAACCTTTCTTGACTTTGGGCCAAGCCATTCATTACTTCCATGAATTGGGTCATTTGGTTTCTCATCTCCAGCCTTTCATTAGCCATCTGAGTTCTGACCTCTGTCAGATCTTGCTGTACTTGATCCATTTGGATACCAGGAAGATTGTTGCGAGTAGGATACCTGTGCGGACGGTTGAGAGGGAACACCCGACGGCGAGCAATAATTCTTGTACCACAACAGAGTTAGAAATAAAATAAAGTAATGACAAAACATACAAAACAAAACAAAAGTCAGTATGCAATGCAGTATGCTTATTTGCTTTCCAAGGTATCCGGCTTGGCTCTTGGTTTTGACCTTTCCAGGCCCTGAGGAAGATGCTTTGATGTTGCTTAAGAAAAGAAACTCAATGAAACAAACTAACACATACATTACAAATGGTGGATCATACATAGTTTGTTTTTACAACATATTCCCCTGAAGGGTCAAAATACAACATAAAAGAAAAGTACATGAAATGGAAATAACAACAAGCAAAGAAGTCAAACATCTAATCCAAACTCATCCTCCTTAACCTCCTTCAAAAGTGCTTCAGTTACAGGACCAGCCGGATGCTCTGTAATGTTTCTGATAAGAAGGTTTCTGGTGGCAATAGCAGTGGTCAACTTCTTGTGCCTGTCCTGGTCCTTTGACCTCTTCAAGCAAGCCCTAAGCTTTAATTCTTAAATCTCCTTCTGGGCTGCCAGTAGAGCTTCCTGTTGTTTCTTTTCATTGACCTCCAACTGCTCAATCCTAGCTTGAGTTCTCTTATCTTCTTGAGTGCGAGCTTCAGTGATCCTGACCCACCTAGCTTGACTTTCTTGCAGATAGAGATCAGTCCTAGCCTTTTGAAACTGGGCCTCTTTACAGGCATTCTTCAATATTTGCTCCCCCGCTCTTGATTTCTTGATGTAGTCCTATGCTTTCTCAATCTTGGCTAGATGCTCCACCTTAAGCTTTTCCAACCTCTCAATGTCTAGCCGACCATCACTCCTCTCCCAGAGGTTTTTTTTCCAGAGCCTGAGACAGATTCTCATTCCTTTCCTTCAGCTTCTCAAATTCTTCCAGGCTGACAGTGGCTGGAGGTGGTATTGTGGATGGTCCAGGTGCATCCTCAATGGTGAAAGGCATCCCAGAAATCTGAGCTCTAGCATGGGACCAATCATAGTACTGAGCTGAAGCCACATTATTGCACCTCCCAAGAATGGCCATCCCTTTGGTCTGGATGTTGTCCCAAGCCCAGGATGCTTGCCTGACAACAGCTAGATTAGGCTTTATCTCACAATACAGGGTCTCAGCTAAATCTTACATTCTAGGAGGGTGAACCAAAGCATAGCCCAGTTGTCTCTTAAACAGCAAAGGATTGTAGTTTATGCAACCCTTCACTCCTACTAGAGGTACATTGGGGTACTGCCCACAGCTAGAGATTATGTCTCTGCCCTTGGTGCTCTGGGTGCACCATCTGATGTCATCTGAAGTCAAAGCAATACGTCTCTTAGCCCAATTCTTCTGTTGGTGAGGATTCAGGAAGGCATCAGTCTTGGGTAAGTGTTTAAGCATCCAAGTGTGAAATAGGGGAGCACAGCACCTCACCAACTTCCCTCAGCAATGTGGGTACTGGGTTCCTCAAAAGGAAGAGATGAATGGCATTCTTGCTGATAAGCTTAGGCTCATCTGCAAATAGTATAACCCCATATAAACTGAGGGCTAACAATGCACAGGCTGCCCTCCATTCCCCCAAGGAGGCCTTCAGGATGGCCTGAGAAGTCAGAAAGTCTAAGTGCAAACCAGGGATTCCAGCCTTTGTGGTCATGTTCTGCTCAATCAAAATAGGCTCCAGGTGCAGTGCTTTTGCCACTTCTCCATTGCTGGGAGAAGCCATCTCTGGGTTGAAGGGGATCCCACCCCTGACAGGCACTCCAATCAGTGATGAAAACTCCTCCAGCAGAGGTCCTAACTGAAAGTTCTGGAAAGTGAAGCATCTCAAAGGAGGGTCATAAAACTGTAGGCAGGTGTGGATCAAACTCCTCTGAGAAGGGTCTAGGTCCATGACCATATCAAGGATGCCTCCATAATGCTCTCTGAATAATGGGATGTGTTCTGGAGTGATAAGTGCTTGGACCTGCCTGATGCTAGTCAGCGCAGGCTCAAAGAAATGATATGAAATGTTGCTCTTCTTGGGTGCCATGATTGCTGATGAAGAGCTGAAAACAAATGCTGATGATGAAGACTGATACTGGAGATGAGCCACTGATAGGCTGAGGCTGGTGATAAAAGTAGCTGAAGCAGGCAACTGATGAAGATAGCTGAAGCAGATAACTGATGAACAGGGGTCTATGCAGATGAAGGGGTCAAAACCAAGCCAGATACAATATGGATACCCTGAAAAACAAATAAACAAACGTTAAATGATGCAATGATGAGTATGCAAATGATATGCAAGGGTTTGTGATCAAGCTGGATCTGATTATCTGTCTTGATATAAAGTCCATGTATGTTCAAGAAGTCCAAATGGAGGTTCAGAAATCCAGTAACCAAGGTGGGGGACTCAAATAAAAAGTCACATGTCCAGGGTTAAATCACAAGAACTGCCCAAAGTGAGGTACTCTTAAACCAAAATAAGTAACAGGGTATGATGTGGCCAAGGGTACCTGCAAACCTGTAAACAGCCCAACCCCCCTCACAGGTGATGTTCTAAAACAAGGATCCTCAGACTTGGATCAGTTATGAGAAGTGTAAACACTTCTAACCCGGAGGTACAGTGTTTACAATAACCATAAAAGATCCTCCTTTAATTCACCTCAGTTTCTGAAGGTCATAGTAAAGGTCATCCAGACTTAGCAGGCTTCCCAGATAGCCCTAGCACTACAGGAAATCTGTAGCACAGAGTTCTCAAGAAGAAACCCACATCTGAACCGTGTTTCATATTCCCGCACCATACCGAAATGGAATGGGAAAGAACATGAACCACTCTAGCCTAGGTGTCACTCAGGTCCCAGGTATAGGACCTCAAACTCTCAGTAGAACCCCACCCACCAAAACAAAACCCAGATCCAGCCAGATGACAATATGACAGTATGATATATAAAGCTGTAAAGAAAGCAATAAATAACTGTACATAAAGCAATAAATAAAGCAACTATATAAACACAATTAGCACATAACACCCCAGTAAACACAAATCAAACAAGCGCTAGGAGGAACCCACAAAAAGAACCAGAAGCCCTGGTTACAGTATAAGGGTCCCCAGTAGAGTCGCCAAGCTGTCGCTCCCACCAAATGACACCTGGCCAAGAAGGGGTACAGACGCGAACGGTCGGCGAAAGGAGAAATGAAAATGAAAGGATAAGAGTCGCCAGCTAGGCATTTTTATCCCGAAGGAAAGGTAATGCTGCATAAACCTAAGAAAAGATGGATAAGACGGTCGTGAACCAGAGAAATTGAGAAAGGGGGTTGGTTACAACCTGGGAAGGTATTAGCACCCATATTGTCCGTCGTACTCGACGGGATCCACGCTTAAAAGATTTGTGTTTAAAAGGGTAGTGTCAGTGCTATTCTATGTGTAAAAGCTAGAAAAGAATGCAAGTGTCAGTGTAAAAGAAATGTGAAGTGAAGTAAAGAGTGTCAGTGTAAGGAAAGGATGAAATGCTCAAGACTAAGAGACTTAAAGAATAATGCTGGAAGAGGGGGAATATACAAAGACTTTTGTTCGATAACAGTTAAGTTATGCCTACGTATCCTCTCGTGCAATGAGGAAGTCAGAACACCGTAGTTCGACTCAAAGAAACTGAAAGATAAATTGACTGATGAACTGCTTACTTGCCTATGCTCAAGTGTATGACCTGTCTGGCTCAGGTACAAACTGTCTTGCATTAGACGGAAGAAGCGAGTTCTCGTTTGTGAGTGAGTGTGATGAGAAAAGAATCCCGAAGGAGACGATTATTGTTTGCTTTTTGTGTTTTCAGTCTTTTATTGCTTTTGGAAATTTGTCATAAGAAAATGAGCTTAAGCCTAAACCAAGGGATTAGTAAACTCATCACATCCTCCCTCTGATTAGGGGTAATTATAATACCTTATGTGTGAAGTCAGCATCTCACACTTAATCACCCTGATGTAGGATTAAGATCATTAACCTACTTGTATTTGATTAGATTTTTTTGGTGTTTTTGTTTAGTGTTGAGTAATGAGTTTAAGCCATAATCAAGGATTTAATGGACCCATTACACTATCCTAATAGAAGGATAATAGATGAGAACATGTAAGCTGAGGAAAGCTCCTCAACTTAATCCATGATTAGGGATTAACCTCATGACAAAACAAAGCCTTTATTAAAGTGGGTTTTAGTTAATGATAAGATTAAGAAGTGGATTTTATGGTTTGTAATACAACTTGAGGGGGACTTGTCCATTAACACTAGGGTTAGTCCTTCTTAACCAATTAAGGAAGAATTAGAACCCTAATGCAAGGCCCAAGTTACAAGCTTGATGTCTTAGTGATTATTAGGTGGATTGATTAAAGGATTTAAACACATTAAGGGTTTAACACTTAGGATTAAAGTTATACACTCCATCCTAATAGAAGGATGCAGGCATAAGCTTAATCACAAAGCCTTAAAACCTTCAGGGTTTAATCCCTGATTAGGAGATGAGAAGAGAAGACTCAATGATGACACAAAGTTAAAACTAAATGGGGGACTAATTAAACCCTAATTGTGATCATGCTTGGTTGTTCCTAGGGTTTGTGAGGCTCAAGAGGAGAAATCTTCAGAGAAACCACCAGGAAGGAAGCAAATGAAAGGAGCAAGAAGCAAAGAGAAGCTAAACAACTTGCTTCACTTAAGAAGACAAGTTGCTTGAAGAAAGAAGGTAAGATGGACATGAATGAGCAAGCTCACTCTAATACACATACAAAATGCAGCAAAGATGCAAGAGAGATGAGAAGAGATAGTGAGAAGTGAAGGCAAATTCACTTCTCAAAACAACTTACCACCTGAAAAGTTAGCAAAAAGAAATGAAATACAATGCAAATGAAATGAAATGTCATGATGCAAACCAAAGTCAGAAGCATTTACATGATGTTAATGATGCTAAGAGATGATACAAACATGAGGCAAGGCATGAGAATGATCAAACAAGCATAAGGATGCAGATGAGGCATGCATTGAACCGTGGATGTACATGAAAAGTTTATGAAATGCAATGGACATACAACCTGGCAAATGGAAGATGCAATGATCAAACATGATTCCAATATGTCCTAAGATGGCTTATGAATCAAATGAATGCACAAAATGTCATGGCAAGTCAATGGGTGCAAGCAAATGAAAGATGGATGCAAAGGGAAGCACAAATTAGGGTTATATGCATCATGCAAGGCAAAAATCCAATACCAGAAGCAAATGACATGATAAAAATTTGAAAATGCAATCAAAGATACCCTAAACCTATACAAGCTCACTGCCCAAAGGAGAGGATCCAACTCTTAACCTATTGAAAGTTATGAATTTCCTAAGATTGCTAGGGTTTTAAGGTACCTTGTCAAGAAAAATGAAAAACAAATTGAAAATGCAAGATCAATTCAAATCAAATTTATCCTATAAACTACATGCTATGCAAGATGCAATGCCAAAAGAATCATCACCCAACTCTCAATGGTTAGGCAGAAGGAAATTTTTGAAGTTTGCACAAAAATATTGCCTTAAAATGAAATTAAATCCAATGAAAATGATCAAAAGGCATCAAGAACAAAAAATAAATTTGGTTTGAGAGTTGGACAATGTTTCTAAATGTTTCTAAATGCAATGTGAATTTTTTTGTGATTTTTAAATTCCTAAATGTATTTTTAATTAATTAATTTTCATTAACTAATTAAAAATAAACATTTAAATGATTTAAAAATAATTTTTAATGCAAAAAATAAAATAAAAATCATTTTCTGATTAAGAAAAATATTTGAAACAAAAATGGAAAGGGAAATATTTTTAGGATTTCTCTAACTATTTTAAAATAAATATGAAAGATAAATGAATAAAAATGAAATAAAAAAGAAATTAAATGGAAAGTATGCAGGATCTAAGGTTGAGATTCAAACTAAACACACGGGAGCTGACTTGCGCGCAAATGGGTGGTCCAGATTGCTTCTGACTAATTAATTTTAATTAAACTAATTAATTGAAGATTAGGGTTTAATGAGAGATCCAGGCCCTCCATTTGCACGGGAGTCAACGAAAGTCCACAAGATCAAAGGTCCACATTTAAACTTGGCTAAACCTAATTACCAAACCCTAATCACTTTCAGGTCACCGGAGAAGAGCTCCGGTCGTCTTCTCCGGTGACACCCTTCCCTGAAAGTTTCAAAATCACTCCCTAGGTTATTTCTGGAGCTCTAAAGCTCCAAATCACTTCCTCTCACCTCCCTAAACTCATCCCTGCCCTCAAAAACAATTTATTTCTCACCCTTAACAAGATTCGAAAGGAAGAACAAAAATGGCAAAAATTTCAGTCAATCAATACAAGCTCATTTCTACACCATTTTCAAAATTTCAAAGTCCAGTATGATCAGGAGAGCATGCTTTATCATTTAGAAACTAAAAACAAGAGTTCTGGAAAAATGTTTCAAGGAGGTACTTGAGCTTGAGCTTTCTCAGTTTGGGACTTTTAGGCCTTCTCTCTTTGCACAAACTACTCCCCTTGAACTCCTGATGAAGTTTTGATGCTTGGAAGGAATTTCTTTTGGCTGATTTGGGAGTTTGCAAGCCAACTGGTCAGAAATCGTGTTTGGTTTATGGGATGTTTTTGGCTGTTTCAATGGTTGGTTTATGGTCAATGAGTCACTTTGAGATCAATGGTGAAGTTGGTTTGAAGATTGGTTGAGTGAGCTGAGAGATTCGAAAGGTTTTGCAAGTTGGAGAATTTTTGATAACTTTGGCAATCTGAGGTTTTCAGCTTGTGTTGTGTGTTGTGTTTTGTCTCTTTTGGTCCACTTATCACTCTTGGATAGGTCAGAGGATTTGGTGTGTCCTAGCTTGATTGGTATGGGGTCTTTTTGCAAAAAGTCCAAGTTAGGTGTACTTGAGGTATGGGCAAGTGTAGGGCTGTGATAGGGGCATGGTTTGGCTCAGCTGAGTTTAGGGAGAACCATGGAAATGGATTAGAGGCAATGCAGCAAGTGGATTAGGGTTTGTATGATGTTTTGCAACTTTGTCCAATTTTGGCCCTTTTGTGATTTCTTGATCCATAAGTCATGAAAATGGGCAAACCTTTGGTGCATTCTGACTTTTAGGCATTGGTTTATGTTTGTGCAAAGATTAGAAGTCACTTTGAGGTCTCATTTTGCCCTGGCAAGTCGTTTTGCAACTTTGCCTCTTTGGTACAAAACTTGAAATTATGTGATTTTTCCCAACTTTGTCAAGCCATAACTTTTGATCGAAAATGAATTAGAATGAGTTCTTGTACTTTTTGAAAAGGTAATGATCCATTCTACAACTTTCATGACCAAAGTTTTCTCATTTGAAGCATTTTTGAATCAAAAAGAAAGGGTTGAAAAACTTTCCCAAAATGGCAAGTTTTCAATACAAGTCACTTTCCCAAAAAGGCAACTTTGCAAATGGCTTGAAATTATTCAATTTTGTGAACTTCTAACATCTTCTATGATCAAATAAAGATCAAAAACATCCAAAATGATGGGGAACACCCTTTGGTTGGGTCATTGGGGGCCTCAGATGCCTTGATTTTGCACTGACTTGCTCAAGAAGTCAACCCTTGATCAGATGCCTTCCCCATGGAATTTCTTCATGAAAGTTGATATGAATTATCCTTATGACATATAGAGACCAATAGAAACAAGAATGACCAAAAAATTTGGAGTTATGACCTTTGAAACCAAAACCCTAATTCTAGGTTATCTGTGCAATTAAACCTGGCTCTGCTTCCATGCCATTCTCAGTTCTTGTGATTCTTGACTTTCCTGACCTTGTGAGGATATAATATGATGCTTGAACATACATGGACTCCTTTTAAGTGATTGATGGCCTTTGGAGGGGCTCAAATGGCTCAGAGATAGCTTATATCACAAACCCTAGATGCAGATGACTTAGAAACAATGCATTGAAACAAAAATGCAATATGTGATACTATGATTGAACTTATGCATATGAAGAGATCACAAGCCATGGTGTGAATGGGTGAGGGAAAATTTGAGGTGTTTACAAATGGTATGATAAAGCATTCTAAAGACTTCAAATGTGCACAAACTTATCACAACATGCTCATGTGACTTCTAAAAGTCAGAATTGGCCCAAGAATTATGCATTTTGGTGCCTTGAACTTCATGAATTTCCAAAGGGGCCAAAGATGTACCAACTTGCAAAAACTCATGTAGCCATGCCTCTACTTGTTACAGCTCACAAAATCTGATCCACAAGAACTCCATGATCTCAGCTGAGTCAAACCATGCTCCTATCACAACCTCCCACTTGCCCATACCTCAAGTACACCTAAGACTTGACTTTATGCAAAATGGCCCATACCAATCCCACAGTGCCACACCAACTCCTCTGACCCATCCAAGTGTGATAAGTGGACCAAAAGAGACTCAACACAACAGACACACAAGCCTGATCTCTCTCATAGCCATAGTTCACAAAAATCCTCCATCTTGCATTTTCTATCGAATCCCTTAACTCAGCCACCCATTCCTCAAATTTCTTCCACCATCCATACACTCCATTGATCATCCCTGACCCTTCACCTTGCCTTGAAACCCCCTGAAACTAAAACACGATTTCGTCCCCTCTCTGAACAGAACTCCATCAATCTCACAAACTAGCCAAAATAAACTCCAAACAAGCTCTGCAAACACTTGAGGGAGGTCAGTAGAGTTGATTGGAAGCAAGGAACTGGTCAAAAAGCTCCTGGATTGAAAGCTTCAACTCAGGTAGCCACTGAAATTCATTTTTCCAGAAGCTTTGTTTTAAGTTACTAAATGGTTAAGTTTGATCCCCTGAGTTCAATGAACTTTTTATTTTTGAAAATGATGAAGAAATGAGTGTGTATGGTCTGACTGAAATTTCTGCTATTTTTGAACCTTTCTTCGAATCTTGTTAATGGTGAGAAATAAATTCCATTTGAGGGCAGGGATGAGCTTAAGGAGGTGAGAGGAAGTGATCTGGAGCTTTAGAGCTCCAGAAATGACCTAGAGAGTGAGATTGAAAATTTCAGGGAGGGATGTCACCGGAGAAGACGACCGGAGCTCTTCTCCAGTGACCTGAATGTCATTAAGTCATTAATTGCGTTTAGGGTTTGGTTTGAATCTGGGCCTTAGATCTTGTGGACTTTTGTTGACTCCCTCGCGAATGAACGAACCAGATCCTTCATTAAACCCTAATTCTGATTTATTAAATTAATTAATTGGGATTAAATTTTAATTTTGCCAGAAATGATCTGAGCCTTCCATTTGCGCGCTAGTAAATTCGCGCGTGTTTCATTCAAACTACAGCCTTTGGATCTGCATACTTTTCCATTTATTCATTTTTATTTCATTTTCTTTTCATTTAATTTGTACATTTTATTTAAAATAGCAAAAATTATTTAAAAATTATGAAAATTTTTGTCAAAGATTTCATTAATTTTTAAAACCCAAAAATATTTTTATTTTTATTTTTTGCACTGAAAAGTATTTTTAAATCATTTAAATGTTTATTTTTAATTATTTAATGAAAATTAATTAATTAAAAATGCATTTAGGTATTTAAAAATCACAAAAAAAATTCACATTGCATTTAGAAACATTTAGAAACATTATCCAACTCTCAAACCAAATTTCTTTTTTGTTCTTGATGCCTTTTGATTATTTTCATTGGAATTAAATTCATTTTTAGGCAATATTTTGTTTCAAACTTTAAAAATTTTATTCTGCCTAACCATTGAGAGTTGGATGATGATTTTTCTTGCATTGCACTCTTCATAGCATGTAGTTTATAGGATAAATTTGGTTTGATTTGATCTTGCATTTTCAATTTGTTTAGAATTTTTCTTGTTGAGGTACCCCAAAACCCTAGCAATCTTAGGAAATTCATAACTTACACTAGGTTAAGAGTTGGATCCTCTCCTTTGGGAAGTGAGCTTGTATAGGTTTAGGGTATCTTTGATTGCATTTCCAAATTTTTATCATGTCATTTGCTTCTGGTTTTGGATTTTTGCTTTGCATGATGCAGGTAACCCTAATTTGTGCCTTCCTTTGCATTCATTTTTCATTTGCTTGCATCCAATGACTTGCCATGACATTTTGTGCATCCACATGATTCATAATACATCTTAGGACATATTAGAATCATGTTTGATCATTACATCTTTCATTTTCCATGTTATATGTCCATTGCATTTCATAACTTTTCATGTACATTCATGGTTTAATGCATGCTTCATTTGCATCCTCATGCTTGTTTGATCATTCTCATGTCTTGCCTCATGTTTGTATCATCTCTTAGAATCATTAACATCATGTAATTGCTTCTGACTTTGGTTTTCATCATGACATTTCATCTCATTTGCATTGCATTTCATTTCTTTTGGCTAATTTTTCAGGTAGTAAGTTGTTTTGAGAAGTGAATTTGCCTTCACTTCTCACAATCTCTTATCATCTCTCTTGCATCTTTGCTGAATTTTATCTTGTGTATTGGATTGAGCTTGCTCATTGATGTTCATCTTACTTTATTTCTTCAAGCAACTTGTCTTCTTAAGTGAAGCAAATTGTTTTGCTTCTCTTTGCTTCTTGCTCCTTTCATCTGCTTCCTTCCTGGTGGGGTCTCTGAAGATCTTCTTGCAAACCTCATTAACCCTAGGAACAACCAAGCATGATAACAATTAGGGATTTGATTAGTCCCCCATTTAGATTTTACCTTTGTGTCATCTTTGAGTCTTCTCTTCTCACCTCATAATCAGGGACTAAACCCTAAAGGCTTTAAGGCTTTGTGATTAAGCTTATGCCTGCATCCTTCTATTAGGATGGAGTGTATAACTTTAATCCTAAGTGTTAAACCCTTAATGTGTTTAAATCCTTTAATCAATCCACTTAATAATCATCAAGACATCAAGCTTGTAACTTGGGCCTTGCATTAGGGTTCTAATTCTTCCTTAATTGGTTAAGAAGGACTAACCCTAGTGTTAATGGACAAGTCCCCCTCAAGTTTTTATTACCAATCATAAAATCCACTTCTTAATCTTACCATTAACTAAAATCCACTTTAATAAAGGCTTTGTTTTGTCATGAGGTTAATCCCTAATCATGGATTAAGTTGAGGAGTCTTTCTCAGCTTAAATGTTCTCATCTATTATCCTTCTATTAGGATGGTGTAATGAGTCCATTAAATCCTTGATTATGGCTTAAACTCATTACTTAACACTAAACAAAAACAACAAAAATATCTAAATAATCACAAGTAGGTTAATGATCTTAATCCTACATCATGGTAATTAAGTGTGAGGTGCCTACCTCATGCTTAAGGTATTCTCATTACCCCTAATCATAGGGAAGATGTGATGAGTTTGCTAACCCATTGGTTTAGGCTTAAGCTCATTAACTTATGACAAACTCCAAAAAATCAATAAAAGATTGAAAACACAAAAACAAACAATAATCGTCTCCTCCGGGATTCTTTTCTCATCATCTTCACTCATAAACGAGAATTTTCTTCTTCCGTCTAATGCAAGACAGTTTGCACCTGAGCCAGACAGGTCATACACTTGAGCATAGACAAGCAAGCAGTTCATCAGTCAATTTACCTTTCAGTCTCTTTGGGTCGAACTACGGTGTTCTGACTTCCTCATTGCACGAAAGGATACGTAGGCATAACTTAACAGTTATCGAACAAAAGTCTCTGTATATTCCCCCTCTTTCCAGCCTTATTCTTTAAGCCTCATGGTATTGAGCATTTCATTCTTGTTCTTACGCTGACACTTCACTTATACACTTCACACTTCCTTTACACTGACACTTGCATTCTTTCCAGCTTTGATACACAAATAGCACTGACACTACCCCTTTAAAACACAAATCTTTTAAGCGTGGATCCCGTCGAGTACGGCGGACAATCTGGGTGCTAATACCTTCCCAGGTTGTAACCAACCCCCTTTCTCAGTTTCTCTGGTTCGCAACCGTCTTATCCATCTTTTCCTAGGTTTATGCAGCATTACCTTTCCTTCGGGATAAAAATGCCTAGCTGGCGACTCTATTCATCCTTTGCCTTTCGCCGACCGTTCGCGTCTGTACCCCTTCTGACCAGGTGTCATCAGGTGGGAGCGACACTTATGAAGTACAATGCTTATGTTACTTACATCTTCTTCTGCTTGCAATATATTTTCCTTCTATTAATATGTAATTTGTTGTGATAATCAAAGTGTTATATACATATTGTTATTAATCTCGTTATTATCATATTCTAGCATATGGGGGTTTAATATACAATGAAGAGAATGGAAAATAAGTTTGCTAGTTAGCTAGTGTAAACACCCCAAATTTGCCCTCACCCATTTCACACCATGGCTTGTGACCATTTCATATGCATAAACTCAATTATACCATCTCATATCACATTTTTTTGATTCACTGCATTGGTTCAAAGTCATCTGCATCTAGGGTTTGTGATCTGAGCAATCCAAGAGCTTCTTGAGCTACTCCAAAGGTCAACAATCACTTCAAATAGGTTTGTGTGTGTTCAAGTATCATATTATATCCTCTCAAAGTCAATAATGCCAAAGAATCACAAGAACTGAGATTGGTATGGAAGCAGAGCCAGGCTTGACTGCACAGATGACCTAAAATTAGGGTTTTGGTTTCAGAGGCCATAACTTCAATTTTTTGGTAATTATTGTTTCTATTGGTCTCTATATGGTATAGGGAGTATGCATATCAATTTTCATGAAGAAATTCCTTGGGGAAGTCATCTGATCAAGGGTTGACTTTCTGAACAAGCCAGTGTAAAATCAGGGCATCTGAGGCCCCCAATGACCCAACCAAGGGGTGTTCTTCATCATTTTGATTGTATGTGATCTTTATTTGATCATAGAAGATGTTGGAAGTTCACAAAATTCAAGAATTTCAAGTCTTTTGCAAAGTTGACTTTTTGGGCAAGTTTGACTTTTAATGAAAATGCCACTTTAGGCAACTTTTTCAACCCTTACTTTTTGATCCAAAAATGCTTCAAATGAAAAAAACTTTGGTCATGAAAGTTGTAGAATAGATCTTTCCCTTTTCAAAAAGTACAAGAACATGACCTAATTCATTTTGGATCAAAAGATATGGCTCATCAAAGTTGGCAAAAATCACTAAATTTCAAGTCATGCACCAAAGAGGCAAAGTTGCAAATTCACTTCTCAAGGCCAATTAAGTCATCAAATGGGCTTCTAATCCACACAACATGATCACACAACATCTAAAGTTCAGAATGCACCCAAGGAATCACATGTTTCATGGCCCATGGACCAAGTTTCTTCCATAAGAACCAAAGTGAACCAAGTTGCAAAAGTCATGATAACTTCTCATCCACTTGCTGGCTAGTATGTTGAACCCTCCTAGGCCTTTTCCCTTATCATGCTGCGCAGCACACCCTCCTTGTACTAGGCTAGCAAGTTGCCCATGCTTCTCTTACACAAACTTGACCTTTTAGCAAAAGCACCCATACCAATCAATAAAGCACATGTCATGTCATCTGACCAATGGGATTTGTTTATGTTAATCAAATACAAGCCAAACATAAGAACAAGCAAGCCAAAAACCAGACACAACACAACATTCTCATTTTCATCCTCTTGAGCAAAAGCATTCGAAACTCATCCCACAGGCCATAAACACACAAACAAACTTCATGAACCATCTCACCATGCTTCACTGAACACAAACCACCCTTCAAAACAACCTGAAACTCAAAGAATCACAAACACGATTCTCACACCATCTTGAACAGAACTGCTGCAAACTCTCAAACCAGCCATCACAAACTCTTTCTAAGCATCAAGACTTCATCAGGGGCCTAAAAGGAGTGGATTGCACAAAGAGAAGAGGTCAGAAAGTTGCAAACTGAAAAGCATCAAACTCAGGTAGCTTCATGAACTTTTTTTCCAGAAGCATGATTTTAAGTTCTAAATAGCTTCTATACATTCCCCTGATCATGAATATGTGCTTACTTTTGAAAATGGTTGAGAAACCAGGATGTATGCTGTGTCTGAAATTTTTGGCCTAAAAATTGTTTGATTCGATTCTCTCTGTTTATGAATGATAAATGATGTTTGAGTGAGGGGTTTGATTCGTTTTTGAATGGGGATGAGTTCTGGATAGTTAGTTTTCATTTTCATTGCGTGTAGAGTGATTTAGCATTTTTGACTCGCCGGAGAAGATGACCAGAACCACTGTTCCGGTCATCTGAAAGTCATTAGGGCTGGATTAGGGCTTAATCATTAATTAGTGGAATTTGAATTTGGGCCGTAGGATATGGCTCCAGGTCAAACGCGCGCGTGTTCTATTTGAATCTGGACCATTAGATTTGATTACTTTTCTTTTTTCAGCTTTATTTCATTTTATTTTTCATATTATTTCATTTAATTTGTACATTTTATTAAAAATAGCAAAATCATTTTAAAAATTCTGAAATTTTTTGTACAAACTTTTATTAATTTTCAGAAACCAAAAATATTTTTATTTTTATTTTTTGCATTAAAAAATATTTTTAAATTATTTAAAAGTTTATTTTTAATTAATTAATGAGAATTAATTAATTAAAAATACTTTTAGGTATTTAAAAATCACCAAAAAATTCATGAAACCTTCATAATCATTTAGAAACATTGTCCAACCCTCAAACCAAATTTCTTTTTTGATCTTGATGCATTTTGATAATTTTCCATGGAATTAATTCATTTTCAAAGCATTATTTTGATCCAAACTTCCAAAAATCATTTCTGCCTAACCATTGAGAGTTGGACCTTGATTCTTTTTGCATTGCATTGTGTTTAGCATGTAGTTTGTGAGATTAAATTGGTATGATTTGATCTTTCATTTTCCATTTGTTTGACATTTTTCTTGTTAAGGAACCCTAAAACCCTAGAAATTTTAGGAAATTCATAACTTTTATTAGGTTAAGAGTTGGAACTCCTCCTTTGGGAAGTAAGTTAGTATAGGTTTAGGGATCTTTTGAGTGCATTTTCAATTTTTTATATTAATGTTTGCTTCTGATTTTGGTTTGTGTTTGATGCTTTGATCATAAACCCTAATTTGGGCTTCCATATGCATCCATCTTGCATTTGCATTCATACCTTGACTTGCCATAGCATTTTGAGCATCCATTTGGTTCATTAGACATCTTAAGACATATTGAAAGCATGTTTGATCATTGCATCATGTATTTGCCATGTTGTATGTCATGTGCATCTCATAACTTTTCATGTATGTTTATGGTTCTTAACTTGTTTCATCTGCATCCATTGGTTCACATGACCATCCACATTCCTTGATTCATGTTTGCACTATCTCATAACATCATTATCATCATGTATGTGCTTCTGGTTTTGATTTGCATCATGCCATTTCATTTCATTTTGCATTGCATTGCATTCCTTTCACTAACTTTTCAGGTGGTAAGCAACTTTGAGAAGTGAATTTGCCTTCACTTCTCACAATTTCTTTTCATCCCTCTTATGCATTCATGCTGCATTTTTTTATGTGTTTGAGATTTAGCTTGTTCTTTATTTTCATCTTACTTTCTTTCCTCAAGTGACTTGTCTTCTTAAGTGAAGCAAGTTACTTTGCTTCTCCTGATCCTTTCATCTGCTTCCTGGTGGTTCCATTGAAGATTTCTCTCTTAAACCTCACAAACCTTAGGAACAACCAAGCATGACAATGATTAGGGTTTTGATTAGTCCCCCACTTAGTTTTACCTTTGTGTCTCATTGAGTCTTCTCTTCTCATCTCATAATCAGGGGCTAAACCCTAAAGGCTTTAAGGCTTTGTGATTAAGCTTATGCCTGCATCCTTCTATTAGGATGGAGTGTATAACTTTAATCCTAAGTGTTAAACCCTTAATGTGTTTAAATCCTTTAATTAATTCACATAATAATCATCAAGACTTCACACTTGTAACTTGGGCCTTGCACTAGGGTTCTAATTCTTCCTTAACTGGTTAAGAAGGACTAACCCTAGTGTTAATGGACAAGTCCCCCTCAAGTTGTCTTATAAATCATAAAAACCACTTCATCATCATACCATTAAATAAAATCCACTTAATAAGGGCTTGTTTTGTCATGAGTTTAATCCCTAATCATGGATTAAGTTGAGGAGCTTTCCTCAGCTTAAACATTCTCATCTATTATCCTTCTATTAGGATGGTGTAATGAGTTTGTTTAATCCCTGATTATGGCTTAACCTCATTACTTAACACTAAACAAAAACACCAAAAACATCTAAATAATCACAAGTAGGTTAATGATCTTAATCCTACACCATGGTGATTAAGTGTGAGAAGCTGATTCACACTTGAGGTATTCTCATTACCCCTAATCAGAGGGAAGATGTGATGATTTGCTAAATCCATTGGTTTAGGCTTAAGCTCATTAACTTATGACAAACTTTCAAAAGCAGTAAAAGACTGAAATCTCAAAAACAAACAATAATCGTCTCCTTCGGGATTCTTTTCTCATCTCACTCACTCATAAACGAGAACTTGCTTCTTCCGTCTAATGCAAGACAGTTTGCACCTGAGCCAGACAGGCCATACACTTGAGCATTGAAAAGTAAGCAGTTCACAAGTCAATTCATCCTTCAGTCTCTTTGGGTCGAACTACGGTGTTCTGACTTCCTCATTGCACGAGAGGATACGTAGGCATAACTTAACAGTTATCGAACAAAAGTCTCTGTATATTCCCCCTCTTTCCAGCATCATTCTCTTAGCCTCATGATCTTGAGCATCTTATCCCTGTTCTTACACCGACATTGTACATTTATACACTTCATATTTCTTTTACACTGACACCTGTACATCCTTTTCCAGCTTTTGATACACAAATTGCACTGACACTACCCCTTTAAAACACAAATCTTTTAAGCGTGGATCCCGTCGAGTACGACGGACAATCTGGGTGCTAATACCTTCCCAGGTTGTAACCAACCCCCTTTCTCAGTCTCTCTGGTTCGCAACTGTCTTATCCATATCTTTCTAGGTCTATGCAGCATTGCCTTTCCTCTGGGATAAAAATGCCTAGCTGGCGACTCTTTTCATTCCCTGTGAGTTCACTGCTGTGTGTTCTCACACCCTCTTTCGCCGACCGTTCGCGTCTGTACCTTTATTTGGGCCATTCCCATTTATCGGGAGCGACAGCTTGGCGACTCTGCTGGGGACCCTTATACTGTAACCAGGGCTTCTGGTTCTTTTTGTGGGTTCCTCCTAGCGCTTGATTGATTTGTGTTTATTGGGGTGTTATGTGCTATCTGTGTTTGTATATTTATCTTGTTTACTGCTTTATGTACAGTTGTTTTACTGCTTTCTTTATAGCTTTACATATATCGTACTGTCATACTGTGCTGGCTGGATCTGTTTTGTTGCTTTGGTGGGTGGGTGTTCTATTGAGAGTTGAGGTCCTATACCTGGGACCTGAGTGACATCTAGGCTAGAGTGGTTCATGTTCTTTCCCATTCCATTTCGGTCTGGTGCGGGAATATGAAACACAGTTCAGATATGGGTTTCTTCTTGAGAACTCTGTGCTGCAGATTTCCTGTAGTGCTAGGGCTATCTGGGAAGCCTGCTAAGTCTGGATGACCTTTTAGTATTGACCTTCAGAAACTGAGGTGAATTAGAGGAGGATCTTTTATGGTTATTGTAAACACTGTACCCCCGGGTTAGAAGTGTTTACACTTCTCATAACTGATCCAAGTCTGAGGATCCTTGTTTTAGAACACCACATGTGAGGGGGTTGGGCTGTTTACAGGTTTGCAGGTACCCTTGACCTCAGCATACCCTGTTACTTTGTTTTGACTAAGAGTACTCCATCTTGGAACAGTTCTTATGATTTTAACCTTGGACATGTGACTCTTTATTTGATTCCCCCACCTTGGTTACTGGACTTATGAACCTCCATCTGGATTTCTTGAACATACCTGGACTTATATCAGAGCACTTGATTAGATCCAGCTCAGTCACAAACCTTTGCATATCATTTGCATACATCATCATTGCATCATTTTAACATTTGCTTATTTGTTTTTCAGGGTATCCATACTTTATTTTTGGCTTGGTTTTGACCCCATCATCAGCATAGACCTATCTTCATCAGCATCTACTTCAGCTATCAGTTACCTGCTTCAGTCACCTGCACCAGCCAGTCAGTGGCCCATTTTCAGTGTTATCATCAGCACCTGTCTCAACTCTTCTTCAACAACATGGCACCTAAGAAGAGTAATATCTCCTACCACTTCTTTCAGCCTGAGCTAGCTGACATCAGGAAGATTCAGACCCTGATTACTCCAGACCATATACCACTATTCAGAGAACACTATGGAGGCATACTTGATGTGGTTATGGATTTGGACCCTTCACAGAGGAGCCTGATTCATACTTGCCTGCAGTTCTATGATCCCCCACTGAGGTGTTTCACTTTTCAGGATTTTCAGTTGGGCCCTTTGTTAGAAGAGTATTCATCATTGGTTGGTGTACCTATCAGGGGTGGAGTCCCCTTCAACCCTGAGATGGCTTTTCCAAGTAATGAAGAAGTGGCAAGGGCATTGCATTTGGAGCCAGTTCTGATTGGGCAAAATATGACTACTAAGGCTGGAATCTCTGGTCTACATCTGGATTTCTTGATCTCTCAAGCTACCCTGAAGGCTTCTTTGGGAGAGTGGAAGGCAGTCTGTGATTTATTGGCCCTGAGCATATATGGGATTATTTTATTTGCAGATGAGCCTAAGTTTGTTAGTAAGAATGCAATCCATCTTTTCATCCTGAGGAACCCAGTGCCCACCTTACTGGGAGATTTCTACTACTCTGTTCACCAAAGGAATGAAAAGCAAAGAGGAAGATTAGTGAGATGCTGTGCTCCCTTGTTCCATACTTGGCTTCTCAAGCATTTGCCAAAGACTGATGCATTCTTGAACCCTCACCAGCAAAGAAACTGGGCTAGAAGACTCACTGCTTTGAACTCAGCTGATATTAGGTGGTGCACTCAAAGCACAAAAGGCAGGGACATCATCACCAGTTGTGGGCAGTTTCCCAATGTACCCCTGATAGGAGTAAAGGGTTGCATCAATTACAACCCTCTGCTATTCAAAAGACAACTGGGCTATGCATTGGTCCACACTCCTAAGGCACAAGACTTGGCTGAGACTCTTTACTTTGAGAACAAGCCTAATCTGGCTATTGTCAGGCAAGCAGCCTGGGCCTGGGACAATGTTCATACTAAAGGAGTAACCATTCTGGGGAAGTGTAACAATGTGGCATCAACACAGTACTATGAGTGGTCCCATGCCAGGGCTCAATTTTCTGGGATGCCCTTCACCATGGAGGATATGCCTGGGCCATCCTCAGCACCATCTCCTGTCACTGTCAGCTTATAGGAGTTTGAGAAATTGAAAGAAAGGAATGAGAAGTTGACTCAGGCTCTACAGAAGACCCTCTGGGAGAGGAGTGATGGTAGGTTGGATATTGAGAGGTTAGAGAAGCTGAAAGTGGAGCATCTGGCCAGAATTGAAAAGTCAGAGGATTACATCAAGAAGTCTAGGGCTGGAGAGCAGATCTTGAAGAATGCTTGCAAGGAAGCTCAGTTCCAGAAGGCCAGGACTGATTTGTATCTGAAGGAGAGTCAAGCTAGGTGGGTCAGGATCACCGAAGCTCGTACTCTGGAAGATAAGAGGACTCAGGACAAGATTGAGCAGTTGGAAGCTAGTGCAAATGAGCAACAGGAAGCCCTGGCAGCAGCCCAGAGAGAGATCTCAGAGTTGAAGATTAGAGCTGGAGTGAAGAGGTCAAAGGACCAGAGTCAACACAAGAAGCTAACTGCAGCTGTTACTACCAGGAATCTCCTTATCAGGAACCTCACAGAGCGCCCAGCTGATCCTGTGACTGAAGCACTTCTCAAGGAAGTTCAGGAGGATGAGTTTGGTCTTGGTGTCTGACTTTTGCTTGTTGTTGCTTTCATTTCATTGTACTTTTCCTTTTTTGTGTTGTATTTTGACCCTTCAGAGGGCATGTATTGTAAAAGACAAATTATGTATCATTTACTCTTTTGTAATATATGTGTTGGTTTGCTCCATCTGAGTTTCTTTCAAGCAACATCAACAGCATCTTCAAGGGTCTGGAAAGGTCAAAACCAAGTGCCAAGCCGGATACCTTGGAAACAAATAAGCATACTACATTGCATGCTAACCTTTGTTTGTTTTGTAGGTTTGTTTTGTTTTGTTTACTAACTCTGTTGTGATCTCAGGAACTATTGCTCGACGACGGGTGTTCCCACTCAACCGTCCACATAGATATCCAACCTGTAACAACCTTCCGGGTATACAGATGGACCAGGTACAACAGGACCTTACAGAGGTCAGGAACCAAATGGCCAATGAAAGATTGGAAATGAGGGCTCAGATGACACAATTTATGGAGGTGATGAACAATATGGCTCAGAGCCAAGAGAGATTAAGAGCAATGGTAGAGAGGCAGAATCAGGAAGATCCCCATCTAGGGACTGCTGGGACAAGCAACAACGAGAGGGTTCAGCCTCATGTCAACCCCCCTGTATTTGGACCCCACCTTCATCCAGAAATCAACATCCCTGCTAATGTTCAAGGGAATGCTACTACAGGTAGGGTACTGCAAGAAGACCCCCAGGAAGATCAGTTCACAGTGATGGGAGCTGGGGAAGAAGCCTATGACAGAAGGCTGGATGAAATTGCTGAAAAATTAAGGTCCTTGGAGTCTCAAAACTCCTTGGGTTTTGATGTTATAGACATGGGCTTAGTGGACGGGGTCAGGATTCCCCATAAATTTAAACCACCGTGCTTTGAGAAGTACAACGGGACTTCCTGCCCACGGACCCACTTACAATCCTTTCTGGGGAGGTTGAAAGCATATACCATGGACGAGAAGCTATGGATGTTTTATTTTGAGGATAGCTTAACGGGAGCTTCAAGGGAATGGTACTCCCATCTGACTAGAGCAACCATCAGGTGTTGGAAGGACTTGGCAGAGGCCTTCATCAGACAATACCAGTATAATTTGGATATGGCACCCAACAGGACCCTCCTGATGGGAATGTCACAGTCGTCCAGGGAAAGCTTCTGGGAGTACGCCCAGAGATGGAGACAGCTTGCTGCTGCTGTCCAGCCACCTATGTCAGAGAGGGAGATGGCTGATATGTTTATGAACACCCTCCAAGGAACATACATTGACAGGCTAGCTGCCTTTTCTTCTACCAGCTTCGCAGATGTTGTTATAGCTGGAGAAAGAATTGAGAGCCTGTTAAAGATGGGTAAAATTTCTGACAACGGTGCCAGCTCATCCAGCAACACAAGAAATCCTTTTGTAGGCCCAAGAAGAACTGGTGAGACCAATGCTATCCATACCAACAGGGGCAAACCCCAATATGTTCGTAGGTCTGTGGCAGCAGTCACCATTCCCGCTCCAATTCATCCACAACCAGCTTATCAACCGCAGCAACAAAATTATCAGCAACAAACTCAGTATCCTCCTCAGAGAAACTACAACAACACCAACAACAGTCAGCAAAGACAGTTCCAACAGAGACCTTCTCAGGTCAATAGGGTGATCGATCCGATCCCTATGCCATATGCCACATTATTGCCACAACTCCTGAAACTCAACCTGGTTGAGCTAAGGACGTTGGCACCTCCGGATCCTGCCAGTCTACCCAGAAATTATGACGCCAGCGCCATATGTGCTTTTCACTCAAATGCACCTGGCCATAGTACAGAGAAGTGCAGAGCTTTGCACATGAAGGTACAGGACTTGATAGATTCTAAGGCTCTAAACTTTGCACCACCACCAAATGTTAACAAGAACCCTATGCCAAACCATGGAGGTCCCAGAATCAATGCTATTGAAGAAGACAAACCGTCTTACCTGATAACCAGTGTGGGCCAGATTCGGACACCCTTGGTAGAGATCAAAGCTCAACTCCTTGAATGTCAAATGTTCCCGGGATGTGAGCTAGGGTGTGCTTATTGCAACATTTCAGTGAATGGTTGTGATGACTTGAGAGATGGCATAGATGGTCTCATCCAGAGTGGCCTGCTTCAAATCACAACATCAATTCCTACCAATCCAGCAATCTCCTTAACAACAATCCCCGAGTCTTCTACAAATACAACAACCATTGTTCTAAGCAACTCTTCAATCTCGTCAACAAATGCTTCATCTGTTACTTCAACGGACCAGATATCAGCAAACATCCCTTCTACAACTTCAGCACCCCTTCATTCAGAATCTCCTACAACAACAACACCCATCCTTCCAACAATGTCTCCTACACCTTCAGGAAACAATGAAAGCATCTCAACAGTTACAATCTATTATGATCCTGAAAATGATTCTGCCTACAACTCACAAAGTGCCACTCCTATCAGAGCACCAGTCACAATATACTATGATCCACAAACTATCACAGTCCCTTCTGCAGCTGCCATCAGTCCAGTCACTATTACAGTGCCTGGACCAGTACCTTATGAGAGCAGTAATGCCATCCCTTGGCATTACGGCTCTGATCTATACTGCGAAGGAAGAAAAATCACTCTTGAATCAACAACTTCTTCACCACAAATAGACAATGTGGGAGGAGGCGGAGGCTTCACTCGAAGCGGACGTCTCTTTGCCCCACAAATTCAAAGACCCACTGCTGAAGCAGAAGCTGCTGCCAAGGCAAAAGGGAAGAGCTTGGTACAAGAAGAGCAGATTGTTAAAGAAGCTTTGAAAACACCTTTTGATCAAGAAGTTGATGAATTCATGAGAATCATCAAGAAAAGTGATTACAAGATAGTGGACCAGCTTCACCAGACGCCTTCCAAGATCTCTATTCTATCATTGCTTATGTGCTCCGAGGCTCATCGGAACGCACTACTAAAAGTCTTGCACGCAGCTTATGTTCCAGAAGAGATCACCGTCAATCAGTTGGAAGCTGTGGTTGGAAATGTTAATGCTAGTCATGGGCTAGGGTTTACCAACACTGATTTGACTACGGAAGGCCGCAATCATAACAAGGCTTTGCACATTACCATGGAATGTAAGGGTGCAGTTCTTTCCCATGTGCTGGTAGACACGGGGTCATCCCTCAATGTCTTACCTAAAAAAGCCCTTGTGAAGCTAGAGTATGAAGGATTGGCATTACGTCCCAGTAACTTAGTAGTAAGAGCCTTTGACGGTTCTAAGAGATCAGTTCTGGGAGAGATTGAGTTGCCTATAACGATTGGCCCATAAACTTTCAAAACGACCTTCTACGTGATGGATATACAGCCTGCCTACAGCTGTCTATTGGGTAGGCCATGGATTCACGCCGCTGGCGCCGTGACCTCAACCCTTCACCAGAAGTTAAAATTCGAGTGGGAGGGTCAAGTCGTTACTATCTGTGGAGAGGAGGATATTTTTGTTAGCCACCTGGCTACCTACAAATACATTGAGATGGATGGGGAGATCCATGAAACGATGAGTCAAGGGTTTGAGGCCTTGAACATAAATGAAACATCTGTTATACTTGGAACCTCAATGACGTCTTACCAACAAGCCCGGAAGGTTGTTGAAGAAGGAACTGCCCAAGGCTGGGGCAAACTGCTACCTGTGGAGAAGAAAGAGGATAGATTTGGGTTGGGTTACAAACCAACTCAACAAGATCAAGCAGAGGCTGCTAAGGAGCCCAACTTTATTAGTGGGGGAATGCTCACCCCTGATGCTGTCAACAACTTGGAAGACGAGGATGAAAGCGACCGCAACCTGGAGAGTTGGATACGTCCAAAGATCCCGGGGAGCAGTATCTCAAACTGGTCTTCCCAGGAAATTATAAGAGTTACTCCTGCAGAGTAATTATTATTTCCTATATTTTAAGCATGCATCAAGTCTTGCATCTTGCCCAAGATGACAAGACTTATTTTGTAATCGGGCCATCTGTAATTTTTGTGCAACAAGATTAATCAATGAAATATCAGACATCTTTTGCAAATGAGTCTTTTTCTTTTCCGCTCACTGTCTTTCCATTTTTCTTTTTGTACAAAAAAATAAATGGCAATGTTTTCAAAATGACAACTTTATTTCACTTTTCTAAACAAGATTAAAATCAAATCACTAAAATGAACAAACTGAACCCTTGCAGAGTGTGCCTTCCAGACTGCACAGACAACAGCACGGCTATGACTTTGTATGACTTTGACAATCCAATCAATCAAACTGATGAAGGGGTTGAAGAAGATTACGAGCTTCCTGAAGAGCTAGCCAGATTGTTGAGACAAGAGGAGAAGGTTATCACTCCTCATCAGGAGGAGGTTGAAACGATCAATCTTGGTACAGATGAAGATGTGAAAGAAGTTAAAATCGGGGCCTGTTTACAAGACTCAGTGAAGAGGCAACTGATTGACCTGCTTCAAGAGTATGTGGATGTGTTTGCTTGGTCTTATCAAGATATGCCAGGGTTGGACACCGACATTGTTGTGCACAAGCTGCCTTTAAGAGAAGAATGCCCACCGGTTAAACAGAAACTGCGCCGTACCCGCCCAGACATGGCAATGAAAATCAAAGAAGAGGTACAAAAGCAATGGGACGACGGGTTCCTTGCCGTGACTAGCTATCCACCGTGGGTTGCTAACATAGTACCTGTGCCTAATAAAGACGA
Organism: Lathyrus aphaca; assembly: GCA_963966055.1. Taxonomy (NCBI): domain Eukaryota; kingdom Viridiplantae; phylum Streptophyta; class Magnoliopsida; order Fabales; family Fabaceae; genus Lathyrus; species Lathyrus aphaca. Next base: position 444,746,963 of record OZ014523.1, read on the forward strand.
CAAAGTAAGAATGTGTGTTGACTACCGGGATCTGAACAGAGCTAGCCCGAAAGATGACTTCCCATTACCTCACATTGATGTATTGGTGGATAATACGGCTCAGTTCTCGGTATTCTCCTTCATGGACGGATTTTCAGGATACAATCAAATTAAAATGTCACCTGAAGACATGGAGAAGACAACTTTTATCACACCCTGGGGCACGTTCTGTTACAAGGTGATGCCATTCGGACTGAAGAATGCTGGTGCAACGTATCAACGGGCTATGGTAACATTATTCCATGACATGATCCATAAAGAAATCGAATGTTACGTGGATGATATGATTGCCAAGTCCCTCACTGAAGAAGACCACCTGGTAAACTTGTTGAATCTATTCAAGCGTCTGAGGAAGTACCAACTAAAGCTGAACCCCAACAAGTGCACATTCGGGGTGCGATCTGGTAAGCTGCTGGGTTTTATTGTGAGCGAGAAAGGGATTGAAGTTGACCCTGATAAAGTCAAAGCCATTCAAGAAATGCCTGCACCGAAGTCTGAAAAAGAAGTATGAGGGTTCTTAGGACGATTGAACTACATTTCACGGTTCATATCTCACCTTACAGCAACCTGCGAACCCTTGTTCAAATTGTTAAGAAAAGAACAGACGGTCAGGTGGAACGAAGACTGCCAGAAGGCTTTTGACAAGATCAAAGAATACTTGCAAGAACCTCCAATACTTATGCCTCCAGTTGAAGGAAGACCTCTGATCATGTACTTGACAGTATTAGAAGAGTCAATGGGGTGTGTGTTGGGCCAGCATGACGAGTCTGGTCGAAAAGAGTATGCAATATACTACCTGAGCATAAAGTTTACCGACTGTGAACAACGTTATTCACTGCTCGAGAAAACTTGCTGTGCTTTAGCGTGGGCTGCTCGCCGACTGAGACAGTATATGTTGACCCACACTACTTTATTGATCTCAAAGACGGATCCGGTCAAATACATATTTGAGAAGCCAGCTCTTACCAGACGGGTTGCAAGATGGCAAATGATTCTCACAAAATATGACATTCAGTACACATCTCAAAAAGCCATCAAAGGCAGTGTATTGTCTGATTATCTTGATGAGCAACCCATTGATGACTACCATCCTATGAGATTTGACTTCCCTGATGAAGACATCATGTTCATAAAAGCAAAAGATCATGAAGAGCCTATTCACACTGAAGGGCCTGACCCGGAAGAAGAATGGACTATGATGTTTGATGGGGCTGTTAATATGAATGGTCGTGGTGTTGGTGCAGTACTCATTACACCTAAAGGAGTTCACATGCCTTTCTCGGCAAAACTCACTTTCAACTGCACTAACAACGAAGCTGAATACGAAGCTTGCATTATGGGTCTTGAGGAAGCCATTGACCTCAGGATCAAAACATTGACTGTATTCGGAGATTCAGCTCTGGTAGTTAATCAGACCAACGGCAGATGGTACACGCACCAGGACCATCTGATACCTTACAGGGATTATACAAGGAGGTTATTGAATTTCTTCACAACAGTCAAGCTTGAGTATATCCCTCGGGACGAAAACCAGTTTGCAGATGCTCTGGCTACCATTTCGTCTATGATCAAAGTCCAAGCTGCCAACTTCGTACCTCAAATTTCAGTGTCCAGACTCGACAGACCAGCATATGTATTCGCAGCAGATGTTGACAAAGATGATAAGCCTTGGTTCCATGACATTAAGTGCTTCTTGGAGGATCAAACATACCCACCTGGGGCATCTTCCAATGATAAGAAGACTTTAAGGAGGCTTGCTTGTAGTTTCTTCCTGAATACTGATGGTTCCCTATACAAGAGAAACTTTGATATGGTACTCCTCAGATGTGTCGACAGGACAGAAGCAGATTTGTTAATGCATGAAGTGCACGAAGGATCCTTTGGTACCCATGCTGGAGGGCATGCCATGGCTAAAAAGTTGCTAAGATCAGGCTATTACTGGATCACAATGGATGCTGACTGTTGTGCCTATGCCAGAAAATGCCATAAATGCCAGATTTATGCGGATAAGGTGCATGTGCCTCCCAATCCTTTGAATGTGATGTCTTCACCCTGGCCCTTTGCCATGTGGGGCATTGACATGATTGGCAAGATTGAGCCAACTGCTTCGAATGGCCACAGATTCATCCTGGTTGCCATTGATTATTTCACCAAGTGGGTCGAAGCAGCTTCCTATGCCAATGTTACAAGACAAGTGGTAGCCAGATTTCTGAAGAGAGATATCATCTGTCGATACGGAGTTCCCGAGCGAATCATTACTGATAATGGTTCTAACTTAAACAACAAAATGATGGCAAAGCTGTGTCGGGACTTCAAGATCCAACACCACAATTCTTCTCCTTACAGGCTAAAGATGAATGGCGTTGTTGAGGCAGCAAATAAGAATATCAAGAAGATTGTGCAGAAGATGGTAGTCACCTACAAAGACTGGCATGAAATGCTACCGTTTGCCTTGCATGGGTACCGCACATCAATCAGAACATCCACTGGGGCAACACCGTATCAGCTTGTGTATGGTATGGAGGCAGTCCTACCTGTTGAAGTTGAATTACCCTCCCTACGGGTACTGATGGATGTTAAGATGAACGAAGCAGAATGGGTCCGATCCCGATACGAACAACTGAGTCTGATTGAAGAGAAAAGATTGGCTGCAATCTGTCATGGGCAGTTATATCAGAAGAGAATGAAGAAAGCCTTCGATCAGAAAGTCAGGCACCGAGAGTACCAAGTAGGAGATCTTGTGCTGAAAAGAATCCTCCCTCCTCATACAGACCACAGGGGCAAGTGGACTCCGAACTATAAAGGACCATTTGTAGTGAAGAAAGTTTTCTCTGGTGGAGCACTGATGCTCAGCACTATGGATGGTGAAGACTTCCCGTCCCCTGTGAATTCAGATGCAGTTAAAAAATACTTCGCATGAAAAATGACCCGCTGGACACAAAAACAGAATGTAAGTCCAGGCAAAAATAGGGCATCCCGGCGAGTCAAAAACAGAATAAAAGACTCGGGCAAAAATAAGGGAAATAAACAAAAAATGTACACCCGCTGAGTTGAAAAGCCGCACTGGACAACTCAGGCAAAAATGGGTATCCCGATGGATTGAAAACCCGAAAGGGTGATCCATGCAAAACAAGGGAATAAGCGAACAACTGTATTCTGAATTCATCTGTATCGCCTACGACCTGGTAAACCTCGAAAGGATCAAGCTTCAATCAGAATCAGCCTTCTTCAGAAAGCAAGACAAGAAGAACGTCAAAAGTCATACAAGTCATAGAAAAAGAGGAAGCTCCTTAAAGCGTCGTCAACATTGCCAGCATTTTGTTTCTCAATTTGTAACAATCTCCTCATTTTAGGAGATATGTTTCTTTGACTGTATCTTGCCAATCCAGGACACATGAATTAATAAAATCAGATTTTCAGTCACGTCTCGTCTCGTACATTCTATTTTCATTTGCAAAATGTCTGATGTCTCCAAAAAATTGATTGCATAAATACAGATGTTTATCTTCAAAAATAAGAATACGTGCTTACAGGAAATATAGTTACTCTCGGGAGTGTCTAAACTCCTATCATGGAAATCCAGTAAGGGATACCCCGGGAACACTTGTGCGTTTCTATCTTTGCAGGATTGCAGGTATTCAAAGCACAACTTGGGGCATGTAAACTTCATTCCAGCAAGCTGGCAAATCAACACTCAGTCTCAGCACCCGAAATGCTTTCTCCCCAGCTGAGTTGCCACTCCTCCCAGCTAAGGTGCCAATCATCCATCCTCATCATCTAAGTACAATAAGCCAGGGAATCATCTCCCCACAGAGCATCAACCTCTATCCAGAAGAGCAACACATGAAGGAATCACAACAGAGTGGCGAAAGCTTCTACAAACCCCAGCTGGGTCTCTCATTATCAGGATGGGTCTACCAGTGGCCTATTTCCCCAAGCAGATATCATCTCATCAAATCTACCAATGATCTCACCCCCAGCTGGGATGTCCATTTCAACCAGATCGGCAAGAGATCTTCACGAGCCACGGGATCCGAATCCCGGTTTGGTACCTTTGCATAATCATAGCATTCGCATCATATTCACCCACAAAGCGTAGCATTCCGTCTAACACGGGGCATTACGGCAAAAGTCAAACATGTAGCATAATCATAAGCCATGTTTTGAATCAAACACTTGTGAATAATGACAATCCATCAACATACAGAAAACTTCCCCCAAAATCCCCAGCGGAGATTCCCCAGCAAACATAGTTGCCTTACACCGGTATATACTCCTCGTGGTACCCGTCCATGTCATATCTCCAGCAGAAAGCCAAAGACATCCTCTTTGCACTCACATACACTTATATATAACTTTCCTTGACATTCGTCCGTGTCATTTCTCCCAGCACGGTAACATAAACACTTTGTACATCAGATACTTGTTTATACTACTCTTCTCTTCGACACTCGTCCGTGTCACTCTCCCCAGTAGGTTGAACACTCATCTATACATCACTTATACTTACTACTCATGATTACCCTTATACAGATACTCGTCTGTATCTCATATACACCATTTATATCCCCGCAGATTCAACACTAGTCCTTGTTCTTTGTTAACCAGTTGGTACTCGTCCGTACCATCATCTCAGAACATGTGTCAAGCGTTTGTTTCTACCTGATACTCGTCTGTATCATAGTCTTAAGGATGCTCGTCCGCATATTTAATCCATACACTGTGTCGAACACTCCTATCTTCTTGAATCTAGACACTCGTCTGTGTCTACTTTTCCCCAGAAGAGTCCCCTCAGAATCAACACTCGTCCGTGTTCCTTGTTAACCCGTTGATACTCGTCCATATCATCATCTCTGAACACGTGTCAGTATTTGTTTCTACCCGATACTCGTCTGTATCGTAGTCTTAAGGATGCTCGTCCGCATCTTTAATCTATACACAGACATCTAAACACTTATACCTTTTGTTTCTTGGATATAAACACTCGTCCGTGTTTACTATTCCCCAGTAGATCGCCAACAAAGCAATTTTCTTTTTATCTGACATTCGTCCTATGTCATGATAAACCTTGAGAGCAGCCGTCCCCTGCTAGGTGGTCGTCCTCCACCTCTTGATGGTCGTCCTCCATCATGCTCATCCGATGGCCGTCCCCATCGTTGATTTTCTATCCGACATTCGTCCTATGTCGTGATATTTAGCAGCCGTCCCCTGCTAGGTGGTCGTCCTCCACCTTTTGATGATCGTCCTTCATCATTTTATCCAATGGCCGTCCCCATTGTTGGTTTTGGTTATCTGGCATTCGTCCTATGTCATGATAAACCTTGAGAGCAGCCGTCCCCTGCTAGGTGGTCGTCCTCCACCTCTTGATGGTCGTCCTCCATCATGCTCATCCGATGGCCGTCCCCATCGTTGACCTTTTATCCGGCATCCGTCCTATGTCGCGATATTTTCGGCAGCCGTACCCTGCCAGGTGGTCGTCCTCCACCTTAGATGACCGTCCTTCATCTTATACCCAACAGAGCAGCCGTCCCCTTCTAGGTGATCATCCTTCACCTTTGATGACCGTACCTCATCATCTGTTTATTTCATTTATTCTTTAACCCGATGGCCGTCCCCGTCGTGGTCCCTTTTCCTTTTCCTGATGATCGTCCTTCATCAGTTTAGCCCGATGGCCGTCCCCATCGTTGTTTACTTTGCTTTATGAATCTGATGGCCGTCCCCATCACTTTCCATTAATCCCCAAAGAATCTTATAACTTTACTTGATTGCCGTCCCTATCATAATCCCTTTTATCCCCAGCATGTCGGCCGTCCCCGTCATTGCTTTATTTTTTCGCACTTTCCCCAGCGTGTCGGCCGTCCCCGTCATTGCTCTTTACCCAGCAGTCTTCCTCTACTCGACGGTCGTCCTCCGTCGCCCACACTTTACAATATACTTTATTTTCTTTTACAATCTATATCCCTTTTCTTCTTCATTCTGTGAGTGCAAATTTTGGACTGTCTTTGGTATTCAACCACAAGTTACCTTGTTTGCCTGTTAAGTCGTTGCTTACAACCTGCACAGCTAACTCATGTTTGAATAGGGGCAGCTGTAAACACCCCAAATTTGCCCTCACCCATTTCACACCATGGCTTGTTACCATTTCATATGCATAAACTCAATTATACCATCTCATATCACATTTTTTTGATTCACTGCATTGGTTCAAAGTCATCTGCATCTAGGGTTTGTGATCTGAGCAATCCAAGAGCTTCTTGAGCTACTCCAAAGGTAAACAATCACTTCAAAGAGTTTTTTGTGTGTTCAAGTATCATATTATATCCTCTCAAAGTCAAGAATGCCAAAGAATCACAAGAACTAGGATTGGTATGGAAGCAGAGCCAGGCTTGACTGCACAGATGACCTAAAATTAGGGTTTTGGTTTCAGAGGCCATAACTTCAATTTTTTTGGTCATTCTTGTTTCTATTGGTCTCTATATGGTATAGGGAGTATGCATATCAATTTTCATGAAGAAATTCCTTGGGGAAGTCATCTGATCAAGGGTTGACTTTCTGAACAAGCCAGTGTAAAATCAGGGCATCTGAGGCCCCCAATGACCCAACCAAGGGGTGTTCTTCATCATTTTGATTGTATGTGATCTTTATTTGATCATAGAAGATGTTGGAAGTTCACAAAATTCAATAATTTCAAGTCTTTTGCAAAGTTGACTTTTTGGGCAAGTTTGACTTTTAATGAAAATGCCACTTTAGGCAACTTTTTCAACCCTTACTTTTTGATCCAAAAATGCTTCAAATGAAAAAAACTTTGGTCATGAAAGTTGTAGAATAGATCTTTCCCTTTTCAAAAAGTACAAGAACATGACCTAATTCATTTTGGATCAAAAGATATGGCTCATCAAAGTTGGCAAAAATCACTAAATTTCAAGTCATGCACCAAAGAGGCAAAGTTGCAAATTCACTTCTCAAGGCCAATTAAGTCATCAAATGGGCTTCTAATCCACACAACATGATCACACAACATCTAAAGTTCAGAATGCACCCAAGGAATCACATGTTTCATGGCCCATGGACCAAGTTTCTTCCATAAGAACCAAAGTGAACCAAGTTGCAAAAGTGATGATAACTTCTCATCCACTTGATGGCTAGTATGCTGAACCCTCCTAGGCCTTTTCCCTCATCATGCTGCGCAGCACACCCTCTTTGTACTAGGCTAGCAAATTGCCCATGCTTCTCTTACACAAACTTGACCTTTTAGCAAAAGCACCCATACCAATCAATAAAGCACATGTCATGTCATCTGACCAATGGGATTTGTTTATGTTAATCAAATACAAGCCAAACATAAGCACAAGCAAGCCAAAAACCAGACACAACACAACATTCTCATTTTCATCCTCTTGAGCAAAAGCATTCGAAACTCATCCCACAGGCCATAAACACACAAACAAACTTCATGAACCATCTCACCATGCTTCACTGAACACAAACCACCCTTCAAAACAACTTGAAACTCAAAGAATCACAAACACGATTCTCACACCATCTTGAATAGAACTGCTGCAAACTCTCAAACCAGCCATCACAAACTCTTTCTAAGCATCAAGACTTCATCAGGGGCCTAAAAGGAGTGGATTGCACAAAGAGAAGAGGTCAGAAAGTTGCAAACTGAAAAGCTTCAAACTCAGGTAGCTTCATGAACTTTTTTTTCCAGAAGCATGATTTTAAGTTCTAAATAGCTTCTATACATTCCCCAGATCATGAATATGTGCTTACTTTTGAAAATGGTTGAGAAACCAGGATGTATGTTGTGTCTGAAATTTTTGCCCTAAAAATTGTTTGATTCGATTCTCTCTGTTTATGAATGATAAATGATGTTTGAGTGAGGGGTTTCATTCGTTTTTGAATGGGGATGAGTTCTGGATAGTTAGTTTTCATTTTCATTGCGTGTAGAGTGATTTAGCATTTTTGACTCGCCGGAGAAGATGACCGGAACCACTGTTCCGGTCATCTGAAAGTCATTAGGGCTGGATTAGGGCTTAATCATTAATTAGTGGAATTTGAATTTGGGCCGTAGGATATGGCGCCAGGTCAAACGCGCGCGTGTTCCATTTGAATCTGGACCATTAGATTTGATTACTTTTCTTTTTTCAGCTTTATTTCATTTTATTTTTCATATTATTTCATTTAATTTGTACATTTTATTAAAAATAGCAAAATCATTTTAAAAATTCTGAAATTTTTTGTACAAACTTTTATTAATTTTCAGAAACCAAAAATATTTTTATTTTTATTTTTTGCATTAAAAAATATTTTTAAATTATTTAAAAGTTTATTTTTAATTAATTAATGAGAATTAATTAATTAAAAATACTTTTAGGTATTTAAAAATCACCAAAAAAATCATTAAACCTTCATAATCATTTAGAAACATTGTCCAACCCTCAAACCAAATTTCTTTTTTGATCTTGATGCATTTTGATAATTTTCCATGGAATTAATTCATTTTCAAAGCATTATTTTGATCCAAACTTCCAAAAATCATTTCTGCCTAACCATTGAGAGTTGCACCTTGATTCTTTTTGCATTGCATTGTGTTTAGCATGTAGTTTGTGAGATTAAATTGGTATGATTTGATCTTTCATTTTCCATTTGTTTGACATTTTTCTTGTTAAGGAACCCTAAAACCCTAGAAATTTTAGGAAATTCATAACTTTTATTAGGTTAAGAGTTGGAACTCCTCCTTTGGGAAGTAAGTTAGTATAGGTTTAGGGATCTTTTGAGTGCATTTTCAATTTTCTATATTAATGTTTGCTTCTGATTTTGGTTTGTGTTTGATGCTTTGATCATAAACCCTAATTTGGGCTTCCATATGCATCCATCTTGCATTTGCATTCATACCTTGACTTGCCATAGCATTTTGAGCATCCATTTGGTTCATTAGACATCTTAAGACATATTGAAAGCATGTTTGATCATTGCATCATGTATTTGCCATGTTGTATGTCATGTGCATCTCATAACTTTTCATGTATGTTTATGGTTCTTAACTTGTTTCATCTGCATCCATTGGTTCACATGACCATCCACATTCCTTGATTCATGTTTGCACTATCTCATAACATCATTATCATCATGTATGTGCTTCTGGTTTTGATTTTCATCATGCCATTTCATTTCATTTTGCATTGCATTGCATTCCTTTCACTAACTTTTCAGGTGGTAAGCAACTTTGAGAAGTGAATTTGCCTTCACTTCTCACAATTTCTTTTCATCCCTCTTATGCATTCATGCTGCATTTTGTTATGTGTTTGAGATTGAGCTTTTTCTTTCTTTTCATCTTACTTTCTTTCCTCAAGTGACTTGTCTTCTTAAGTGAAGCAAGTTACTTTGCTTCTCCTGATCCTTTCATCTGCTTCCTGGTGGTTCCATTGAAGATTTCTCTCTTAAACCTCACAAACCTTAGGAACAACCAAGCATGACAATGATTAGGGTTTTGATTAGTCCCCCACTTAGTTTTACCTTTGTGTCTCATTGAGTCTTCTCTTCTCATCTCATAATCAGGGGCTAAACCCTAAAGGCTTTAAGGCTTTGTGATTAAGCTTATGCCTGCATCCTTCTATTAGGATGGAGTGTATAACTTTAATCCTAAGTGTTAAACCCTTAATGTGTTTAAATCCTTTAATCAATTCACATAATAATCATCAAGACTTCACACTTGTAACTTGGGCCTTGCACTAGGGTTCTAATTCTTCCTTAACTGGTTAAGAAGGACTAACCCTAGTGTTAATGGACAAGTCCCCCTCAAGTTGTCTTATAAATCATAAAAACCACTTCATCATCATACCATTAAATAAAATCCACTTAATAAGGGCTTGTTTTGTCATGAGTTTAATCCCTAATCATGGATTAAGTTGAGGAGCTTTCCTCAGCTTAAACATTCTCATCTATTATCCTTCTATTAGAATGGTGTAATGAGTCTGTTTAATCCCTGATTATGGCTTAACCTCATTACTTAACACTAAACAAAAACACCAAAAACATCTAAATAATCACAAGTAGGTTAATGATCTTAATCCTACACCATGGTGATTAAGTGTGAGAAGCTGACTTCACACTTGAGGTATTCTCATTACCCCTAATCAGAGGGAAGATGTGATGAGTTTGCTAAATCCATTGGTTTAGGCTTAAGCTCATTAACTTATGACAAACTTTCAAAAGCAGTAAAAGACTGAAAGCTCAAAAACAAACAATAATCGTCTCCTTCGGGATTCTTTTCTCATCTCACTCACTCATAAACGAGAACTTGCTTCTTCCGTCTAATGCAAGACAGTTTGCACCTGAGCCAGACATGCCATACACTTGAGCATTGACAAGGAAGCAGTTCACAAGTCAATTCATCCTTCAGTCTCTTTGGGTCGAACTACGGTGTTCTGACTTCCTCATTGCACAAGAGGATACGTAGGCATAACTTAACAGTTATCGAACAAAAGTCTCTATATATTCCCCCTCTTTCCAGCATCATTCTCTTAGCCTCATGATCTTGAGCATCTTATCCCTGTTCTTACACTGACACTGTACATTTATACACTTCATATTTCTTTTACACTGACACCTGTACATCCTTTTCCAGCTTTTGATACACAAATTGCACTGACACTACCCCTTTAAAACACAAATCTTTTAAGCGTGGATCCCGTCGAGTACGACGGACAATCTGGGTGCTAATACCTTCCCAGGTTGTAACCAACCCCCTTTCTCAGTCTCTCTGGTTCGCAACTGTCTTATCCATATCTTTCTAAGACTATGCAGCACTGCCTTTCCTCCGGGATAAAAATGCCTAGCTGGAGACTCTTTTCATTCCCTGTGAGTTCACTGCTGTGTGTTCTCACACCCTCTTTCGCTGACCGTTCGCGTCTGTACCTTTATTTGGGCCATTCCCATTTATCGGGAGCGACAGCTAGCTTTTTTTAACAAAATTGTTTGCTAGTTAGCTAGCTTGATCACCCGCATTTCTAGCATTTTGGTTACAAAGTTGTTAGAGAGCTTCATCATCTTTGTCTAAATATTATTTCCCGCATTCTTTCAAGTGTTACTCATTTATACATTTTTCCTTCAGTATACTAAATATCTATATCTCTTCAACACATTTTACTCACCCTCTTTGCATACCAAACTAGTTCACTCACAACCCATGTTCAGTAATAATAAACACAAAACATATAACATGTATAACATTATGAGGAATCCAAAATGGACATGCATGCATGTGTATTTTCTAGTCTTGATTTTCATCAGTACTATTAGGAAAATCGTTTTCGTGAAGAACAATTCACCATCTAGTGTTAGAAAGATCAATGACATAAAAAACTTGTTTTGCTTGGGTTGCCATGATGAATGGTTTCTTCTTATAAGATTCCTTTGGAATATCAACCCGTGTGAATCATCATTTATTTCAACACCAGTGTCATTGTCAATCCATTTTCACTTAAATAAAGGCACTTTAAAAGCAACATAAACAATCTCCAAAATGTCTTCAATGACCCCAAATTACGCTCTAGATGCTAGTACATAATTGTTATCTTTGGATTTAGAGAAGTACATGGATTTAGCTTGAACCATAACCTAACTATTTGCATTGTACTAGGATCATCCTTTGATTTTGTATAGAATGAAAATTTAGTAATAATGTATGCACTCTAAGTAATTACATTAAACTTAGGCATATATGACAACCATTTAATTGTCTGTGATGCGCTACTCTCTTTAGAAATACATTCATTAAACCAAGTTTTTTGAAAGTTTTGTTATGCTCTGTCAACAACCATCTTTCGTTCATCCAGTGAATTTTTCCTTTATAAGACTTTTGTGAGGGATTAAGTGAGGTTGAACTTCATCCGTGTTATTCAATATATACAATGTGCTTAAAGAACTACATCTCAGCCAAAAGTTTTAACATATAAACCTTGAGTACCTCTACAATCATATCTCACATCATGATGAGACTCGAGAATTCCTATAGAGTTTTCTTATAACAAATAGTTTATACAAAACTCAATAGCTTCTTATGTGATGTACCATTCAATTATCGAAGAATGATGGAGGGAAAACATCTCTAACTGACACAAGATACTTGTATGCTCATGTTCCAACTCGTCTAAACTTCGAGGATCAATAACTTTACTATATATAGCATTAAAGAATAATCACAATTTGGTTAAATTTACTCTTACATTCCTTGGTAAAATGTCTCAGATAGCCACTGGTAGAAGTTGTTACATCAAGACATGGCAATCATGAGATTTTAAGCCAACTAATGTGATATCGTTCTCTTACAAAAGTTTCTTCACATTTGATGAGTACCATTGGGGAACTTTGATACCTTGTAAACAATCGCAAAAACATTTTTTTTCTTTTTAAGATAGATTGTGACAAGCTATATGCAAATATGTTTTATTTTCTATTTCTTTTTAGGCTAAATCTTGTCGTATACCCATCACCACATGCATCACATCGAGACAATGTCTTACATCAAGATTAGACCAGTATTAAATATCAAATAACACCGACCTCTTTTTCTAAATATTTTCTCCATGTCCCTTTTTGTTTCTTTCCAAAGATAAAATTAATGTGTTTTTGTCTTCTATAAAATTCCTTCCAGTTAAGGGTTTTGGAGCGACATCCAACTCCTTCTCTCCATTAAAAAACTTCTGCAATCTATGGTATCGATGATTAGGTCTTAAAAAATTTCGATACCCAAAATAAAAAATCTTTTTTCCATTTTGTAATTGGTGGTAGCATGTACTAAATTCATATATATGACACACTTTATGTTCCTTGACAATGTACCCAGAGAAATTACTTTATGTAGGAAAGTCATTGATTGTGCAAAATAATATGGCACACAACTTAAAGTTATCACAAGTATACACATCATCAAAGTCAGTGTCTTCCTTCCACAAAAGTCTTAAATCTTCAATAAATGACATTAAATAAACATCTATGTTGTCCCCTGATTGTCTTGGATCCGAAATCATCATTGATGACATCATATATTTGTGTTTCACGCATAACCATGGAAATAGATTGTAAATTATGAAAAAACATGCCATGATGTATGGTTAGTACTCAAATTACCAAAAGGGTTCATTTCATCTATGGCAAGTCGAAGCCTAAGGTTCTTCGGTTTAAGGGAAAAATATGGAAACATGGATTAAATTTTCTTCCATTGCAATGAGTCAACTACATGGTGAAACTTTCCATCACACACCCTTTCATCTGCAGGCCATCTAGTATTCTTAAAGTCATTTACATTAGAAAACAATCTCTTGAAACTTTGAATTATCGGTAGGTACCACATCACTATGGAAGGAACACACTTTCTAGTTACACTGTCATCGTCTTCAATACCATTGTCCTTTAGCTCGTAGCGTGACCTATAACGCCCTGAAATTCATAATTTAAGTATTGGTTAATTATTTATGAATATATGGCAATTTGTGTTGATATATTATTATGCTGTTTAATTGTTGTGGTGGAATTAATTTAATTGATAGTGATATTAGAATAATGTATGGTATATTATTTAAATAGTGTTACTAAATTAAAATAAGGAAGTTAGTAGAATTGAGGGTTTATGGTAAATTATGAAGAGATAACTGAGAATAAAGATGGAAGGTCATAATTAGGGGTATTTAGGGGATTATGTGAGGGAATATTGAAAGCAATTTCATTATTCGCATTTTGGAGATTCAAGAACATGTCTAGAAAAAAGTCTGAAGAACAAGGAGGCTAAGGTTTGGAGGTTTGGAGAAGGTGAAGAGAGATCAGATTCTACCTTAAGGTATAGGAAGAATAATTTTTTATTATTTTGATATAATGAATAGATCATGAATGGTATTTAGGTTTATGAGGGTTTGAGGGATTTTGATGGAAACGATAGATTATAATGAAGAATATAAGTGTTATTTAATGAATAAGGTTGCCATAATGTTGTATGTGTCATTTGTTATGAAACCTGGTGTTTATTGATAAGAATTTGTACCCAAATAAATGAAATTCATAGGGTTTTGGGACTGGTGTGTAACAGAATTTCTGATAGCAGAAATCTGCTATCGTACTTGTACTGCTGGGCGGTGAGATCGAACTGTCGGGCGATGCTCTTTTCATCGAGTGAATGGGGAAGGGTGTAACATGTCACGCTATTGGAATTTGGAGAATTTAAGGGGATTTTCACCGACTGTGCAGTGTCGAGCGAAGCCTTAGATGCCACATGTGTACCGACAGGCGATGTGAAGAGGCGCCGCCATAATGTAGCGTAATTTTGTCATTTTCTTCGTTGTTTCGAGTTGCTTTTTCGTTTCTTAGCTGATATTTGTTTATGATGCTATATTTTTGTATAAGAGTATGATGATGAAGCTTGGTTTATTATGAGTTATTTTGATGACATAAAATGATGATGCACCAGGTTGATTATGTTGAATTTTGATGAGAATAACACATCATTGCATTTCATAGCATCATATGTTGAGACTTCGGTATGTTGATGGCTTAAATCCAACTGTGTGGATTGAAGTGACTATGTAGTTTATGTTGTGCTCCACTGTGGAGGGTTAATGGCCTAGTGTTCATTCATGTTGATTGGTACCATATGCATGTTGTTGCATTTCATACTAAATGGCATTGCATGTGAAAAACATGGATTGTGATTGATTATAGGCAGAATAATGATGATGGTATGATGTTTTTGATGTTGTCCCATTTATTTTCTTTTCGTTATATTATTATAATAAATTCTAGTTTCTCACCCTGCCTGCTTGAATGTTACAACTACGTGGGTAACATGTAGATAACCAAAATTAGTTCATGGTGCGCGAAGAGGTGGTTGTTGGAGTCAATTTTCTTTTCCGTAATTTAGAGTGTGTCTTGCTCTGATTATGTAACATCGGGTCGGGAATGTTGTGAACCTTTGAGTTCTATTTATTTTGTTGAGTTGCTTATTCGTTATGACTTTATTGAGATGTTTTGAAGTTTTGATTTTTGTTGAAATAAGAAATCATTCCACTGTGATGTTTTGAATTGAAATGTTGAAAAACCTGTGTTACAGAGCAGGATTTGTTATTATGATGTTTTTACGACGAAAATGTGCCGCCTTTATTTGTTGCACTATGATTTTAAATGAATATTTTACCATATATTGTATGTAGGGTTAGAAGGATGTTACATTTGTGATATCAGAGCAGGTTGGTCTGTCCGACCAAGTCTTATTGTTGGTAGTTCTCTTTTGGTTGTTGTGTGTGAGTACACTGTTGACGATTCATTTCTTCTGATGTTGTAAGTGATGTACAAAATGGTTAGAAGAAACCATCGTGCTCTTGCTGATGCGGTGGCAACGCTTGCTCAAGCTACGACTCAGAATAATGTTCCTAATGAGTTTCGTGTTGTGGAGAAGTTTCATAGGAATAATCCACCGACTTTTGAGGGCACTCATGATCCAGATAGTGCACAGAAGTGGATCAACGAAATTGAGAAAATATTCAGAGGGATGGTATGCGCTGATGATCAGAAAGTGCAATTTGGTACTCACATGTTGTCGGAGGAAGCTGAAGACTAGTGGGATAACACCCGTCAGCGATTGGAGGATGTTGGTATTGTAGTGACTTGGGTTGTGTTCAAGAAGGATTTCTCGGGAAAGTATTTCCCTGAAGATGCTCACGGTAAGAAGGAAGTAGAGTTCCTTGAATTGAAACAAGGAAATATGATTATGGCAAAGTATGCTGCAAAGTTTGAAAAACTAGTGAAGTTTTGTCCTCACTACAACTATGTTGATACTGAACTATCCAAATTCCTCAAGTTTGAGAATGGGATGAGACCGGAAATCAAACAAGGGGTTACATGCCAACAGATCCGTAGGCATGCGGAATTGGTGGATAAGAGTAGGATTTATGATGAAGACAGACAAGCTCGATATGCTCACTACAAGAAATTGAGTGAGAAGAAAGAGAAGGGCCATTGCAAGAAAAACCTTATGTGGCTCCAGGTGAGAAAGGGAAATAGAAGGTTTTATATGGGAAGAAGCTAAGTGGGGAGTAGGTTTCGTTCTTCTCAAATGCTACAAGGGTGTAGAATTAGGTTATAAGTATGACTTATGCAACAACCAAATGGTGAGATGCTACAAATGCGACAAGAAGGGTCATCGGGTTGGTGATTTCCAAAATGAAGGACCGACTTGTTTCAACTGTGGTGAAGAGGGACACATCAGTACTCAATGCCAGAAGCCAGAGAAGACTTCTACTACTACCCAGACCAACGGTAAAGTGTTTGCTTTGAATGGTTCAGAAGTTCCTAAGAAGGATGACTTGATTTGAGGTACTTATTTTATTAATGATGTTGAGTTGGTTGCTATTATTTATACTGGAGTTACGCATTCATTTATTTCCCTTGAGTGTGCTATTAAGTTGGGTTTGAAGTTGTCTGATATGAATGGTGGTATGGTAATAGAAACGCCTGCTAACGATTATGTTACTACAATGTATTTGTATTTGAAGTGTCCTCTATCTATTTTTGAGAATTTTGTGATAGATTTGGTGTACTTACCCTTACACCAAATCGACGTTATCCTTGGAATGAACTGGTTGGAATTCAACTATGTTCATATCAACTGTTAAAATAAGACTATGGAGTTTCCTGAGTTAGGAGAAAATTGTGAGTTGATGTTCTTAACTACTAAGCAAGTGGATGAACTTCTAGCAGACGAAGCCTTGATGTTTACAATATGTGCATCGTTGCAAGTTGATCGTGAAGCTTCCAGTATTGAGTTTCCCATTGTTTGTGAATTTCCTGATGTGTTTTCGGACAACATAAGTGATTTACCTCAATAACGTGAAGTTAAGTTTGCAGTGGACTTAGTACCAGGTACGAGTCCAGTGTCTATGGCTCCTTATCGGATGTCTGCTTCATAGTTGAGTGAGTTAAAGAAGAAATTAGAACAATTATTAGAAAAGAATTTTGTTAGACCTAGTGTTTCTCTGTGGGGTACTCCTGTGTTGTTGGTCAAGAACAAAGACGGTAGCATGAGGTTGTGTGTCGAATACCGATAGTTGAATAAAGTGACTATCAAGAATAAATATCCACTTCCGAGAATCGATGATTTGATGGATCAACTAGTAGGTGCTTGTGTGTTCAGCAAGATTGATTTGAGGTCTGGTTATCATCAAATTCGGGTTAAAGCAAATGATATTCAGATGATGGCTTTTAGAACGAGGTATGATCACTATGAGTACATTGTGATGTTGTTTGGGGTATCTAATGCACCTGGTTTGTTCATGGAGTACATGAACCAAATCTTTCATGAGTACCTGGATATATTCGTGGTGGTTTTTATTGATGATATTCTGATATATTATAAATCGGAAGAAGAGCATGCAGAGCATTTGAGAATTGTGATGCAAGTGTTAAGAGAGAGGAAGTTGTATGCTAAGTTGTCAAAATGTGAGTTTTGGTTGAAAGAAGTGAGTTTTCTTGGCCACGTAATTTCAAGTGGTGGAATTTCTATGGATATTTTGAAGAATGATGCGATTTTGTAATGGGAGACTCTGAAATCTGCTACTGAAATTCGTAGTTTTCTTGGGTTGGTCGGCTATTATCACATGTTTATCGAAGGTTTTTCCATGTTGGCATTACAGTTGACGTAGTTGACTCGAAAGGGTCAAGCGTATGTGTTTGATGTTGCATGTGAAACATGTTTTATGGAATTAAAGAAGAAGTTAATGACCGCTCCGGTGTTGGTATTGCCAAACCCGAATGAGTATTTTGTGGTGTATTGTGACGCTTCGAAGATGGGTCTTGGTGGAATGTTAATTCAGAAGTATCAAGTGGTTGATTATGCTTTAAGACATCTAAGAGTTCATGAGAGGAATTATCCTACGCACAATTTATAGTTGGTGATTGTGGTGTTTGTATTGAAAATTTGGCGACATTATCTTTTTGGTTCTAAATTCGAAGTGTTCAATGATCATAAGAGTTTAAAATGCTTGTTCGATCAAAAAAGTTGAATATGAGGCGGAGAAGATGGCTAGAATTGTTAAAGGATTTTGATTTTGATTTGAGTTACCATCTTGGTAAGGCGAATGTGGTGGCTGATGCCTTGAGTAGGAAGTCGTTGCATATATCGATGCTTATGGTGAGGTAACTGGAGATTATTGAGCAGTTCAGAGATATAAGCTTATTGTGGGAGACAACTTCTGATAGTGTGAAGTTAGGAATATTGAAATTAACTAGCGAGATATTAGAAGGAATTTGAGTGGGTCAGAAATTTGACTTGAAGTTAGTTGATCAGTCAATATTGGTTAATCAAGGTAACGGAGGTGAATTCAAAATTGATGAAGATGGAGTTTTGAGGTTCATAGATAGAGTGTTTATTCCAAACATTCTAGAGATTAAAAATAGTATATTAGAGGAAGGACATCGAAGTAGATTGAGTATTCATCTTGTTGCTACGAAGATGTATCAGGATATACATAAATTATTTTGGTGACCGGTTATAAAAAAAGATATTGCTGAATTTGTGTATGCATGTTTGACTTGCCAGAAGTCAAAGATTGAACATCAGAAGCCTTTGAGTATGATGCAACCGTTGAATGTTCCTGAATGGAAATAGAATAGTATTTCTATGGATTTTGTGTCGGTATTACTGAAGACAATGAAGGGGAATGACTCGATTTGGGTGATTGTTGATAGATTGACAAAGTCAACACATTTCTTACCAATGAAGATTAATCATTCTATGTAGAAACTATCTGAGATGTATATTTAAGAAATTGTGAAGTTGCATGGGATACCTTCGAGTATTGTGTCGGATAGAGATCAGCGGTTTACGCCGAGGTTTCGGAAGAGTTTACAAGACGCCTTGGGTACTAAGTTAAGGATGAGCTTTGCTTATTATCTACAGACGGATGGTTAGAGAGAAAGAAATATCCAATCTTTAGAGTATTTGCTGAGAGCGTGTGTGCTGGACCAAAGAGGGTCTTGGGACAACCATTTATCATTGATTGAGTTTACATACAACAATACCTATGCTAGTATTGGAATGACATTGTATGAAGTGTTGTATGATAGATGATGCCGAACTCCATTGTGTTGGTATAAATCAGGAGAGAGTGTTGTGCTTGGACCTGAGATTGTGCAGGAGACGACTGAGAAGATTAAGATGATTCAAGAGATAATGAAGGCTTCATAGAGTCGTTAGAAGAGTTATCATGATAAGAGAAAGAAGGCAATTGAATTCCAAGAGGGAGATCATATGTTCTTGAAAGTTACTCCGGTGACTAGTGTCAGACGAGTTTTGAAGTCAAGAAAGCTCACTCCATATTTTGTTGGTCCGTATCAGATTTCGCAATGGATCGAGTAGGTAACATATCAGATTGTGTTACCACCATCGCTTCAGAATTTGCATGATGTGTTTCACGTGTCACAATTGAGGAAGTATATTTCAGATTTGTTGCATGTGATCTAGATGGATAATGTACATGTAAGAGATAACATGACTGTTGAAGCATTGCTGGTACAGATAGATGGCCGAGAAATGAAGCAGTTGCGAGGGAAAGAAATTTCCTAAGTGAATTTATTGTGGGGCGGACCGGCTGGTGAAAGTTGGACTTGGGAGTGCGAAGACCAGATGAAGGAGTCGTATCTGACTCTATTTGCTCCAGGTAAATTTTCGAGGACGGAAATTCTTTAAGTGGGGGAGAGTTGTAATGCCCTGAAATTCATAATTTAATTATTGGTTAATAATTTATGAATATATGAAAAATTGTATTGATATGTTGTTGTGTTGTTTAATTATTTTTATGGGGTTATTTTAATTGATAATGATATTAGAATAATGTATGGTATATTATTTAAATATTATTATTAAATTAAAATAAGAAAGATAGTAGAATTAAGGGTATTATGGTCAATTGTGAAGGGATAAGTATGGGTAAAGATGGAAGATCATAATTATGGGTATTTGGAGGTTAAGTGAGGGAATAGTGAAAGTGGTTTCATTATTCGCATTTTGGAGATTCAAGAACGTGTCTGGAGAAAAGTATGAAGAACAAGGAGGCTAGGGTTTGGAGGTTTGCATAAGGAGAAGAGAGATCAGATACTACCTTAAGGTATGGGGAGAATCATTGTTTATTATTTTGGTATAATGAATAGATCATGAATGGTATTTGTGTTTATGAGGGTTTAAGGGGTTTTGATGGAAACGATATATTAGAATGAAGCATATAAGTGTTATTTGATGAATAATGTTGCCATAATGTTGTATGTATCATTTGTTGTGAAACTTTGGTGTTTGTTGATAAGAATTTGTACCCAAAGGAATAGAATTCCTAGGGTTTTGGGACTGGTGTGTAGCAGAAGTTATGATAGCAGAAATTTGCTACCATGCTCGTATTGTCGGGCGCTAAGATCAAACCTCCAGGCAATGCTCTTTTTGCCGAGCGACGGGGGAGAGGCGTATGATGTCACGCTACTAGAATTTGGGGAATTTGAGGGGAGTTTTTTCGCATGTGTAACGTCGGGCTAGGCCTTGGACGCCGCATGTGTATCACAAGCGATGTGAAGAGGCGTTGTCATGTTGTAGCCAAATTTTGTCGTTTTCTTCGTTGTTTCGAGTTGTTTTTTCATTTTCTTAGTCGATGTTTGTTTATGATGCTATTTTTTTGTATAAGAGTATGATGATGAAGCATGATTTATTATGAGTAATTTTGAACACATGAAATGATGATGCACCAGGTTGATCATGTTGAATTTTGATGAGAATAACACATCATTGCATTTCATAACATCCTATGTTAAGACTTTGGTTTTTTGATTGCTTCAATCATATTCTGTGGATTGAAGTGACTATGTTTTTTATGTTGTGTTCCCTTGTGGAGGGTTAATGGCTCATTGTCCATTTATGTTGATTGATACCACATGCATGTTGTTGCATTTCATACTAAATGGCATTGCATGTGAATGATGTGGATTGTGATTGATTTTAGGTGAAATAATGATGGTATGATGTTGTTGATATTGTCCCATTTATTTTCTTTTTTTTAATATTATTATAATAAATTTTGGTTTCTCACACTGCCTATTTGAATGTTGCCTCTACGTGGGTAACATGCAGAGAACCAAAATTAGTTCGTAGTGCACGAAGAGGTAGCTTTGGGAGTCGATTTTCTTTTCTGTAATTTAGAGGGTGTCTGGCGCTGATTATGTAACATAGGTTTGGGAATGTTGTGAATCTTCGAGTTCTATTTATTTTGTTGAGTTGATTATTTGTTATGACTTTATTGAGATGCTTTGAAGTTTTGGTTTTTGTTGAAATAAGAAATCATTCCGCTGCGATGTTTTGAATTGAAATACTGATAAACCCATGTTACATAGCATGATTTGTTATTATGATGTTTTTATGATGAAAATGTGATGCCTTTCTTTGTTTCACTCTAATTTGAAATGAGTATTTTACCGCGTATTGAATGTGGGGTTAAAAGGGTGTTACATAATCCCCATATATGAGGACCTTCTGCAAGTTTTCATACTATTTTCTATATAATATGCAATCATTACGACATGCATGTATTTTGATACAATCCAAACTCATTGGACATAATATCTTCTTGGCCTCAAAACTACGGTTCATAAACATGTTATCTTCTAGAAGCATTTATTTCAACAATTCAAGCAATTCGGTGATCCATCCACAAGCCTCATTCCCTAAGCTTAAATAGTCTTAACATAACTAACAATCATGTAAAACTTTTGTATCCCAGATACAACGAATTTTCCATGTCTTTTTGCAACGTATCTACCACATTAGCTTTCTTGAAAGCATCTACTACAATATCACGAATCACGTCTTCTAGAGTATCATTCATAAATTTATCATCATCTTCAATTGTATATGACAGAGGTATTTTTTCATTTCGTGTAATTTTGAATAATTCCATCACACCCTAAGTGATTGACTATATCATCCCTTGGATGTATTTGCACATTTCAGCAAATTTTACAAGGACACAAAAAAAACTTATCGTTAGGAAGGTTTTTTTATGCGAATTCAAGAAAGTGAAACACTCTATTTACTTAATACATTTGCTTTCATCCAACTATGATCCATAATCACATATAACTTCTTAAGCTAAATAAAAATATTACACAGCCAACAAAATTGAATCATATAAGTTTGAAAAACTCATTATGGCATGACCCCCATATATGAGAATCTTCTTCAAGTTTTCATACTATTTCCTATACAATATGCAATCATTACGACATGCATGTATTTTGATACAATGCAAACTCATTGGACATAATATCTTTTTGGCCTCATAACTACGGTTCAGAAACATGTTACCTTCTAGAAGCATTTATTTCAACAATTCATTGAAAAACCATAACAACAACAACAACAACAACAAAAACGACAACAACATCAACGACGACCGTAATACCTACA